>JASPKZ010000840.1:492500-954587 GCA_030220185.1 Diploptera punctata | reverse complement strand
TCATAGAACTGTAACAGTACCTTGTTGTGTGAATTCCATTCGAGCGCAATATAGCAGAGCATTGAATTTTTGTGCTAAGTAAGGGTCTCTGAATAGGGGGGGTACATGAATCCTATCATCCGGTGTTAGGACTGCTCCACTCGCACCTGATGCAATCATTTTGTTTGTTTGTTTGTTTGATGTAGAGCACAGTGTTAACCGCGCTGTTCTGTTGTATATATTCACACAACTACAATATGTTTTCTTTCACGTCAACTTGGTTCCTGCCACACAAATATAGAGTGATTTTATACAGCTTCATATTCAGTTGATTTGCCTCCCAGAACAATGTTGTTACTCTTATTTTAATGAATTCGGAAGGAATGAAGCTATTGAGGCTCTTCTCATAAATATATTTTTGAAAAGATTTTACAGATCTTAACCGATCCCATCAAGTAGACTCGAAATGACAACAGTAATAAATAAATAAGTAAGTAAATAAATATAAATAAATAAATAATAAATAAATAAATATATATATATATATATATATATATATATATATAGCGTCGGCTGAGAACAGCATGTTCAGAAAATGGAAGAAACTAAGATTGACCAAGATAGCACATCATTATAAACCAGAAGGATTAAGGGATGTAGGAAGACCTAGGAAGAGATGGAAGGAATCATTGTGAATTCGGAACAGACGAATCGCCTGAACCTTGAAGTGAAGAAGAAGAAGAAGAAGAAGAAGAAGAAGAAGATGATGATATTATATGTGTGTGTTTATTTTTGTGTCTGTTAACGTTAACGGTCCCAATATATTTTTCGGAAATAAACCTGGCATATAGCAATGAAATGAAAAAGTAAGACCAAGTTCGTTAACCAGGAAAATTAGACAAATAAGTCTATGTGTAGGAGTTCACCTGGAACGAAAATTTAAAAATCGCTCTAGCAGTCGCAATTTTTTAGTTTTTGCAACGAAATTCAGTATGTGTATTGAAATGAAACGGGGTAAGTCCGACCATTATAAGTGGGATTTTACCAGTAACCGAAATAAAAAAAAATACTCTAGCAGCCGCGATATTTGCTTCGTCGCAATGTATGCAATACAACTGAACTAACCATTAAATTAGCAATGTGTCCCGTAAGATACATTTGTTTAATCCATTTAATATTTTTAATAAAGCAATAGAAAATTGATTCACTAGAGATTATTTAAATTTGTTTCAAATTGTGTCTAAATGGTACAAAGATTAGGGTGCGTGTAGGCAAACAGTTTTCGGACACTTTTGAAATCCAGAATGGGTTGAAGCAAGGAGATGCACTATCTCCTCTACTATTTAATTTTGTACTAGAGCATGCCATTAAGTCTTTAGAGAATGAGGAAGGCTTACAACTCAATGGTATTAATAAGCTGTTAGTTTATGCTGATGATGTAGTACTATTGGCCGATAGCGAGGAGATACTAAAGGACAACACGCACACACTATTGAGTAACACTAAGAAATTAGGACTGGAAGTAAATATCAATAAAAATATATATATGGTCACACATAGAAATACATTATATAATAGAAATGGACAGCTAATGACAAATGAGGGAAATTTTGAGGAAGTGGCTGAATTCAAATACCTAGGAACAATAATCACAAATAGGAATGAGATGCACAAAGAAATTAAACATAGGCTCAATTCTGGAAATGCGTGCTATTATGCATTGCAGATACTCTTCATGTCACAACTCCTTTCAAAAAACGTTAAACTGAAAATATATAAAACTATTATTCTACCAGTTATATTATACGGATACGAAACATGTGCTCTTACTTTAAGGGAGGAAAGGAGATTACAAGTACTTGAGAATAAAGTACTTAGGAAAAATTTTGGAGCAAAGAGAGATGAATAGACAGGTGAATGGAGAAGACTTCATAACAATGAACTACATGGTCTTTATAGGAAGGCAGATATAATAAGAACAGTTAAGTCTCGTAGACTGCAATGGGCAGGACATGTTGCACGTATGGGGAATGAAAGACTTGCATGGAAGCTTCTTGTAGAAAAGCCAGAGGGAAAACGCCCCCAGTTGTTAGACCAAGAATGAGGTGGGAGAATAACATTAACCATGATTTGAGGGAAGTAGATTATACAGGGAATGATTGAAAAATATTAGCTCAGGATAGGGATGTATGGAGAGCTTATGTCGGCGCGGCCATGAACCTACGGGTTCGATAGTGCCAGTGAGTAAGTAAGTAAGTATTGTGCAACAATATGCAATAGGTAATAACATACGGTTATGCATGATTTTGTTTTCACTGCTGTCCGGCACGTTTAAATAATTTGGCATAAGAAATTGAGTTTCAGTAATTTAAAGATTAACAAAATAAATATATTTTGGTAAACCAGCAAAATCCGAAAATAATTTCATCTTGCTGAAGAATTTTGTTCGGAGGTCTGTTATTTTTTTGTCATGTATGTTCCAATGTCACACACTGCACTTTTCGTCGAGCTTCGGTACCTTGATACTCGAATAAATGGCGTTAATATGGTGTATTTTCAATTTACTCACCACTTAGGCAGACCATATTCCTTAGGCTTTGTGTACTTGTACTGAGCGCAGAGATAAGTTTGTATATAGTGTAAATGTGTTCTTGACTAGGGATGAGACATTAGAGGAGTTGTATCTGTCCCGCGCCGTAGCCGAGTAGTTAAGGCAAGTTGCCTTGGCGCCAGCTACAGGATTTACGCTGGATCATGTCTCCATGGGGAAAGAAATTTTCTCATGGAATTTCGGCCAATGTGGGACCGGTATTCGCCCGGTATCGTGAGGAATTTGGGTAGCTACAGTAAGTGGCAGCTCCAGGTTCAGAAAACGGCTGGGGACAGACATGCTGACCACATTTCACTACTATATTGGTAGCATGATCGCGCCAAGGAGTGTACTGTATTTATTATCATATGATTTCTATGCTTCCATGTTTATAACTGCGTACACAGCTTTTTGCAGTTCAGTATCCAGAAGACAATAATTGAATACTACATTCCTAAATACATAATGTAGAGAAGAGAGTAATGTTCGTCCACTGCTGTAGTCTAGAGGTAGCACATGTGTCTCGTGTGCAGGGCACTGATTCGATCCTCGTACTGGACAAGTTTCCTGAGTGATAGTTTTTTAACCCCCGAGTTTTCCTCACCTGTAAGACGAATTCCAGGAAACGTTAAAGTCCTAACGGTCCCGGAACATAATCTGGTCATCATGTTCCGTCTTAATGCAGTATTGTCTCGGATGAACGGAACATTAATTCAGCAGTCCAAGGTCAAAAAAGTATATGTGTGTGATCAAAAGTTTAAAATTTCAATGCTGATAGTCGTGGCATTGTAAGGCCTGGAAGGTGTAGGCATGTAAACATACCTAAAAGGTGAGAGGTTAACGATGAAGAAGAACTGACTGTTGGGGACCGTAATTCATTTGTCGTCTTATAGCCTATACTTTACTTTGCAACCCCTAGTATAGAGCTGAAAGTAAACGCTGTCTCTGTTATTTGTATCAGTGTTGAGATAGTTCCTGTCGTGTGCTACTCGCGATAATTTTGCAGTCAGTTGGTTATAGGTTTAGTTTAACTTAGAATACCTTCTAAGTACAATTCATATTTTAAACGATTCTTCGCTAATAACAGATGAATCGATATTTTTAAGTCAGTTAGTAGTACAAATTCGCCTCTTGTTTCCACAATATAAAAATGACGTCACTGACCCGCTAGTTTAGAGTACGTGAACTCTACCTGTAAACAGATTGAGTGAAACTTCTCTGTTATGATATGTTTCTCTCCTACAAATATTGAAGTCTCAATATCGTTACAAATGATCAGTTGTCTCGTCTATATTTATAAGGGATGATGATGATGATGATGAACAGAAAGGAGAAGGTGAAACCCGGTGCCGGCACGTATTGACTATTACTCCTGTAAAACACGAAGTTGAGCGCAAAGTCAGGTATCCAACTGACGTTCGAATCGCTATCAGTAATACCACATGCATTCTCAATGTATATTTTGCGAGGGTTTTGGAATTTAACCCAGGCATCTGGTACAACATTGATCTCCTACTCCCGAGATTATAAGATTTATAATTAAAGTGTTCAACCCCACCAACTAGTGCCACACTGGCACTACCAATCCGTAGGTTCATGACCGCGCGGATATAAGTTATCCATACATCGCTATCCTGAGCTAATATTTTCCAATCAGCTCCTGCATATTCTACTTCCCTCAAATCATGATTAATGTTATATTCCAATCTAATTCTTGGTCTACCAACTAGGCGTTTTCATCTGGTTTTCCTACAATACACTTCCAATGCACCACTTTCATTCTCCATTCGTGTCACATATCATGTCCATCGTAGACTACGAGACTTAACTGTTCATATTATTCTGACTTCCTGTGAAGACCATGCAGCTCATTGTTAAGTAATCTTCTCTAATCATCTCTCTGTTTATATCTCTTTGGTCCCCCTGAGTTTGAGCGTTCGATATGGATTTCCTTAAGTAGTCTCCACCCGGAGAAGTGAATGGGGGGACTACTTTACCTTCGGAAAATGTTACCCCAGGTGAACCCAAATCCGCGTTTCTTGACGGTTGTATTTTATAGTGAAAGATCATAACTCTTTCGATCAAGGTACTTTTTTCTGGCTTATCGCCTTGGACCTTTCCGCAGCAATGCTCTCGGGGTAATTTAAGCACGCAAGCCACTCCACCACGACAAGGTAAAGATACCATGGAGGGATTTCCAACCCCACTAGGTATCGAAACTGGAAGCAAAGCATGCTACCACTTGAGCTAGCGCGGCGCTTTTATTTTATAATTTAAAGTGAGAATTTTACAACTCCTTTCGAAATGATTACCGTTTTTTAATGTAGATGTTTTACCAGCCATAAACACGAGGATATAGTGAAGTTTTTAACGTTCCAGATAATGATATACATATAAAAATCTTACACCATATAGACAGGAGTTACAACCCGTAATGCAGAGTAGGTAATGGGTTTCTTTTTGTTTTTATGGATGATTGAGAATTTGATCGGAGCACCTTATCTCTTTGTTTTGCATCATAAAACGCATAACGAGCGCCTTAAAGTAAAATGTAATAATAGCATTAAGCCGACAGGTTTATCACAATCGTTAAGTATTTTATGATTTTCTTGTCTACTGTATACTTACAAGGGTAGTTGAAGGGCGAATATAAGTACAGAGTCGCAGCAGGAGGTTTAATTTAATAAACTTGATAGAGATGCTTCTTGTATTTAACAGTTGGTTTAAAAATTAAATACAGTATGAGGCAAACTAATCCATCTCTAAAACGTTTTCATAAATGCAGTATGAGGGAAACTTTAATCCATCTCTAAAACGTTTTCTCATAATTTAAATGGAATATTAACCTGAATATGCTTTTTACATAATTACTGTGAAATCAAATTAATTCCATTGCAAAATTATCTACTCTAATTGCAAGCAAGAGGAACGATTTGGAATTAACTCACTGGCACTATAGAACCCGTTGATTCATGGCCGCGCGGACATAAGTTCTCCATACATCCCTATCCTGAACTAATATTTTCCAGTCATCCCCTTGTAATCTACTTCTCTCAAATCATGGTTAATGTTATTCTCCCACCTCATTCTTGGCGTTTTTCTCTGATATTCTTACAAGACGCTTCCATGCCCCTCTTTTATTCTCCATTCGTGTCCATGTCCTGCCCATCGCAGTCTACGATACTTATTATATTGGTTTTCTATAAAGATCATGTGTAGCTCACTGTTATATAGTGTCTGTTCATCTAGCTTTGGTCCAAATATTTTCCTAAGAACTTTATCCTCAAATACTCGTAATTTTATTTCCTCCATTAAAGTAAGAGTCTGTGTTTCGCATACATATAATGTAACTGAGATAATAATAGTTTTATATATTTTCAGTTTAATGTTTGTGAGAGGAGATGAGTCCATGTAATGCATAATAGCATGCATTTCCAGAATAAATTGAGGTTATGTTATATTTCTTTATGCTTCTCGTTTCTATTTGCAGTTGTTGTTCCAGGTACTTGAATTCAGCCATTTCTTCAAAATTTATCTCATTTTTAGCGAAATTAATCTAATAGTTAAATAATTAATTGGTACCTTCGAACTCGGACGATATGTTTAATATTATTCTTCGCCTCGTTCTAGGCCTAACCGGAGGGCTTTCCTCTGGTTTTCCTACAAGACATTTTCGGGTCCCAGGTTTTCTTACGGCTATACAAGTGATAGAAGAGTTGTATATAAAATACTTTTTATAACATTTGGTATTCTATAAAAATGATGACCTTCCCTCTTAGCTGCAGCGAATTTTAAACCAATTACATTATTTTTGTTTCAAATTGGCTGCATTTCCAGGACCACGACGAGGACGTGAGGGATAGGATATTCCTGATCTCCCTTCATATATTTTAATGCATTTATTCTAGAGAAATGATTTGTAAGCACTAAAAGTTAAGATTGCAACATAGATCAATATAAATGGAACATAATTTTGCTTCCGGATAAAAAAGTGTATAATATCTAGGAAATATTGGATCATACAGAAAACATTAATCAAGTATGTTTAAGTTACATTTATAAAACTGTAAACAATAAATTTTCAATCAATTTTAAAAAGCAAATGAAATACAAAGTGAATAACAAAAGAAAATAAATGCTAATTCATTTTTTATAATCAACATGTTGTGTTATTTTTTTGTAAATTTATTTGAGGTTTTTAGAATAAAGTAAGATAAAAAAGAAAATAAGCAAGTCTTATGCTCATTACAATAACAAGAGAATCATAGCATGCCTAAACCTACCTTAAAATTTCTTCCAGAGAAGCGTTGTGATGTACCAAGGATGTATCCAAAATGTATCTGCCTTTTTTAACTGCAAGGTACAGAAATCGAAGCTAGAATCCAGCAATGGTAACCAACTGCACGGAGCAGCTGAGCTTCCTGCTTGAGTACGAGCGGAGTGGAGTGAGACGGGACTCTGCGCGGACGGCAGATACTGAGGGTTATCTAATCTACCAATTCGAGAGTTTTATTACTTTTCTCTCGTTTATATGAGAGATTTGGCACTGAATTTTAGTAGCTTGCAATAAAAAAGGCAGAGAATTTTTTACTATATCACAATGCTTCTCTGGAAGAAATTTCAAGGTTAGTTTAGGCATGCAATGCTTGAAAGTTACCTTGTAAGTTGCAAGTCTTAACGTTTAGTGCATAAAAATCCGCTCCCTATAGGCTTTTAATTGAAAATAATGAAGGAATTACAGGTATTTGGTCCCATTAATGCTTTTTTATGTAAAATATACTATTTTACATAAAACATTTCGCCAAGAGCAAGTTACACAAACATTTTATAATTGACCCAAACTTTAGGTAATCATTATTGAGAAAATAAAAAAAAAAGAGGGAAACATTAAAATCCTGTCACTTGCTACTTGGTGCTATTTTATAACATACAATAACTTATAATAACTTAAGATACAGGAAGCTAATAACTTACAATAAAACATTATGAAACCACAATATTAATTACAGTTCTATAAAAATAAGAGTTGATATCTACAAATATTAATTCACCTCTTCCCGGTCTTTTGCAACGTTTCTGATCTTATGCTGTTATCTTAAAACTCAATGGTGCCTTTAAACAATATCCTTCAATAGTACTTCTATAAATTACATTTTTCTATCAGTACTGCATGCGTAGAAACAAAGGTCCCCTCTCCATGTACATTGCACATATGTAGGATTTTTCTATGTGTTGTGTACTGTATCTACTGCAAGTAGTTCTCCGTTTTGCCAGATGTTCCTTTATTTAAATCTAAAACGTGAACTAATTAAATATAAAAACACAGTATCAGATTGAACATAATTTCAAAATTGAGTATTAAATTCAAGCAAAATATAGAAACATAAAAACTAAATGTTGCTCTACGCCCCGACAACAATAGGGGATCCCGATATTTATGTCCCCTCGGGAATCGGGGAGCCCAGTTATACCCCCAAGCACTTGGGTCCATTTACTCGACGAAGCGAGTCGCATAGTCCGCGGTGTTACTTTTTTACTCCGTCACAACACTCGGGGATCTCGATATTTTTATCCCCTCGGGAATCGGGGTGGCCCAGTTATACCCCAGGCAATTGGGTCCATTTGCTCGACGAAGAGAGTTGCATAGTCCGCGGTGATACTTTTTTACCCCGTCACAACACTCGGGGCTCCCGATATTTATATCCCTTCGGGAATCGGAGTGGTTCAGTTATACCCCAGGCACTTCGATACAGTTACTCGACGAAGCGAGTCGCGTAGTCCGCGGTGATACTTTTTACACCCTCACAAATCTCGGGGATCCCGATATTTATATCCCCTCGGGAATCGGGGTGGCCCAGTTATACCCCCAGGCACTTGGGTCCATTTACTCGACGAAGCGAGTCGCATAGTCCGCGGTGTTAATTTTTACCCCGTCACAACACTCGGGGATCCCGATATTTATATCCCCTCGGGTATCGGAGTGACCCAGTTATACCCCCTGGCACGTGGGTCCATTACTCGACGAAGCGAGTCGCATAGTCCGCGTTGTTACTTTTTACACCGTCACATCACTCGGGTATCCCGATATTTATATCCTCTCGGGAATCGGAATGGTCCAGTTATACCCCCAGGCACGTGGTTCCAATTACTCGACGAAGCGAGTCCCATAGTCCGCGGTGTTACTATTTTTACCCCGTCACAACACTCGGGGATCCCGATATTTATATACCCTCAGAAATCGGGGTGGCCAAGTTATACCCCCAGGCACTTGAGTCCAATTACTCGACGAAGCGAGTACATAGTCCGCGGTGATACTTTTTACCCCGTCAACACTCGGAGATCCCGATATTTATATCCCCTCGGGTATCGGAGTGGCCAAGTTATACCCCCAGGCACGTAGGTCCAATTACTCGACGAAGCGAGTCCCATAGTCCGCGTTGTTACTTTTTTACACCGTCATATCACTCGGGAATCCCAATATTTATATCACCTCGGGTATCGGAGTGGCCCAGTTATACTCCCAGGCACTTGCGTCCATTTACTCGACGAAGCGAGTCTCATAGTCCGCGTTGTTACTTTTTTACATCGTCACAACACTCGGGGATCCCGATATTTATATCCCCTCGGGTATCGCAGTGGCTCAGTTATACCCCCAGGCACTTGGGTCCCTTTACTCGACGAAGCGAGTCACGTAGTCTGCAGTGTTAATATTTAACCCCGTCACAACACTTGGGGATCCCGATATTTATATCCCCTCGGGTATCGGAGTGGCCCAGTTATACCCCCAGGCACTTGGGTCCATTTACTCGACGAAGCGAGTCGCGTAGTCCGTGGTGTTACTTTTTACACCGTCACAACACTCGGGGTTCCCGATATTTATATCCCCTCGGGAATTGTGGTGGCCCAGTTATACCCCCAGGCACTTGGGTCCAATTACTCGACGAAGCGAGTCCCATAGTCCGCGATGTTACTTTTTTACCCCGTCACAACACTCGGGGATCCCGATATTTATATCCTCTCGGGAATCGGGTGGCCCAGTTATACCCCCAGGCACTTGGGTCCGTTTACTCGACGAAGCGTGTCGCATAGTCCGCGGTGTTAGTTTTTTACACCGTCACAACACTCGGGGATCCCAATATTTATATACCCTCGGGTATCGGAGTGGCTCAGTTATTCACCCAGGCACTTGGGTCCAATTACTCGACGAAGCGACTCTCATAGTCCGCGGTGTTACTTTTTTACACCGTCACAACACTCGGGGATTCCGATATTTATATCCCCTCGGGAATCGGGGTGGCCCAGTTATACCCCAGACACTAGGGTCCATTTACTCGACGAAGCGAGTCGCATAGCCCGCGGTGTTAGTTTTTTATCCCGTCACAACACTCGGGGATCCCGATATTTATATACCCTCGGGAATCGGGGTGGCCCAGTTATACCCCAGGCACTTGGGTTCCTTTACTCGACGAAGCGAGTCGCGTAGTCCGCAGTGTTACTTTTTAACCCCGTCACAACACTAGAGGATCCCGATATTTATATCCCCTCGGGAATCGGGGTACCCGGTTTTATCTCCAGGCACTTGGGTCCAATTTTTCGCGAAACGAGTCGCGTTGTCTACGGTGCGGGCCTTGTGATCTTGGTAAACCGATGGCAGTCCCTTCTGGAATCTGTGTAAACGCAAATAGAGTTCTGTAATACAACAAACTTAACGCGTAAAGAAGCTTGGCAGACTTATCTCATAAAATAAATTGTAATAAAAATACATCTCAAATAAATAAAATTGCTTAATACATTTACATATTACAACACAAGCAACACATTATTTTGGTGACACTCTTTTAGTTTAAATGAATAATATTAAAGTAATGTATATAATTTAACCGAAGCTACTTTTTTGTTTGTTTGAATATTAGTCTATTGGTATATTTCCTGTAAGCTGTTCTCTCTGTATTGTCTCCAGGTTGTGTCTTGAATGATTTACATGTTCAATGTTTTTTTCAATCTCACCACCTTAATAATAGAGGGTTATTTTTCTTCTTGAATTATTTTTTCTAAAATATTTGAAAATGCACCTCTATTCAGCAAACTAATATTGACAGATAGTAGGCCAAGAAGGTTAATTGGTTAGAAAGTTTAAAATTATTGGGGCCTCGTTCAGTATATGGCTAATTTTATTGGTCAGCTTACAAACAAATGTTTCTAGCAGAACCATGATTACACGGTAACAACAAGAAAAATGGAATTCAGGGCGTGGTTGTGAAACCATTGCTATGGAGATGGACTGACAGTGTCCTGTCTTGTAGCATTGGTTCTATTGAAGGAGGAAGATTTATATTTTTATATGTAATATGATTGAGGACACACTGTAGCGTAATTAGTTAAAGCAGTATGTCACAAGCCGGAAAGTCGAGGGTTCGATTCAGCGTGGGGTCAGGATTTTTAAACTGATCCATACCCATAGTTCTGGGATCGACTCAGGCTCTAATGGAAGTGAGTACCAGATATTTGTTCTGGGTAAAAGCGACCGTTACGTAGGGCTGACAACCTAAGAGACCGCTTTCCTAACCTCCTACTAAGTCCTAAGTAATCTAAGGGCCTCCTAAGGGTACTGTAGTGAAATCGCTTTCACCTTTTATTTAGTCTGATTTTGTTCTGAACAAAAAGTTTAAAGTGGTAAGCTATGATTTTATCTGTTACTTATTACTCATTATTTATGCTGTTATCAAACATTTTACTTTACACTTACTTTAGCCTATGTTGAACTTTTTGTTATAAGATTTGGTTACTATTTCAGTCACCCTTAATTGTATTTATATTTTACACAGTCAGGATTTACAACGTTTTTTTTGTGTCATGCCCCATATAAATTGTTATATGCGTCCCTATGTAACCAGCGGAGCTCTGTATTTGAGCGAAACCAATAACATAGTGCATAATTTGGGCTAATACACATAGATCAATTAAGAGATATTTTTCAATATCACTTAGGCTACTTGCAAAGAACCCATATTAAAAATTACTACAAAAAGTACCACATTTCTATCCCCCTAAAATTAAATTATATTAATTATTAAAAAAAGAGAATTTTTCTTGGGGATTGTCCTTTTGTTATATATATTAACAAGAGCAGTACTACATGACTTATAAATGTTCGTAAGAGATGGATTTACACACTTCAGTTTGTTAAGTTAGAAAGATACAAGTTAGCTTATACCAGATTTGTTTATTGAAAATGTTCTTAAGAGATGGATTTACACACTTCAGTTTGTTAAGTTAGAAAGATACAAGTTAGCTTATACCAGATTTGTTTATTGAATAATATGTATGTGATATATTTGTTTGCTTTAAACATGTTCCTTAAAATATCTGGGAATGCCATGTACCACATGAATACTCGCCCAATCGATCTGCGGGAGACTAACCTAAATGAATAACCTTCGTTTCACATAAATAATGTGTGATTCGCACTAATGAACGGCCCTATATGTAAGATACACATAATTTAAAAAATAGAAACGAAAACTATTTAATAGAAAAAAATTAATAAAAATAAAACAAAAATACAATTAAATATTTACATATACTTTTTATTTAAAAATGCACCAGTTCTAATTAATATATATATATATATATATATATATATATATATATATATATATTATTTTCCAACTGAGACTCTCCAGCATTTTATAATGCAGGCCTATATTTTTAATCAAATGTCTTTTACAACACTTTTAACAAATGTTGATTTCAGATTGATGCACCAACAATTCTTCTTTTAATACAAGTTGAATCATAGTAGAAATTCGTTCTTATTACTACATGAGCTCATTTTCGAATTGTCCCTTTAAAAATCAAATTGCCTCCCTGTAGATCGTTTGTCCCATGATGGGAAACATTGCCATACATAATAGTGCGAACTGAAATGAAATGGACAGAGACCAATTTAAGAACGCATAAGTTCATATACTGACTCGATTTATTTCTTTATTCTTTATTTATCTATTTATTATTATTACGAAAAGCGGTAGCGTGCCGAGGAAATTATAGGAAGTGTGAACAGGACTTCTAGAAAGAATTTACACACTTTTTACGACATAAAAGAAGCCATAGACACGGCTTACCAAACACTTTAATATATATTAGAGAACATACTATCAGTAGGTTACATTTGAAAATTACTTAAGATAGAACTTGGAAGCACCATTTAATAATAGGTTCATATTTGCTTATAGGAGATTATACTTTGATTTTGGACATTCCCGAGAGAATTGAAAATACTCTAATACAAAACTCTACTTACATAATTATGAAATGGGCCCAGCAGGGCGCTGGCCCTGCGACCTCGCTGTCCGATGGCTCCGACTAGACTGACCCTTTTCTCTTTTTTCCCCCAGTTTATATCTCTCTAGTTTTGTCGGTTTCTTTAAAAAATCCCTTGTCTCATAAACAGCTATTCCATTAACTTAGGTATGTTTAACAGTGCTGATCGGATCTTAACCACAACCCTCCTTTCAAGGGTTTGTTTTAAAATATCTCTTGTCTCTTAAAAATACCTCTTGTCTCGCGTTCCTTATAATTTAAAGTCCTTCGGCATATATATTCTGTTTCTTATTTTCTGTTCTATTATGTGACTCAAATAATTATTTTTCGTCTCGTTATAACAGTTCAAAAAAGTAAATATCAGACAAGAAAAAAATTAATTGTATCTACGCCATTTTTACTTAATCTTTATTTATAGACGCTTTAACATCTAGGTTATATCGTCTCTGTGATCTTTAGGGTGCCGGCAAAAAGCTGCGTGATTATATTGATAAAAATATAAACTCCGAGGAAAATAGGACTTCCGTGGGTTTTAAAGAAAGAGACGATACTGTAAAATGAAGACTCATATCACTGGCAGCGACTTCCTGTTTCAATATTATTGTCTATCTTATACAACTTCCAATTCCAAACCACTGTACATAACGTCATGCTCTAGAAAACCGAAGCACCTTATAAAGTTGTACCCCTAGAATTGTTATTTTATTTAACGATCTCTTTAATAGTTAGGGTTACTAGTGTCGCTATCCAATGAGGTCATCTTATGTGCCGTTGATCTACGACATGGCACCCATGGATTTAATTCCCTTCCGAAGCAATACTTACTCAGGACCTAAAAATTCCATCGACCTCGGCGGGGTTTGAACCCGCGAACCTTGAAACCAGAATGCGAGCATGATACCTGAGTCCACCAGGATCGAATCGTTCCAACAATCATTAATCCATATAATTAAATGAATTACGATATAATATTTTGTTGGAGTTATAAACACATTGTCTTGAATAACCAATTACTCACTGCACTATCAAACCTCGCGCGGACACAAACTCTCCATATATTCCTATCATGAAGTAATGTTTTCCAATCATCTGCTGTATAGCCTACTTCTCTCAAGTCATGGTTAATATTATTCTCCCACCTCATACCTAGCCTACCAACTGGGAATTTTCCCACTGGCTTTCCTACAAGAAGTTTCCATGCCCCTCTTTCAATCCCCATTCGTGATTTAACTGTTTTAATTAGGCCTATACATAGCTTCCTATAAAAATCAGGTAGCTTACTGTTATGTAGTCATTTCCATTCGCTTGTCTGTCCATCTTTATTTGGTCTAAAAATATTGCTTTCTATATGTATGTTAATTATTTTAAAGATTTCCTGATATTGTTATCCTATCACGTACTTTCGTCGTCAGCCTGAAAATATATATATATATATATATATATATATATATATAGCATTTTCATGCTATGCTTTGCAGCTTTACTAAGAAATTATAGGTATGGTAGCTTCCTGTTGCTTTTCACACCGGTGATGGATGATGATGGCCGGATGATTTTCGAGGACCGTTGGGCCCTAAGCTTCCTGACATTTGTCTTACAGGTGAGGAAAAAACCGCAAAAAACTCACCCAGAAGCCTGTCCTGACCGGGAATCGAACCCGGGCCCGCTGCGTGATAAGGCAGCACGCTACCTCGAGACCACAGCGGTGGACAATGTATATATATATATATATATATATATATATATATATATATATATATATATATATATATATTATAATTACATTTTTTGACGTTGAGAAATGCAAGCTTAATATATGATATAGAAAATGGAATATAGTAGTAGTGGTAGTAATAGTAGTGGTGGTTGCATTTCTTATGTATTTGGAAAAATAGATAATACATTTACATTGTTATGAGTGCACATGGATCTTTTGGGTCGTTCGTGGCTATTTATGTTCCATGAAACTATATATATATATGTGCGTGCGTGTGTGTGTCCACCGTTTTGGTCTCGAGGTAGCGTGCTGCTTTGTCATACAGCGGGCCCGGGTTCGATACCCGGTCGGGACAGTCTCCTGGGTGAGGTTCTTTTTGGGGGTTTTCCTCACCTGTAAGACAAATGTCAGGAAGCTTAGGGCCACGGTTCCCGAAAATCATCCGGCCATCATCATCTTAACATTATCATCATCCTTCACCTTCCTAGTAAAGCTACAAAGCATAGCATGAAAATGCTTTGATTGCAGTGTAAGATCTGTCCTCGGACAGAATTTCTATGGATGGATATAAATATAAATAACCAAATGTCTAAGCCTACATTTTATATACACTCACATATAACTACATTCATAAATAAAAGAATGAGTAAAACTACTCTCTCTCTCTATCTCATTTATGACATCTGACATTATAGTACGACTTCGTCCTTTGTATAATTAAATATTTACCTAGAAAGCAACTTAAAATGAGCCCATATAAACAGAGTATAAAATACAGTACAAGACTATTCCACTAACACCACTTACAAAGTAAAACATTAAAATAAATATCTGGCAAGTGCTGTCTTCCTCAACTAGGTTAATTTTTTATAAAACATTTAAGAACTATAGACATTTCGGAAACCGACTGCCATTACAGGAGGATATGCGTAACAAACTGTTGTTTTGCGATGCTTTTAACATCAGCAGCCTTCCAGCGTCGACGGTAGCCACCGACTATGTAACTGTATATGTGGTATTTACTGATACAATTCACGTGAAACGAAAATTTAAAATCCCTCTAGCGGTCGCAATTTTCGATGTATCAAAACAGAACTCAGTATGTGCTATTTATATAAACCGAGGAAAGTATTCTCCAAAATTCAGCAGAATCCAACCAATAGGAGTGACGGTTTATCTTAAACACGAAATTTACATAAATCCGCCATATTTAATCAGGAATTTCATCAGAATTAAGATAACATACAGTTACACTGTGTAATACAATACGTATTTATATATTTGATACACTCACACGAGGGAACAATTATATAAAATTATCGATTTTTTTGGCATTCGAGTAGAATAGATCGGTGTTTTCACACAAATATTGGAGGTTTGCTAGCTTCGTTTACCAATTTGTTTACAATTCAAATTAAACAAATATAAAAATAACTCACCATATACTTAAACTCTTATTTCTCTATCTGCATAACATTTTAAAACTTTCACTCCTCTAAAGTATTCCACTATGTAAGGTGTCTAAATTTCAAATTACACATATTGAAACTTTAAATATAGTTTGAAAATACGATAGGAAGTAACATTAAGAGGTTTTAGTTAATAAATAAGTTTGGTCTGTATTCTTAGCTCACATAGTTGTTTAAACGTATTTATTTATTTAAATGTAGTATTCAGCCATCAGAAAATTTTCAGTAATCAATCGTTGCTATGTTATTGGCGATACAACGCAATAATACATTAAACAATATATGTATATTTTTACCTAAAAAAGTTTAATTTCAGTAAATTGGAGATAACCCAGATTATAGGGTTAAATACATGTTTTTACAAGGTCCCAGCTTCAAATTCCGTGGCGCACCAACTTATTTGGGGGTTTGGGGGATTCTAATGCAGATGGCAGTCTTCTGTAATTCGTAAATGAATAACGACGCTAGGAAAGCTTCAAATTCCGTGGCGCACCAACTTATTTTGGGGTTTGGGGGATTCTAATGCAGATGGCAGTCTTCTGTAATTCGTAAATGAATAACGACGCTAGGAAAACATGAACGCCCGCGCGCGCACACACACACACACACACACACACACACACACACACACACACACACACGCACACACACACACACACACACACACACACACACACACACACACACACACACACACACACACACACACACACACACACACACACACACACACACAGAGCAGAGTTAAAAATTATAAATATTCCATAAACCAGCAAAATCGGAAGGGCCATAAATTCGACTTGTCAATGAATGCGGTTAGTTTACGTAATTACTTAATGACGGACATTTTATATTTTATTGTTGGATATGCCTAATGTTTACTTTAAATAATAATAAAGCGTGTCCGTCACGCAGAAATTGTGTAACTTAACGAATTCCTTAGCAAATTGAATTTTGTTGGATTCCGGAATTTATACCCTATTTAAATCGTTAAATTGGAGAAACTCAATTTCAGCTGATTGGTTGCCTGGGTGTATTAAGTTTAATATTATGTTCATATCTAGCTGATATGGCACGGAATAAAATTCCATCTTACAGCCTTCTTAGTAGATTTTTTTTTCTTTTCTAATTCGAATGACTTCACTACCATGGTTTGTCCTTCACGGGATTTAAAGAGAGAGAAATTTGTGTATGCTCCTTGGATCCCTTGGATAGTTCAAATGGTAGAGTTCCAGCTCGTAGAGTTGGAAATTTTTGGTTCAAATCCCGGTTCAAGCAAAAATTTTTTCTTTATATGTATCACTTAGTTACTTCAATAAAAAATATTTTTGCAGAAATAAGTATACGTTTTGCATTATAAATATATCTCTTTATAATAGTGTATGTCCACCGTTGTGGTTTCGGGTAAAGTTGCTGCCTCATATGCAGAGGGTCCGGATTCGATTACATCGGGAAAAGTTTCCTGGGTGATGGTTCTTTCAGAGTTTTCCCCAACTATAAGATAAGTGTCAGGAAACTTTAATATCCAAACTGTCCCTGAGCATCATCAATGTCATATTCACCATGTTCAGTATGAATGTGTGTGTGAACGGTGTGTTTCGTCTTAATGTTGCACTGACTCAGAAGAGACCCTGACATTGAGCTGATCCCTCATTTCGTGAGGCCTTCATGTCCTTGTGTGATTCATTATTTAAATCCCTCTCCCAGCAGGCGTGTCACAGAAAATCCCGGGTGCCGTGTGGCATGTAAAAGTACCTATACGGGTAGAGGTTAAGATGCTTTAATGGAATAGAACAATACAGTACAGTTCAAATTATAATATCAAATTATAAAATAGTTACTTAATAGGTCCGTTTCCCCAACTTTTTAAACTATTAATTCTCTGTGGTCTTTCGGGACTAGTCTCATCATCAGCAGAAAGGCCTACAGATAATTAACAGATTACAAAGTTGGGGACCTATTAGGTAGCGATTTTATAATTTTATATCCACCGTAGTAATTCTGCCCGAGGACAGGTCTTTCACTGCAATCATAGCATTTTCATGCTATGCTTTGCAGCTTTATTAGGGAATTATAGGTGTGGTAGCTTCCCTTTGCTTTCCACACCGGTGAAGATGATGATGATGGCCGGATGATTTTCGGGGACCGTGGCTCTAAGCTTCCTGAGATTTGTCTTACAGGCGAGGAAAACCCCCGAAAAAACCTCATCCAAGAGCCTGTCCCGACCGGGAATCGAACCCGGGCCCCCTGCGTGACAAGGCAGCACACTACCTCGAGACCACAACGGTGGATAATTTTATTTCATAATTTTAATTTTATAATTAATACCTTAACGGAATTTTATCATGAATTTTATTAATGTCGAATACAGTATATGTTCTATACTGCACATTTGTAGGAACATTTTATTCAATGTTCTCGCTCCTCTCCTCTAAAACTTTGGCACCTCCTAGAGAGAGACGCACAGTATAAAAACGCCTATACTAGTGTTATATTTCGTTTACCAGCCATTTTTAACACCCTAAAGTATTGTAATGAGGAATAGAATTAAATAAATATTTTAATGAACTTTTTATGACTGTAGCGTGTTATAATTCATTATTCGTGGACTTTTTGTGTCAAATCTGTGTCTTGTATTTGTAGAATAATTACTACCCCTGGGACATACATAATTAATTTGAATCAGCTTTTGTTTCATTTCAGGTAAGCGAGAGAGAATTGAGTGTCGCCAAATTACGTAATGGTGAGTCTATTTGATATTCATCTGTTTCATTAGACTGATGTGTCGGTAAATTGACTACATACAACGTCAGATTCTAGTTTCGATATATCGTGAATAGTCAAGTGAGATATTACATAGATTTGTTATCCTTATCAGAATCAGATGACACTGAATCTGTTAAGGGCGCCGTGATGTTTGCTGATACATCTGTCCAATTGATGCTTTAGAGAAATGCCGTAAATGTGAAATGAGAGAAGACAAAAATAGTATATTACTATACAAGTATTAAAGGCAGTGTTTTACGTATGAATTGATATGCTTATGCCCCAGTCAATATTCGAGGACATAACTTTTCAACTAAAACGTAGAAGTCTTCCATCCTTGTATCGTGAACTATTTTATTTTATAGGCCTATTGTATTGATATTCTTACCTTTAAGTAAATTAATAATAGTGTGTAATTAAGATATCAGGTGAACTATTAAGATACTCACTTCAGAGCCGCTATTTAGAATGCCATGTCAAATATGGGGGAAGCTTTGAGTGATAATTGCAAAATTTCACAAATTATTCTAAGCAGATAGATTAATATGTTTTAACTGGAATCATATTTTAAGTAAATATTATTAATATATAAGCTAAAATTAATTCAACGATTTCTCTTGAGGTCTAATCAATTATTAGCCTCGTGCGACATTCAATTTTGTTCCTCAGGATACAATGCTGACAATGGGAGATATGTAGCCTATAAACTGTTTTCTATACATTGAAAGGTTTATAGTGAACGAATTTTGAGAGCAAAGCCTATTTAAAGGTGACGGGTCTGAAATTTACGATTCAGAATCATAAATAAATAAATAAATAAATATATATATATATATATATATATATATATATATATATATATATATAGTGTGTGTGTAGTCCACCACTGTGGGCTCGAGGTAGCGTGCTGCCTTGTCACGCAGCCGTTCGGGGCAGTTTTTCTGGGTGAGGTTCTTTATTGGGGTTTTTCCTCACCTTTAAGACAAATGTCAGGAAAACGTTAAGGCCCAAACGGTCCCCGAAATCATATGGCCATCATTATCATCATCCTTATCATCAACATCATTCTTCATCAGTGTGGAAAGCAACGGGAAGCTACCACACCTACAATTCCCTAGTAAAACTGCAACATAGCATAAAAATGCTATGATTGCAGTGAAGGACCTACCTTCGGGCAGAATTACTATGGATGGATATATATGTGTAATCTATACAAGAAACAGATATATATTGGGAAGCTCGATCAAACCTTTTTAATCGCTTGGGAAAATGATGAAATGCATGTTCTTTCCGTTACAATACATGTATGTATACGTATCATTAAAAGAAGAATAAACGCCTGAAGCGAGAATTGAACCCGAGACCTTTAACTATATACGTTGGTGACATAACAACTAGTCCACTCAGGCAATCCTAGTACAAACATTCATTTTTCTTCCTTAAAAATAATAAATGTTTTTGCTAGGATGCATGAGTGGACTAGTTGGTATGTTACTAAAGTATAAAGTGAGAGGTCTGCGTTCAAATCCTGGTTCAAGAGTTTATTTTTCTTTTCATGTTATGTCTGACCTTCATTGGTAAATGTCAAAATTAAATGTTATCATCGAAATATATGTATTAAGTAGATATTAAAATATAAGCTAAAATTAATTCAACTATTCTCCTGAGGTCGAACATTCTTAATCTTTTTAATGCTGTCAACACACGCTACTTTTTTTTGTGGCGAAAGTTGCGTATAGTAAAGAGTTTGAAAACTGTTATAATTAGTTTATAACATTAATTTTAATTACGTAAATATATCAAATTCGACATAGAATGAAATAAAAACTCTTGTAGGCCTACATCAGTATCTTATATATTCAATGTTTTATTGAAACCGTAATAAATATTAAAGCATGTAACCTAAAGAACAATAAATATAAACTAGAATAAGCAGGGAAATAACCCCCAACATAACATAAATACTACATCATAGGTCAATAAAATATTAAACATACCGTATCATAGATCAACTCATTATTCATTTTATTTTACAATATCACTCTCCACTTCACTAATTATTCAGAAATCATTAGAGCTAATAAAATCTCTTCCATCACAGTTTATTATCATTTAGTTCTCTACATTTGCTGACGGTTTCACTTAGAACATTTTTTTTTTCTCTTGAGATCGCTTCATTGGTTCACAACTATAAACAACTACAACTAGCCGACCAGACCCTCGTATCTTCCATATATATATATATATATATATATATATGCAATGGTAAGAATAATCTGAAATCACATTTGAGGCTATTTTCGGGTCGAATATTCAACAACCAACTTTTTCAGAAAGGTGATTTAGACTCTTTTCGTGTGTCGTCGGCTCAAGAATCTCCCCTTCCATACCATACTTTTAACAATATTAAAATGTAATTCCTATAATTATCTAGTAGTTGAGTGATTATTAAATTATTAAATCCACCATATACGATATATATATATATATATATATATATAATTATCATAAGTAATGCCACGAGTGATTTCCAAATTATCGATAAATTCACGACTCACGAAGTGAGGAGTGAATTTATCTAGAGAATTTGGAAATCAAGAGTAGCATTTGTTAGGACTATTTAACGAATAAAATTAAGCTGTTTACTCACAAATCATTATTTAACAATAGTTATTTTAAAATATTTATATATTTAATGTAAACGGCGATGTTTGAAAACAAATGAGAAGCGATAGGCACGCTTCATCTGCTTCTTTTGTTCATCACTGCAACCAGATCATACTATTTATCATAGAGAACGAAGCTATTTATTGCCAAAGGAACGCAATATGTAAGAATGCTCTCTAGTGGAGAAAAAATGAAACACAGCAAACTGTATATTAGTTCATTTCTGATGTCGTATGATGTAAATATGACAATTATATTTTTCTGGATTGTTATCTGGGAAAAAATACATTTAAGAAAGTGCAAACAGTGGTTTCTTTTTTTGGTGGCATAATCAATTGCTATAAATATTTTTATATTAACTCCCGCATGCGGCATGTGTTGACATTCATGCACTATATATACAATCTTGTAGCCGTATTTCTGACGGGCTTAGTCACTGCAAAATAATGGTCAGACCTGTTCAGAATATTAAAAAGGAGGAGCCTTCTTTAATATGGTAATTATAACACTGATAAATATTTCGTGAAACACGACTCTGATTGGTTGTAAAACAGAATTCATTGAAACGTGATTGGCCATTGACTCCCATTTGGGGCATGAGTTAAATAGTCATAAATAAAACGAATGAGATTTCCGAGTATATTTCTGTTAGTATACGATTTTTCAAGCATCTGGTGTAAACTTTGAGGAAAAAATAGAATCGTCCACAACATTAAAAACCGAAATTAACTAACCAAGCAACTCAGTGGCACTATGGAACCCGAAGGTTCATAGCCACACGGACATAAATATTTCATATATCCTTATCCTGTCTAATATTTTCCATTCATCCTCTGTAGAATTCACCTCCCTCAAATTACGATTAACATTATTCAGCCACCTCATTCTTGGCCTACCTACTGTGCGCTTTTCTTCTGGTTTTCCTAAAATAATTTTCTACGCCTATTTTTCGTTCCCCATTCGTGCCACACGTTCAAGCCTGCGCATTCTAAGAGACTTTTTGATTACATGTGGTTTTTATTAAGATCATATAGCTCACTGATGTGTAGTATTTTTCTTTCCACCTGTCTGTTCGATTTTGTTTGGTCCAAAAATGTTCCTAACAACTTTATTTTCAAATATTCATAATCTTCCTAATATCTCAATAGCTGGAGAGTAACTAAAAAACCTTCTGCTGAGGATGAGACTGACTCAGAAAGGCCTACAATGTTTTAATTATTTCAATAGTTAAGGAGATAGCATACATGATATACAATTTTATATTTTTTAATGTTGTAATTAATTCCACGACGGAATTTTAAAATGGACTTTCTTAGCATTGAAAAACAGTTAAGTCTCATAAACTGCGATTGATAGGTCATGTGGCACGGATGGGGAATGAAAGCAGGGAATGGAAAATTATTGTAAGAATACTTGTGGTAAAGTACTCAGTAGGTAGAGTAGATTGCAATAAAAACACTTCCTTCCAATGCATATTGAACTTGATTTTTGATTTTCCAAGCCACAGTGGTTATTAAATTATTTCGAGAAAAAACAGGATGGGAGGATAATATAAACCAGAGGGAGGTGTACTGTACAGGAGAAAATTGGAAAATATTAGCTGAGAATACAGAGGTATGGAGAGTATACATCCATGTGGCCATGAATCTCCGGTTTTTACGGTGTCATTGAGTTAGTTCGTTAGTTAAAACCTGGAAATATGATAAAAAATGTATGATACTAACTTATCATATGGACGAGTTGACCATCTCGGCTTTAACATGATTACTGATTGTTTGCTGGAGTGTCTCTAATTTCACAAAGCATGACCGTTGCCATGGTTACCTATGCCTCCAGCTATTTTTGTTTGCTGTTTACATATGACTAAATGCTATATGAGTAATAACTCAAGGAAACCAGCCTGGACCTGCTTCAAAATTTTCTCCTTTGTCATTTTAACCACGGCTAAAATACAATAAAAATCGAATCGTACATACGGTAACAGAGTAATCGGAGCGCCGCGCCGTAGCGAAGTTGGTTAAGGCATTAAGCTATGAACCAGAAAGTCTATGTTTCGATTTCGTACGTGGTTAGGATATTTAAATCGACCTAAATTTATGTTGTCACCGTGATCCTGGGGTTTACTCAGCCTCTAACAGAACTGTAAATATGTTCTGGGAGTAAAGGCGGCCATAATGCAGGGTTGACATATATATTTCGATTTGTATAGAAACGTGGGACCCTTATCCTCATACTACTTCAAGGGTTGGGCTCGATATTTAAGGGGTTAAAAGCATTCCAGTGGTTTCGAGAGTCACGAGTTCAAATTTGGGCGGGGTCGCTGGATTTTTAGGATGGAGTAATCGAAAAGAAGGGGGAAGGGATTTTAAGCAGTGGGTCGCGAGTCAGAAGATTTTCGGGCTCGTAAAATAAACTCAGTCCTAAATTAAAGCCTCTGAGCTAAATTTAATCGACCTTTTCCACCAAAATAATATCTTTGTTGCGTATTAGATGTCTCTTTGAGGCGACGAGCTAACCATTTCGCTGATATCTGTAAAGAAATAAACGAAGTAAATTAGATTGGATGTGTAACTCCGACAAAGGAGTACCCTCGACAAAAATAGGCCTATAAATGTACGGGTAGAGAAAGACATATCTGAACGATCTCCTACGGTCTGTAAGTGAAATCAATTTATCTTTCTAATTAAATAAATAATAGTTTAAAAAAAATTAAAAGAACACGCTTTATTAGAAAACAAAAAATGAAAAATAATTTTAATTTCCAATACGCTTGGGATAAAATAAAGTGGTCAACAAAAAAATCATCTCCAACACATATAGAATAAAATTAGAGTTATCAACAAAAAGAAAATAATTTTACCATCAAAAGCGTGGAGTGCTCTATATCAATTAATATATTTGATAATAAACAGATATTGGTAAAAGTAAGCTCTCTAAGAAGAAAATGTAAAAATTACCCCACGCTTTTGATGGTAAAATTATTTTCTTTTTGTTGATAACTCTAATTTTATTCTATATGTGTTGGAGGTGATTTTTTTGTTGACCACTTTATTTCATTCCAAGCGTATTGGAAATTAAAATTATTTTTCATTTTTTAGTTTTCTAAAAAAGCGTGTTCTTTTAGTTTTTTAAAACTATTACTTATTTTTTATTTGTTAGTTTTAATATTTTACAGAATAAGATAAAAATGTAAATATCTTTAAATTCGATACTATTGTAGTATGAGCTAAAAGTAATACTCTTCTATAAAAAAAACCCTCCCAGCCGGATTTGAAACAGCGACGTATGGATTACTGAAATTATATACCACTAAGAGTTCACTGCTCTACCAACTGAGCTCTTACAATGATTGAAGTCCGCAACATATTATACCAGTTTTCATATTTTTGATTTTCGGATGATTCTGGCCAGGATTTTAGAAACAAAATATGAAATTATTGTATTTTCACGGGTTCTCTACACGTATACAGAGTTTTAAGTCGATCCAATGTTTCTAAGTGGGTGAAAATCGCGTTGAAAGATTCCGTTACATTGATACAAAAACACGTTTTTTGATTTTCTGATGATTATGACCAGGATTTTAGAAAATAAATATGAAATTATTGTATTGTCACGGGTCCTCTACAAGTATACAAAGTTTCAAGTCGATCCAATGTTTCTAAGTGGGTGAAAATCTCGTTGAAAGATTCCGTTACATTGATACAAAAACACTTTTTTTTTTTTGATTTTCTGATGATTATATCCAGGATTTTAGAAAATAAATATGAAATTATTGTATTGTCACGGGTCGTCTACAAGTATGCAAAGTTTCAAGTCAATCCAATGTTTCTAACTGGGTGAAAATCGCGTTGAAAGATTCCGTTACATTGATAAAAAAACACTTTTTTAATATTTTCTGATGATTATGGCCAGGATTTTAGAAAATAAATATGAAATTATTGTATTGTCACGGGTTCTCTACAAGTATACAAAGTTTCAAGTCGATCCGATGATTTTAAGTGGGTGAAAATCGCGTTGAAAGATTCCGTTACATAGATAGATAGATAGATAGATAGATACAGGTCAAGCTAATATAAAGCGTGTAAAAATAAGAAATGTTTCCGTAAGTTAATTTTTTAATATTGTGAGGTAGACTGACTGTTCCTTGTTTTTGAAAACACTAAACACTAAAAATACTTCAAGTCCACGGGGAAAAAGTAAGGTATTTTAGAAAAACCAAGAATTTATATAATTTAATTTGAATGATTCAATCATCTTTTTACCCCAGCATGGCAACACTTAAAACGTTGATTTCACTGGGATATTCCATGTTTTTCCAACGTTTAATACTCTGAATTGAAAAATTAAAAAAAAATCTCTACAAATTGGAAGATTAAGAAATATATTTATACCAGATATCAGAGTATTTATATTTTGGTTATTTTGTGATATTTCTTGGTTTAGAAAATTTCAATTAATGAAGCTATTGAGGTTATTCTCAATACACTTCGGTAAAATTTTCCGGAGGTAAAATGAGAAATCCATGGCTCAAACACAAGGACATTTTCCTAGGAACATGGAATATTAGTACATTATATAATAGTGGGGCAATAATAATAATAATAATAATAATAATAATAATAATAATAATAATAATAATAATAATAATAATAATAATAATAATAATAATAATAATAATAATAATAATAATAATAATAATAATAATAATAATAATAATAATAATAATAATAATAATAATAATAATAATAATAATAATAATAATCTTCTTCCTCTTCTTCCTTTCATATGATAGACCTAGTGGTCTATTACGGTCTCAATCCAACGTTTGAAGGGTCTGCCCAAAGATCTCTTGCCTGGTGGCTGGTAATTCAAGATTTGACGTGATATTCTTGTTCTGCTCATTCTTCTTACATGATATTTCCAGTTGTTTCAGTATTTTTGCACATATTCCATGACTGATTCTGTTTATAATTCTCTGAGAAGCTCAGAATAATAATAATAATAATAATAATAATAATAATAATAATAATAATAATAATAATATAATAATAATAATAATAATAATAATAATAATAAATTGGCAGGAATTACTAAAGAGGATATCCCAAACAGAGATATATTTAAAATTAAGGTGAATAAGTGGCAAGTTGACCAAGAGGACAAACCGAAGAAAAAAAACTGGAACAATTTGGACAGATGAGAGAAAACAAGCTCATAGCAAAAGAATGAAAGAATTTTGGGCTCAAAGGAAACGCCTCTAAATACTTTGCGTAGTCCTACATGGGCTCATCCGCAATAAAAATAATAATAATTAATAATAATATTAAAATAATATTAATAATAATAATAACAATAATAATAATAATAATAATAATATTCTAAAATCGGTTTAACGATATAAGCACATCTTTCGTGTCCAATGTTCTGTGTATCAAATGTTAGAAAACATATGTTTGGGTTCCCTTTCTCGATAGGTCGTGGCACTGTAAGCCCCGAGCATTGTGGAAAAGTAAAAGATCTAAAAAGCTGAGAGGTTAAACCACGCTGGAGAAGTAGAAGAATATTTCATCATCGTCATCCGGTATCATGGCAGCTGCCGCCGTCCTCCGGAAACCAAACGCCATTCCTCCTAAAGACTACAGTAGTATTGCCACATCAAAAGAATGCCAGAGCAAAGATTGCCTAAAATTGTTATGGAATGGATTCCAATGAAAAGGAAACAGAGAGGAAGACCGAAGAAAACTTGGATACAAGCGGCTATGAATATCAGAGGATTGGAGGATGGACAGAGAGGAATGGCGTTTGGAAAAAGAAGAATATTTAGGAATATTAAATATACAGTCCCTAAATATGTAATTATATAAAAAAAAACTCCATGGCGCGACATGCCTACAATATCCTTGACCTACCAGCCGACTGCTGGCCTAACACGCACATGTTCTAAACACAGATGTAGATCATCATCTTGCCAGTATAGGGGTGACATGTGGTCAACATGTCGGGTTCTCAGCCGTTATAGCTGGTTTTATCAACCTGCAGTCGCTACGTATTGTAGCTACCCAAATTCCTCACGCTGCTGGGTGGGCACCTGTCTCACACTGGCCGAAATTACATAAGAAAATGTCTTCCCTCATAGAGACTCGAATAATTAATATAATTGTATAATTAACTTGCTACATAAATAATATAGCCGTGAATTCAGTATCCTAGGAGTTTATTCTAGTATAATTTATTTACAATTATTTTTAGAAGAATAATCTCGTGTTTTAATTAATATGGAAGCTGAACATAAAACTTTTTTAAAACTCGCTGAGGGAGTGGGGAAGTTATTTAAAGTTTAGACTGATTTGAAAACTTTACAGTCCACTGATTCGGCGATAATTTTATGTTTTTACTGCCAACAAAATCTAGATAAGTAATAAGTTGAACGTAATTTATATTGTGAGTAGATGTTATTACTTTTAAAACCTTAGATTTTGAATGAGTTTCTTTTTATTATTGGAAGTGTATCTTTGATTTAATAAGTTTCATCAATCTCCTTCCTCCAATATAGGTTTTTACGCTGAAAAAAAACAGATACCCGACACAACAAAAGCTAGAGAAATAATGTATTTTTACACGCTTTATATTAGCTTGACCTGTATCTATCTATCTATGTAACGGAATCTTTCAACGCGATTTTTACCCACTTAAAATCATCGGATCGACTTGAAACTTTGTATACTTGTAGAGGACCCGAAACAATACATTAATTTCATATTTATTTTCTAAAATCCTGGCCATAATCATCAGAAAAAAAAGTGTTTTTGTATCAATGTAACGGGATCTTTCAACGCGATTTTCACCCACTTAGAAACATTGGATTGACTTGAAACTTTGTATACTTGTAGAGGACCCGTGACAATACAATAATTTCATATTTATTTTCTAAACCCACTTAGAAACATTGGATCGACTTGAAACTTTGTATACTTGTAGAGGACCCGTGACAATACAATAATTTCATATTTTGTTTCTAAAATCCTGGCCAGAATCATCCGAAAAAAAAAATGAAAACTGGTATAATAGGTTGCGAACTTGTTGAGTTTTTAGTCAATCGTTGTAAGAGCTCAGTTGGTAGAGCAGTGAACTATTAGTGGTATATAATTTCAGTAATCCATATATCCATATATCCAAATAAAAAATAAGTAATAGTTTTAAAAAACTAAAAGAACTCGCTTTATTAGAAAACTAAAAAATGAAAAATAATTTTAATTTCCAATACGCTTGGGATAAAATAAAGTGGTCAACAAAGAAATCATCTCCAACACATATAGAATAAAACTAGAGTTATCAACAAAAATAAAATAATTTTACCATCAAAAGCGTGGGGTGATTTTTATGATTTTTACATTTTCTTCTTAGAGAGCTTACTTTTACTAGTATCTGTTTATTAGTGTTCTTATTGAATAAGCATGAAATATTGAATTAATAATAAGTTTTAATCTCGTAGAGTTAAGCCCATATAGTCTTATCCTACACTCAACCAGTATAAGTCATACAATTATGTTTTTCTACAAACTACATAACTAACAAACTCACTGCCACTCTCAAACCCATAGGTTCATGGCCACGCGGACATAAAAGCTCTCCATATATCCCTATTTTGAGCTAATGTTTTCCAGACATCTCCTGCATATTTTACTTCATATGATGCAAGTTAAAAATTAAAATGTACCAGTTGGTAGGTGCCGTTGTCCTCAACTTCGTTAAAATATTGTATATAAAATTAACTGGAGTATTAATATTTTACTTCACTCAATTCATGGACAATATTATTATTCAACCTCATTCTTGGCCTACATATTGGACGCCTTTCTTTTGGTTTTTCCCACAAGAAGTTTCCATACTCCTCTTTCGTTCCCCATTCGTGCCACATGTCCTGCCCATCATCGTTTTATGTTCTTCTTATTCTTCTCTTGTTCCTATGCTTATAACCTGTTGGGAAGAGACTTTTTTTCATCTTTGTCGTGGTTTTCCTGAGGATTTCCTGTCAGTTGGTATATTTAACTCATTTCATTTCTGGCTCCTTGATACCCATTCATTTATCACAATCCTACCCGCAATTGGAGTTTACAATGAGAGAACACAAAATCAAAGTAGCAAGAATTGGAGGTTCAATGAACGATGTAATTTAGAGGAATAAATATCTGAGAAAATAACTAAAGTACGAAGTTATAACTTTGTAATAGGATCTGTCGTCACTTTATGCTCCAGAAGCTTCCTCTTTCGATACCACTAAAGATTTTTATTTCTCAATTGAATTATTCATATCGTAGGCTACGTTTTACATTCATTCATACATTTATTAAATAGGCGATGGAGATTATCCTCAGAGTTACTAAAGTAACATCATGACAATCGCATAATATTGTTATTGATTTCCTTATACCCCACTTTATATCCTTTCATACCTGTGATATTTTTAATAATTACTTAGAATTTAGAATAGATTTATTTATTTAGAATAGATTTATTTAGCCTGGTGGAGTTAAGGCCATGTGGCCTTCTCTTCCACTCACCAGAACAAGCATATGTTACATATGAATACAAAAAAAATACAATAATAGTCATATAAAACAGGACAAACATATGTTACACATGAATACAAAAAAAATTACAATAGTAGTCATATTAGACAGGACAAACATGTTACATATGAATACAAAAAAAAGTTACAATAATAGTCATTGAACAATTAATTATCTGTCATATTGAATAATAATGAAATTAATGTCTAATAATTACCTCATCTGGAAGATGTTAAACAATAATGGACTAAGAGAATCCTCTTGTCTTACGCCTCTTTTTGCTTGAATCTTTTTCAAAAAATTGTCCTTAATATTTTATCCTGGTAAAATTATTAGAATATTAATTAAAAAGAACAATACCTTTTGAAAACATTCTTTTCTTCTAAAACCTCTAGAACTTTTTTTTTTAGTTAAAGTCTGTCAAATGCTTTATCCAAATGAATAGTCTAAAACGTAAAAGCTAGTTTATTTTATTCGAGATATTTTTCAAAATGTCTTAAAATAAATTTAGCATCTGAACTACGGATGGTTAAATAGAAAAAGTTATAAACATGCGAAGTGAACTATTTATAATATTTAAAGTAAATACATATGTGTACAAATATCTAGCTTTAATATATATTTTTTCTTAGGTGTATTCACATTTTTGCAACAGTAATAGGTCAATATTTGCTCTTTTTTAATACAGTAAGTAAATATAGTCTGCTATACAATTCCTCCGTTTTATTTTCCTAAGATCTAAAATTGATTATTTCCATTCCACTCTGTTCCTTATTATCCTAATCCACCGACTTTTAAAATTTGATTTATGAACAACACAATTAGTTAAAATACCCGTCTATCATGTTGGTAATCCTGTGTGATTAGATTAGTATTAATGGAGTTTCATGCTCACAAATGTCTGGATTCAAATCCATTTTCATTCTGTCTGGAATACCCACGATAAAAATTGAACGTTCAATTTGTTTACAAGAGCGTTCTTGCGTTTAGCGATCTGTATTTTCAAAATTAAATTGATTATATTAGCAGTGTTTAATCCCATTTGAGTTTATTGTATAAAACAAAATGTTTACCATACAACAACGGTCGAATAGGTTTCTATAAAGCGATAACAAATTAGGAGCAAGTTACATGTGTGTTTCCATTGCCTGTGAATTTGAAAACAACGAATTCATTTACATTAATTGTATGTATTTAAAATCCCATCAATTATAATTTTTTTAAATTGGAAATATTAAGTTATTAGCAGTAGACCAGCCTATTCAATTGAAACCGAGCAACATATAAAAATAAAACAGAAATAAGCTGATGTTGAATAAAATCCCGACTGAACTGTTTTTCATATCTTGGCTGTGGCGTTTCATTATGTTTTGGGGTATAACTCTACACAGCCATCTTCTGAATTGGAAAATATTCGAATTGAGAGACTGCTCTCTGAAGACGACATTTGGGGGTGGATCCGGAAATAACGCTATTTTTTTTTTGCTGAAAATTCACCGATGTATAGTTTGAAGTTTCACTACAGACACATATTTGTTTTATGTACAGCTCTAGCGAAAGAAGCGCGACAAAAATGTTGCGCATCTTACTTTCGTTAACGTGTGAAGAGTAGCGAAATGTAGTGCGATTTTTTTGTGGCCTAAAGGACATTATCCGAATGAAATCACAGAGACATAGGCTATATGGTTTATATGGGGAAGACCGTATGGGCTGAATCAAGTTGTATGACTGTGAAGGCTGGAGTATCCCCACTGCTTGTCACAAAAAGAAAAGGAAGTTCAGGTTATACAAAATAAATGTCCCAAAATTATCGTTTTGGCCCCGATGTAGGCCTACACGGGGATCGCAGAGCTCTTTAACCTAGCATAAATTCCGTACATTGCGATCACAATTAACCCATTCCCTTCAAATTTAAATGCTCAATGCATTTCCCCAGAAACCGGACTTCAGTTAACGTAAATTATATTGTCTATTTTCAAACATTCAAAACAAACAAAAGATAACGGTACTTAAAATCACAATAAGGGTGTAGGCAAAATCACATTCTTCTAATATTCATAAATGTTAACAAAAGATTACCCTACCAAGGGATGTACAAAATATTGCAAAATATATAACAGCAGAGTTAAGCGAGTGTATTTCGTCTTCTGAGTTGAAGGCCATTTAACTGCCGGCGAGTCTACCTCGTCTTTTGAGGCGAATGGGTTAATCAACATGTGATCGACATGTATGCTGTTATAATAAATCATCTTATCTTGTAAGCCCATGTTTCCCTTAACAGAGATTTAGGTGCTCTCCCCCCACAGGGAATAATTTCAACCATACTAATTTAGTAACACTTCTTTTGTATAGATGTCATTTGAGTGATCCGTGGTCAGCGTACCGCCTCGTACAGACATCTAGGAAACCAAGGTAGTACTAGGACGAGAAAATTCGGTAATTTTGCTTAGATGCCTTTTCATTCAGCCTTAAGGATCTTTTACGAGCCTGAAAATCTTCAGACTCGGGACCCACGGCCTACATCCCTCCCCGAGGACTTTCTCCTTGGATTTTTCCATCCTAGAAAAATCCAACGACATCGACCGGGTTTGAACCCGCGACCCTCGGGACCAGAAGCAAGGAGCATAACCACTAGTCTACCGCGGCCGTATATAATAAATCATACGAATCCAATTGTTCGCAATATAGGACATATGCTACAGTAACGTACTGTCCACCGAAGCATATTCCCCCACCCCTTTGATGGACCCATGAAATGACTGCTATACTACAGCTAGAGTAGTGTGGTGGCTCACTATACAGGGAATGATTGAAACATATTAGCACAGGATAGGGGTGTATGGAGAGCTTATGTCCGCGCGGCCATGAACCTAAGGGTTCGATATTGCCAGTGAGTTAGTTGGTTAGTTAGTTATTATTACTAATAAGAAGATTTTTTTGCATGGCTACTACTTCCCCCTCCCACTCCTGCCACTTGCCTTAGGATTCACAAGACGGCCAGACTGGACTATAGTAGTAGTAGTAGACCGTAGCAACGTCTTCAGGTGATGCCTGTGAAACCTTTGTGATTCTCCTCGTTCTAGTCAGCGAATAGTGACAAGCTTGGATTACTTAATGCATTACGCTGCAAAAGGGCACGCCTTTTTGAAAGGAATTGTCACTCATAATGAGTCATGGGTACATAACTATACGCCCGAAACACGCCGGTCATCGCTTTGAGACAGATGCAGAAGTGTTATCAGCTGTCCGCAGATGGCTTTAATCCAACTGAACGAATTTTTGTGAATAGGTACCACGATGGGTGAAATGTGTTGAGAAATTGGCGACTATGCAAGTGAAAGATGTGAGTTCATATGTGTATGTTTTTTACCTATTAATTTTTATAAGTAATATCCGGCGTGCGCTGCTACTCCTAAATAAATGTCAGTGTGTTTTTACCACCAGCCGTGCGCTGTTATACTTGTCCGGGAATCTGCTTATCCCGATCTTCTTGTCATCAATGAAAGACAAACATGGTTATTGTGAGTTATCCGTAGAAGATAACCATATGCTGTCGCGGATGTTTCTGTAGTTTTTTTGAGATATTCAATTGTGTGTACAATAATTTTGTGTATTTGTTATGGTTTAGGCAGCATAAGCCATTTAAACGTCAGAATAGGGACTTTATTTCACGTTTTTCACTACAAAGGGTGATTTTTAGGGGTGAAGGAGTTGAGTATTACAATTCTCTTATAGCGTATGTCCATCCCCGGAATCTCCTGAACATTTTTTAAAAAAACCCATTTCAATCGGATGAACGGTATGGCAGAGCATGCTTGCCCGGGAATCTACTTATCCCGATCTTCTTGGTATCAATGAAAGTCAAAAATGGTTATTGCGAGTTATCCGTAAGAGATAAACATATGCTGTCCCCGGACTTTTTTGTAGTGTTTTGTGAGATATTCAATTCTGTGTACATTAATTTGGTGTATTTTTTATGGTTTAGGCAGCGTAAGCCATTTAAGCGTCAAAATAGCGATTTTATTTCAGGTTTTTCACTACAAAAGGTGATTTTTAGGGATGAAGGGGTTGAATATTACAACTCTCTTATAGCCTATGTTTATCCCGGGAATCTCCTGAATATTTTGCAAAAACCTCATCAAATCGGATCAACGGTATGGCCGCGCATAGAATACGAACAAGCAAACAAACCAACAAAGAAAGAAAGAAAGAAAGAAAGAAAGAAACAAACAAACAAACAAACATTGATTTTTATATATTAGATGTGTGTTACTTTCCGATCCACACTCGTAATAAAATATTCAGAAGTTTTAATAAACTCGGGGTAATATTCAATTTAAGGAAGAAAAATTAACGCTCGAACCAGGGCTTGAACCCGGGGTAGTATATTCGCATTAAATTCGAACACGTCGCAAAGAGAACAAATGCTATTCCACGAAATCCGGAATTATAAGCTTACAAACACGTATAATGTTTTGGTGATGAGGGATTTGTATATTTAGAATTAAATATTTTTATAATGTGTTTTTTAAGTTTTAAATTGTCATATTAATAATGTCTAGCATGCAGCGGGCCCGGTTCAGTCCCTGTTCGGGAAAATTTCTTGGATTTTTTTTTATAAATGCAGAGACGTAGTGGAGTGGACTTTCATCATGTTATGGCGACTTGTACTGCTTCGAGTCTCCTTTGGGGGGACATTTCTCATGAAATATCGACCAGAATGGGGCCGGTGCCCGCCCAGTGTTGTGAGGAATTTATGTAGCTACAATAAGAAGCAACTCGTGTTTGAGAAATAACAGCTGGGACATTGGACATGCTTACAAAATGTCACCAAATGTCATGACTGAATGAGCGTTCATATCTGTAAATGGCACATACAGTAGTGAAGTCACCAGCCGGGTGATTGGCCAAGAGGCTTCTAGGTTTCCTCACTTGCAAGATATGTTAGGAAACTTTAAGGACCACTCTCTGGTCTTCATAATAATTATTGTCTTTCTTTCCTTAGATTTAACATTTTCTTTTAAAATAACCTTTACATGATGTCTCCCGGATCAGTCGAGAGACACTACCTGCCGAGAGAGGATTTTAAACTTTGAATAACACACACTTTTTTGACTCTCCTCGGACGAGAGATCAGCACGATATCAGGATCACCTCCGAGAACAACGCAACAACACACCATTCTCTTATGCAGAAACTAATGTAGACGAACATGATATGGATGGTTATGATGCCAAAATGTTGTCGGGGACAATTTGACCCTTAAAGTTTACTGACATTTGTTTCATAGGTGAGAAAAACCTCACCCAGAAAACTTGCCCTTACCGGGAATCGAACATGGGACCGCTGTGTAGGAGGCAACGTCGTTACCCCGGGACTCAGGCGTGGATGCCATAATCATACATATCATATTCATCTTTTAAAAGCACATAATAAAGTAGGGCACTGACCAACGGTTAAGCCCATGACGGGATAAAACTATCTGTCTACACCCTTACATAACATGGGGAGCAATGCTATTTCCTTGCAAGAATTACTTAATCAAACTCTAATTTACTTATGTTTATTTCCCTTAGATGTTAGATAGTGATAAGAGGTTAGCTCATCGCCTCAAAGAGACACCTAATAGCCTACTAAGAATTTACTTGAATGGAAAATCCCGATTACATTGCTCAGAGGTATTAATTTAGGCTATCATCCAATAGCCTTTTTTACTGCTATTACCCGATTCATTTTGGCGAAAAAATATTGTATTCTCAAAAGTTGATAGCTCTTTTGACATTCAACTGTTACATAGATGTCAAGAAATGCTAATTCGTTTTTTTTATAATGAAAGTTAAAAGATAATTAAAGAAAATATATGACGAAAATTCACTTATCCTAGTAATTATTATTATTATTATTATTATTATTATTATTATTATTATGATTATTATTATTACTATTATTATTATTATTATTATTATTATTATTATTATTATTATTATCGCAAGTATTGTTATTTTTATTATGGTATAAAATATTCAATAATAGTAAAATTCATATCAAATTCCGTTGAGGTGGAGTCATATGATGAAAGTTAAAAATTAAATTGTACCTGTTGGTAGGTGCCGTCGTCTTAAACTTTGTTAAAATGTTGTACATAAAATTAACTGGAGCGCTTGTTTTGTCAAGAACAAGTCAGTTACTGTTACAAACAGTTGGAGTATACATCACCGTACACAACAACAACGAGTAGCGGAAGCTCAACCTGCAGAAGATGGAAGATAACTTCCGAAAGCGCTCCAGTTAATTTTATACACAATATTTTAACAAAGTTGAGGACGACGGCACCTACCAACAGGTACAATTTAATATGTAACTTTCATCGTATAAAATATTGTTTGCATATGAAGTTTACATTGCAACATTTAATATACTTTTTAACTCTTTATAATTACTACAGTGTGTATCTATATTGTCACATATTTATTTGTATTTGTGCTGGTTGAGTGGAAGAGAAGGCCTTATGGCCTTAACTCTGCCAGAATAAATAAAACATTATTATTATTATTATTATTATTGGAAAGCATTAGCTCAGGATAGGGATGTATGGAGAGCTTATGTCCGCGCGGCCATGAACCTACGGGTTCGGTAGTGCCAGCGATTAAGTATTATTATTATTATTATTATTATTAATTATTTATTATTATTATTAATTATTATTATTATTCTTATTGTTGTTATTGTTATTATTATTATTAGTATTATTATTATTGTTATTATTATTGTTATTATTGTTATTATTATTGTTATTGTTATTATTGTTATTGTTATTATTGTTATTATTATTGTTATTATTATTATTGTTATTGTTATTATTGTTATTGTTATTATTATTGTTATTGTTATTATTGTTATTGTTATTATTGTTATTCTTATTATTGTTATTGTTATTATTGTTATTACTGTTATTGTTATTATTGATATTATTATTATTGTTATTGTTATTATTGTTATTATTATTATTATCATTATTATTATCATTATCATTGTCATCATTATCATCATTGTCATCATCATCACCAACATCATCACCACCATAATCATCACCATCATCACCACCATCATCATCATCATCATAACCATCATCATCATCATCAACATTATCATTATCATTATTATTATTATTATTATTATTATTATTATTATTATTATTATAATAGAATATACAAGTAAAAGGAGTCTCCAAAGTCACTTTCCATTTCCATGAAAACACTACTATTTTATTCTTTTCTTTGCATACGCTGTTAACCCTTAACCGGAGTTGTGCGTTTCGTATGCCGTAAGTGGATTTGTGGGTCGAAAAAGATACCAGCAGAAAATGTTATAATACGTCCAGTTGTTTTTGTATTTTTTGTGAAAAATAGAATTATACAATAGTTTGTTTATTTAACTAACTGATTGTGGAATAATATGGATAATTTGGGGGAGGGGAATTCACTAAACTACAGGATATACCACAAGTGTAGCGAAAAATAAAACAATAATTAGGCCTACCACGAATATCTTTAGCAATGAATTTGTCAGATTTGGTGTTCACACACATTTTTTTCACCGAAATTTCAAAATACTCCGATAAAAAATCATGTAATATACAAAGACTCTCTTTCATAATAGAATGTTCCTTATTCTCCACATAACTGTTCGGCATATCTGGCACACTGGTCTATCACATCGAACACAATATTTGTTCGTTTTCTTTTCGTTTGAACGAGGACACAATGCACACTGTTTTATTTTACATCCTCGATTGGCCTTTCATTCTTCGGAAACGTTTTCTTCAAAATCCTGGAAATAATAATGAGTTCTTTTGGTAGTCGGTCATTTACCAGTCTTTCGTTCAGATATGGCTCTGTAAGTTGTCGGCCTAAAGTTTTCAGGAATTCAAAGTGAGAAATAGGCTTGTAATACTTGAAAGATGATTGCAATTGATAACAATTGATATCAATTTTGTTCAGAATATCTCCTTCTTCGCCTGCTTGTGCTACATGTAAAATATGTGTTCAAATATAGCTACTCCACCTTTCGTATAATTATAAAAATACGAATATAATTTCTGGTTTGCATGTCTCAGGATCAGTACATTCCGAATGGTGGATGTTAGACAGCATAATGACAGCTGTTCCTTTTTTGATCACCTCTAAACCCATACTCTGTGATGTCTATTATAGGTTTTCGGTTTGTGTGGAAGATATGCTAAAAAATTTCAGAATCACATTCTAGGCCTGAATCTGTTTCGTGTTCAGAATAATTATAGTTCAGGATCGTTTCATCTCCGCATTCACTTTCATCACTGCTCTCATATTCTTCCAAAACTTTGCGTAAAAAGACCAATAAATCAGTATCAAGCACTGACGTACGTTTACGGGCATGATAATCCATATTAACATCAAGTATATCATAGTTACATAAACTAACGTTCAACACAAATACTGTAACGCAACTGGAGTTGTGGGTCGTAAAGGATACCACTCATTATTTTACTTATGCATAGAAAAAGCAACAGTACTTACAAGTTACATAAAATGTTAAACAAAGGGAAAGCTACACAAAAGGATTTCGAAAATAAATGGATTTTAAAAGAATGTCAGGGGTGTCCAGTTTCATTGGTATCACAAAAGATCCCAGAACTCCGGTAAAGGGTTAACTTAGTGCATCACGTTTAGCACGGTAGAACGGGTTGCCATTGTTTTTGTGCACGGGTACGTGGATTGTCATATGAAGACGCCAGAGTTGAATTTATCCATAAATTCCGTAAACCAGCCCCAACAAAGGCACGAATTCGTCTGCTTGTAAACAAGTTTAAGCGTACCGGCACAGTGTGTGAAGAAGCATGTCATTGATGACCACGTGTATCAGCAGAAACAGTGCAGCAGGTTCAAATTGCCACTGATAGTCCGAACGCATCAACTCGACATCTCAGTAGGGAGTTGAATGCCTCTCGTCAACACAGTGTGAAAAATTCTACATTTCACTCTACGAAAACGTACTTTTCACTTCTACTTGATTTACAGAAGCATTGATTATTTCCTGGTAAACAGAAAATTGATACCCTGGGTCACAGATGTAAGAGTATATAGAGGTTTCGATGTAGGAACAGATCATTTTCTCTTGACATGTAATATAAAATTATTAGAAAGATGGAGGAAACCAACAACAAGAAAAATGTACAATGAAGAAACATATAAAGTGAATTTATTACAAGAAGAAAGTATAAGAAAGTTGTATGCAAATAGATTATCTCAATATATATTACAGAGAGAAATAAATAATAATATAGAAGATGAATGGAGCAACATCGATTGGGCTCTAAAGAAAGCAGCATATGAAGTTCTAGGATTAAGAAGGAAACATTGTAAGAAGAGAGGATTGAGAATATGGAATGACGAAATTAAAACAGTTATAGAGGAAAAGAAGAAAGCATATTTACAATATTTACAAAAGAAAACTGAAAAAAACAAAAGAAATATATTATAACAAAAGAAAGGAAGCAAAGAAAATTGTTAGGAAATCCCACCAAGACAGTTGGGATCGATATGTATCTAATCTAGAACATGATCTACATGGACGACAATGGACTGCTTATAGAACAATTAAACATTTAAATAAATCAGAAAAAGAAGCTGCATGTACCTACATCAATATCAGAAGAACATTGGATAGAATATTTCAGAAACCTGTGGTACAACGAGAATGAAAACGAAGAAGAACCAAAATGTGAGAATTTGAAAGTAGATAAAATACAAATGGAAGAACTGGAAGAATCGCTCAAATTAACAAATAATAGAAAAGCTAGCGGACCAGATGACATAAATTCAGAACTAATTAAATATGCAGATATATTCTTTAAATTAAGATTCTTGAATTTTCTTAATATGTGTTGGGAGAATCATAATATACCAGCAACATGGAGGCAACGTATAGTAAAACCAATTTACAAGAAAGGAGAAAGAAACCAACCATCCTAAATAGTGGATATAAAATCTATGCTAGAATAATAGCAAAACGAATACAACGGATTACTGAAGTAACACTAGCAGAAGAACAAAACGGGTTCCGAAAAGGAAGATCTTGTACCGATGGAGTATTTGCCCTGAATCAGATAATAAACAAAAGACAAGGAAAAACCTAGAAACGCATTTGTTATTTATAGACTTAGATAAGGCATTTGATCGAGTAAACAGGGAAATATTGTGGAATGTCCTAAAAGAAAAAGGCCTCCCTATTCAGATTGTAGAAACTGTTAAGAGCTTGTACTATGGAACAAATATTTGTATTGACCCACAGCTGACTAAAAATAAGACATTTTTTCAAATAAACCAAGGAGTACGACAAGGGTGTTCACTCTCACCTATATTATTTAATATTTATATGGACGATATCCTAAAAGAATGGAAGAAGGTTTTAACTAATGAAGGAATATTAATCGATAATAAAGATAAAATAAATGCTTTATTATTCGCTGACGATGTTGTACTTTTAGCAGAATCTGAAAATGAGCTCCAAATGTTAGCATATAAATTTAAATTAATAGCCAATAGATATAATTGTAAAATATCAATAAACAAGTCGAAAGTAATGGCATTTATTGGTAAATATGGAATTAGATCAAAAATTGTACTGGATAACAAAATAATAGAACAAGTATCACATTTCCAATATTTAGGATGTGATATAACTTATACAGAAAATAAAGATATAGAAAATAAAGTAAAATAAATTCCAGGCTATTTGTGGAACCATAAAAAGAACCCTTCGGTCGGAAAACAAGGAAAGATACGAAACTTAAATTATATAAAACAATGGCTGTTCCTTTGTTGTTGTATGGAAGTGAAAATTGGATAATGAAATCAAGGGATAAAAGCAGGATACAGACTGCAGAAATGCTGTTTTTACGTAATGTGAAAGGATGCACTAGAGCGGATAGAATAAGGAATGAAACTATACGAGAAGAATTAAATATATATAAAATTGAAGATAAAATCAGCGAAAATAATAAGAAATGGACAGAACACTTAGTGAGAATGTACAACGAAAGAATACCAAAAAGATCCTTCCTGTATAATCCCAGAGGAACAAGAGATGTTGGCCGACCACGTAGAAGATGGACTCCACTTTTAACTTCGCCGGAACAGGCTGCATAGCCTAAACCTTGTAGTAGAAGAAGAAGAAGATCTGCTTGATTTACGGAAGCAGCAGATTTTTTACGGTTTAAATATTAAGGTCTACATTTAATTTTACAGCTGAAAGATGGAGTATGTGTTTTCATCTAGATGGTGGTCATGTAGAAAGGCAGTAGAATATGTGTAAAACTTCACAATAACATTGATTTTTCAAATCATTGACTTCCTTCATTGAAATGGATAGTAACATTAGAAACACCTTGTATTAGGACTTAAATCCTCAGGGAGGCACGCCCCACAGTTTGTGAATTCCCATGTTACGAAATAAAACACAAAATATTAATGGGAGCAACTGTATCTGTTATTTAAAAAATGACTTGGAGGGAACAGATTGGAGCGAATAGTGTACAACTTGATGCATGTACAAACACGATAACATGAACAGAATACAAGCTGTAATACAAGCCAGTTGTTTTTTAATATTAACATGTTCCGGAGTCATGAACACAATATTACATCACAATATATCTATTGTAGTTACTATACATTACATTCTGGGATACATATCAAAGTGAACTAATAAACTGTATCATAATCATTATTAACATATCCTTCTCTTCGTAATTGAAACATAGGGCCTTAATTAATCTCTTCTATGTGGTTCTACTTCTTGCCAAAGTTTTCACGTGTTTCCAAATTTTACCTCTTACATTTAACTCATTTTCAACAGTTTAATTCCAAGTTACCAATCTTCCTTCTGCCTTGTGGATTATCAGACCAATATACATATTTCTATTCCGTTTTGTGGTTTGCACGTGAATTTGTGAGTATGTCTAATCCAATGATACTTTATTTATTTATTTCGATGGATGCTTGTCCAGCTTTAGACCATAATTCTTGATATGATATTAAATCAGCCATCTCAAAATTATATAAATAAATAAATAAATAGATAAATGAATAAATGAATAAATAAATAAATAAATATATGTCCATCCATCCATAGTAATCCTGCCCCCGAAGGCAGGTCCTTAACTGCAATCATAGCATTTTCGTGCTATGCTTGCAGCTTTACTAGGGAAATACACAGGTGTGGTAGCTTCCCATTGCTTTCAACACCGGCGAAGGATGATGATGGCGATGATAATGATAAGGATGATGACCATATGATTTCGGGGACCGTTTGGGCCTTAAAGCTTTCCTGACATGTGTCTTACAGGTGAGGAAAAACCCCGATAAAAACCTCACCCAGAAAAACTGCCCCAACCGGGGATCGAACCCGGGCCCGCTGCGTGACAAGGCAGTATGCTACACACACACATATATATATATATATACACCGCTGTGGTCTCGAGGTAGCGTGCTGCGTTGTCACGCAGCGGGCCCGGGTTCGATTCCCGGTCTGGACAGGCTTGTGGATGAGGATTTTTCTGGGTTTTTCCTCACCTGTAAGACAAATGTCAGGAAGCTTAAGGCCCAACGGTCTCCAAAAATCATCCGGCCATCATCATCATCCTTATCATTATCATCACCATCCTTCACGGATATGGAAAGCAACGGGAAGCTACCACACCTATAATTCCGTAGTAAAGCTGCAAAGCATAACATGAAAATGATTATGATTACAGTGAAAGACTTACTATGTGTATATATATATATATATATATATATAACATCGAAATAAAGAAGCGTCACTGCTATGATGTAAAAAATTCTCTTTAATTTGCTTCTTGTTATAGTAGCCACTAGAGGGCAGTGAGACCGAGTTCCCGCTACCTCTCATGATAGAGAATATATATAAAGCAAAAACAAATGTTTTTGCTAGGATACCTGGATAGCGTAAGTGCTACCGCAATGAAGTATCAATTCAGATGTCCTGGGTTCAAATCCCGGTTCAGGCGTTTTGATGTGTATGTGAAGGCAGCGGCCGGTTATTAAATTCTACAACGGAAATTTGTGCGATTATTTATGCATTTTTTAAGTTTTGGTTTTTCCGTTGTTTCTTTGACAATGTCCATTTATTTTGTTAAAAATACCTGGTTGTGACGTAATAGCATGAGGACATGTGATGGTTATCTTGTTAGTCGGCATCCTGCGCCTCGAGGGACATCCCCAGTCTGTCATGTAAAACACAAACATTACATCTGCTAAGCTCTATCTCTTGTTGTGTAGGTTAACACTATTATCCCAGATAGAGATATCTGTCTTTCCATGAAAATTATCATTTTGTTGTAGAGCTGCTTGTTATAATAGGTTACAATCTATTGGGGTTTAATCGGTTGTTTTCGATATTATTTTCTATTAACTTGGTTTACATCTCGGGCTATTCTATACCAGGTATCAATCTGTGAATCATGCAAATGAAAATATATATACTGACAGTTTTCATGCTAGCGACATGGTTGCCAACATACTTGTTTTGCCGCTACAGTAAGTTACTAACGTGTTCATTCAGATTAAAATGGGTAATTAGATTAGATTATTTAGATGATGTTAGATTAGTAAGTATCTTTTTCTTTGGTTTTCGTAGCGTGTTTTTCATAAGTTAGATATTCCTTTTTGGCAATGATAATAGACCATGCACCAACCATAATACGAGACATTTTAGGTTATTTTTACTTCAACTTCTACTTTTATTTCAAAGCGTTTGTAGCATTTCTTTTGGAAAAAAAAGTTTGTATCTACTCAGTACCCTTTACAAACAATAGACATGGGACGTTGTTGCGAAATTAAAATTAATGTTGGATATTGTAGGGCTAAATGTAATTAATTGAGTCGAGGATCATTAAATTACTATCGATTTATCCGTGGAAGACATGGGATATTTAAACGTTTAATACGAACTTATTTTATCTCCAGTACGAAAACAGTACGTTGCCGGACAATAGTTACTATTTCAAAATGTTACTCCTATCTACTCAGTCCCCTCTATTAGCCCTAGTCGTTTGTGGTGAGGGTTTCCAAGCATCCTGCATATATGTGGTGTGTGTGTGTGTCTGTGAAGATATGTATTATTCAGGTATAATTTTTAAAATGTTTGTAGATTCATATGTGACATAGAATCCATACATCTTGCGTTGCTCATCTAGTGCGAGTTAACTGGTTCTAATAGGTGGAATATTTCAAGGTTAAAGTGCGTTATTTCTGTTAGCATTTTAATTTTAATAACAGAGAATGACTGCCAAATTTAATATCAAAATATACACTACTTGGGAAAGGTAACCGAAATCGATCACTTAGTACAGTACTGGATGGATAACAAGACCGAATAAGGCCACTAGGACTTTATCCTTGACTACTTGATGATGATGATGAAATATGAGCGAAATCTATTCTAGTAAAATGCCAACTTGTGAAAGTTTTTCTTAGTAAAACCGCCAACGACATCTTATCTCTATAAAGTTTGCTGTCCTGCTTTTTACAATATTATTATGCGGTATCATACTACATACGTCCACCGCTGTGGTCTCGAGGTAGCGTGCTGCCTTGTCACGCAGCGGGCCCGGGTTCGATCCCCGGTCGGGGCAGTTTTTCTGGGCGAGGTTTTTATCGGAGTTTTTCCTCACCTGTAAGACAAATGTCAGGAAAAATTTAAGGCCCAAACGGTCCCCGAAATCATATGACCATCATCCTTATCATTATCATCACCATCATCATCCTTCACCGGTGTGGAAAGCAACGGGAAGCTATCGCACCTACAATTCCCTAGTAAAGCTGCAAGCATAGCATAAAAATAAAAATGCTATGATTGCGGTGAAAGGCCAGCCTTCGGGCAGAATTACTATGGATGGATACTATATACAATGTATAAATTGTGAGCCTTCTCTTTATTAGTAATGTTAATATCGAATTTTTAGATTATTTATATCTTCATTTCTAATTAAGCTTTTGCTATTTTTGGTACTTGCTTTAGACAAAATACACAAACACGCACAAACACGCACAAATTCGCACAAACACGCACAAACACACACACACACACAAATAAAAACACACACACACACAAACATACACACACAAACACAAATAAAAACACACACAAACAAACATACACACATACACACGCACAAACACACACACACACACACACACACACAGACTCAAGCACGTAAACCCAAGCAAAAAAAAAAACACAAAACACACACACACACACACGCATAGACACATATATATATAGTATGACTTTATTAGAGTAAGTAATATGTACAATATGAAATTATCTATAACCGAAAGTGTTTTTGATAATCCATATCAATACATCAGTTTTTAATTAATTATTCTATAATACAAACCAAAATAATGTATAAGATTACAATTACAGCTCGCGCACTTTAAGCTGATGTGTTCGTGACGACATTACTGTTCTGGGAAAAACAAGAAGTGAATTGGTACTACTAATTGAATTAAAAATATCGGCTTATCTGTTATTACTGAAGAGGCATATAAAATGTGAAATTGTACTTAAAAATAGTTATAAGTTAAATGGAACATATAACTGACTGCAAAAATTATAGCGTGTAGCACACGACAGGAACTATCTCAACATTGCACTGATACAAACAACAGGGACAGAGTTTTATTTCAGATCTATACTAGGGGTTGGAATGTAGAGTGAGAGGTAGCTCTTAGGCTATACAACGATAAATAAATAACAGTTCCCAACCGCCAGTTAATAATGTGCGAAGTTTACATTGGAAATTAAACAATTAAGCTAAGTAGTAGAGTTGTGTATTAATACACATACTACAAACTTAGTTACTCACGAATGGGCGTTATTATTTCACCGCGTCTTCTTCCGAAATCTGCTCAGGTTTATCCAATTCTCTTGGTATACCATTGGAACTGTAAATTTGAATTTATAAACCTTTCTGACAACACCTGGCACCTCCAATCTTTCAAATAGTTACAATTTCCTAATATATGTAGTTCATCTTCGGAGCTCCCGCACATTGGACATATCCGCATATCGTAATCGTCATTAATGTTTAGAAATTTCCATGCCCCAACCTAAACCAAGCGATCCATATTCTCTCTTTTAGTCCTAGATTATGTTATGTATATAAAACTAAGAAACTCCGCGATATGCTAAGAAGACCCTTGGTCTACCAGACGGCTGCTGGTCTCACATCCACATTTGTTAATCATACAGATGGAAGATCATCAGCCTGTAGAGGAACGACATTCGGTTCCATACTGTCCAAAATTCCATGAAATAATTTCTTCCCCCGTAGAGATTCAAATTAGAGCAGCACAAGTTATTATTCATCATGTGTTAATCACATTCTACAACAGTATTTAGTTCGTTTTTTTAGGTTACAGAAAGTTGTGATACGCACTACAATCTCTGTTTGCGCTAATCAAATGCCAAAGAAAAATGTGTGCGAGGCCAGGAGAACCAGACATTGCGGTTCTGTAAATTTTATATATAAGTTATTTTTATCTGTTCTAAATAAATGAAATGCGAATGTAAACTTTGTAATGAAAAGTTGTGTTTCGTCTGGTGATCCTCTTTAACAATGAATTCTTTATGCAATGACGTAGGTTATGCATACACATGGCAAAGACAAACACAGAGACTGATGCTATCCACTGAGCAGTTGCTATGACATCTGTTTGACTTGACATTGTTGGGATTATATGGTGAATGATTAATGAGGCAGTTTCAAGCCTGCGCGTAGCTGAATCCTTGAGGAAGTTAATGGACCATTACCCTATTGTGCACGACTTGTAGGAACTGTTGTTACGAAGAGAAAATTTACTCGGTGTAGGGAAAAATTAGTGAAACATTTTCATTACCATCATCCAAGTCAAATAGTACGTCTAACTGGCCTGCTACTGACTCCTTTCAAATGTTAACCCGAATATATACATTTTTTCGATATACATTTGTCTGAATATTTGTCGAGGCACTCTGGAATCATCCATTCTGTTGACGTAACTGCGTACATTAGTGACATGTTCATGAATGGAGATTAAATTGAATTCTTTGGTATTATAATAATTTATTTTATGGTTTAAGAGACTTTACCCAGCAGTTCTTCTTAAGAATTTCATTTCTAAATTTGAAAAATTGCAGTTAGTAGAAAAAGAGAATGTTTCAGAAAATATTTTTAGATATAAGGCATTTTCGTCTGGTTATGTTTAAACTTGTAATATTAATAATAATAATAATAATAATAATAATAATAATAATAATAACAATAATAATAACAATAATAATAATGATAATAATAATAATGATAATAATGATAATATTAATAATAATCATAATAACAATAACAATAATAATAATAATAATAATAATAATAATAATGATAATAATAATAATAATAATAATAATAATAGGTCCACCGCTGTGGTCTCGAGGTAGCGTGCTGCCTTGTCACGCAGCGGGCCCGCCCGGTTACGATCCCCGGTCGGGACAAGTTTCTTCGGTGAAGTTTTTCCAGAGTTTTCCTCACCTGTAAGATAAATGTCAGGTAACTTTAAGGCCCAAACGGTCCTCGAACACCATCTGGCCATCATTATCATCAATATCATATTCGCCTAATTAGCTAAGTTTAGTTTAACGCCTCTCCTGGCACATCATTACCATCATCATCGACTCTCATATCATCGGGGCAACGTAACCCAGCCTTCCAGGCGCCCCAACCTCAGAAGTGGGTTATAAGTACGCCGTGCCAGGTGAGGATGCCAGAAATGTCGAAATGACAACCTGAGGCACTTGGAATAAAAATAATAACAGTAATTGTAATAATAATAGTAATAATAATAAAAATAATAACAGTAATAATAAGTAATATAAAATTAGATATCCTCTTCAGTTAAAATTACTGTATTTTAATGTAGGCCTTTCAATACTTAATCCAAGATCAATAGCAAACCAAGCTTCTACTGAGGGTGGGACTATTCCCTACAGTCAATTATTAATTTTATTAGTAGAGGAGACGGACTACAAGGCACCTAATTTTATATATTTAAATTAAAATGTTTATATTATGACTTACACATCAACATAATTTTACCATGAACCTTATCAATATTAATAATAAATATATAATAATTTATTATGAGATAAAATTAAACTTGCACATATTATTGACTTTTTGCATTTAAATACAGTCATGGGAGTTTGTTTTATAATTTATAGACGGTTCTAATATCTAAACGTATATAACATATATTCAGTTATCATTTATATTATTTAATTATTTATTTTTGTATGGTATTGTGAAATGGTGAATATAATGAAATGTCTTCTGGTAATGCAATTTTAATACACCATTTTCCTTAATTGAGATAATAGAAAAAAAAACCTCATCAGGCATCAGGATTGTACTCGGGACGTTCCGAATATGAGCCTCAATTACCTACCGTTTAAGCCAATCGATCGATATATGTATTGACTTAGGCTTTCACGGCCGGAGTTGCTATGATGATCTTGAATAAGATTTCCGGGCTGTTGGCCGTGGTCTCGAGGCTTGAAGTTCCCCGACGTTTCGCCAGAGACTGCGTCTGACATCCTCAAGGGTTGTCTTGAGACTCAAGGCTGCCAGACGCAGTCTCTGGCGAAATGTCGCGTCGGGGAACTTCAAGCCTCGAGACCAAGGCCTATAGCCCGGAAATCTTCTTCAAGATCGATATATATATATATATATATATATATATATATACATCTAGGCCCAGCCGTCCACCCCTTGGGATACCTCGGTCGTCATGACCATACTCCCAAGTCCTAGTTCTAGTCCTCCCTATCCTATGTTCGCGTCCACGTTCAAGTTCACGGTCCTTAAACCAACACCCCAGGGAGAGAGTGTTGGAGTTTGCAGTTCTGGAAATTGCTGAGCTACATAGTACATCAGGTCGATCAATCCTGACGACCCCAGGTTGGTCCACGGGCTCCACGAGCCTAGCCGGGAGGACTGCTGTCGCAGATCCACCGACCATTCCCCTGTTCTGCCTCCAGGGACGTGTCCTGCAGCCGTTGTGAGACCGGCTAGGGCTACAAGCCCAACAGTGTGAGACTTTTAGTACATCCAGGTGCTCATCTCCTGGCGACCCCACAGTTTGTCGACGGGCCCGTAGGCCGAGCCAGGAACCAGTACAGTAGCTCCCCTCTGGACTGGTCCGGGCCGAGCCCTGGTGTGCCCCCAGGGACGCCTTCTGCAGCTGTTGTGGGCCAGCACGGAGCTCGCAAGCTCCAACAGATGAGCAAATAGTTCGACAAGGCGCTCAACTCTTGCCTACCCCACTAATGGTTCACGAGTCCCTTGGACTTGACCGGGAGGACTCTCTACAAATCCACCGACCTTTCCCCCAGTGCACCAGCTGGGGACGTGTTTGCTTGCTGAAGTGGGTCCAGCCTGAGCTATAGTACGTCAGGTCGCTCAACTCCTGACGACCTCACAGATTGTCCTTGGGTCACTCGGTTCCAGAGTCGGCGCTAAGTCCCACCTTCAAAGACCGCGCTTCCTCCTTTCCCGTGCTTATTGACCTGGTGGTAATTCCCAGCATTACGCCCGGTATTGTCCCAACCAGCCCGTTCGCAAGACTAAGCCTAGTCGTGCCGCTGCTGTGAGTCAGCCCACTGAGCAATGTAGGCATCCAGGGAGCTCATCGCCCATGGTGCCCCCACAAAGGTCCTCGGGATTAACCAAGAGAAGGGAGCTTCTGATCTCCACAATCTCCCACCGCCTCGCCACGACGGCCGCTGCTCCCGTTGTGGGCCGGGACATTTGAGCTTTAGTACAACAGGGCGCTCGTCTCCTGTTGACCCCACTTATGGTCCGCGAGTCCATCGGACTTGGAAGGGAGGACTGACTAGCAGATCCACCGACCTTTTCCCCACTACGCCACCGAGGGGACGCGATTTGCTGCTGAAGTGGGCGCAGCACGAGCTATGTAGTGCATCAGGTCGCTCGAGTCCTGACGACCTCACAAATGGCCCGCGGGTCCGGTCTGGACCTAGCCGGGAGGAGTGCAAGCAAACCACCGACCGTTCCCCTATCCGCCACCCGGGGACACGCCCTGTTGCTGTTGTGAGCACAGCTGGGGCCCGAGAAACGGACCCCCAGGGTATATATATACACACACACGCACACACAGACGATCTCCCAACCTACGGCTAGCTGCACGGCTAACTGTGATTCATATACTCGCTTTTTCCCACTGGCCCCGCCGTAAGTCGGGAGATCCTCTCTGTATATATATATATATATAGGCCTATATATAATAATCAACGCTACCAGATTGTCATTACGAATTTTGGAATTTTCTCCTAGCATAGCGTACTAGTAACCCACTTCTGAGGTTGGTGCGTCTAGAAGGCGAGGTTACGGCTGTTCCGATGATATGAAAGGCGATGATGATGATGATGATAATGATGTGCCTTAATCTAATGAGGCGAATATGATATTGATTATAATGATGGCCAAATGGAGTTCGGGGACCATCTAGTCCTTAAATTTTGTTGAATTTTTGTCTTACAAGTGAGGAAAAACCCAGCAAACTTGTCCCCACCGAGGATCGAACTCGGCCCGCTGCGTGACCAAACAACACGCTACCTCGAGACCACAGCGGTGGACGTAAGCAAACAATTAAAGTGGATTAAATTGTTAGTCCACCGCTGTGGTGTCGAGGTAGCGCGCTGCATTGTTATGCAGCGGTCCCGGGTTCGATTCCCAGTGGGGACGGGCTTCTTAGGTAAGGTTTTTTCCGGGCTTTTTCCTCACCTGTAAGACAAATGTCAGGTAGCTCTGAGGCCTAAAAGGTCTTCGAACATCATCTGGCCATCATTATTATCATCAGCCTTCACCGGTGTGGAAAGCAACGGGAAGCTACCACACTTATAATTCCCTAGTAAAGCTGCAAAGCATATCATGGAATTGCTATGACTGCAGTGAAGGACCTGTCATAGGACTGAACGATATAGAATAGAACAGAAAATTGTTGGTCTAAACATTTTTCCTGTGTGTGTGTGTGTGTGTGTGAGAAAAGAGAGAGAGAGAGAGAGAGAGAGAGAGAGAGAGAGAGAGAGAGAGAGAGAGAGAGAGAGAAAGATATATATATTTTTTTTTGAGGTAGATAGTGCGTCAGTGAAGATTTATCATATACTACTAATTCAGGGATTTAACTCTGTTTTTAGATTGTTAATTTATGATTAATAATCCTATTACTATCTTGATGTGAAAATTTCAAATGAAGCATCCAACAGGGAAGTAAGGAAAGTAACGGAATTCACTAGCCAAAGACATTAGCAGAGTTGACAGGTTGACGTTATCGTGGCAAGTCATTCAGCTGTTCAAGTATTTTAACTCAGGAAGAACAAGGAGGGTAAACGAGTAAAAAATTGCTCATCTTCTTATTTGCAAATAATAGTTTCTTAATAATTTATATAACGACGCTCTTCAACAACTCAAATCAAATTTTGGCATGAAACAGCCAATTAATTTTGCCCAGCAGCTTCCTATTTCAAGCTTTAGATTCTTCTGAATGCCGTAAATCTTGCCGTAGCCTAGTGGTCTAAAGCATCATGCCCTGGCGAAAGGTAAAGGCATGCGCTGGTATATATCTCTAGGGTTTTTCATCATCATCATCACCTTCAAGGAATGGGCCTATTCCACTCCCCGCTGCACAATATATTACAGGTCATCCTTATAACGTTCCGGTATTCCTACATTTCTTCGGCCTTCAGGTCTATAATAAAATACCTGTTCTGATAAACGATTATTTGGCGTACTTTATATATGTTAAAACATTTACATTTATTTCTGTATATTATCTATTTTATATTATATACTTTTAATTCATCTCTGATATCTTGACTTTTCTTTTGATCTCTTAATGATAAGGGTCTCAGGAATCTCATTTATATTGTCTAAATACGGTATTTTCATGTCTATAAACTAGTTTTGTTCTTATGGGAACGCTGTTGTCACTTGACGCCGCAGACTGAGTGATAGAGATGGAAATATAATCATCTCAAAGTTTCGTTGAAAGAGGCATCTCCGCTAGCTGCTATTTGATAATTGAGTTACCCCCTAACTTTATTAAATATGTGGGTGATAATTTTACCTTCTGTATTTTTTTATAAAACGGGCACTCAATTCTTGGCAAAGTTGTAGGGGAAACTATTTAACTAAATTATTTATTTCAAATGAAATTTTAAGATGCGTAAAATAATTTACACGTATGGATAGATTACATAATGAACCAATAAGAAATGAACTGGAGATATTTTCAATACTCGATAAACTAGAAGATCACAAATACAGAAGAAAAGAACATTTAGACAGAATGGACAATACAGTATTACCTAAAACGATGCACACCTACAAACTGCATGGAATAATATCATTGGGACGGCCAAGAAAACGATGGACTTGAGGCCGGAAGAGGTAGCATTAATCTATTATTGGAAAAGAAGAAGAAGAAGAAGAAGAAGAAGAAGAAGAAGAAATTAATGAACTAATAAATCAATCTCACATAAAATTGTACGTTTACCACAAGACTTTCTCCATAAGATCAACGAACCCTATTTTCTAAATGTGAAAAATCCTATAACTAATGTAACAGAAATAATATTACTATTCTCAAAATCAGTTTTGGACTCACACAAAGATTCCCAAATTTGAATCCCATCATCATCATAATCATTGCATAACAACTCTGGGTGGGTCAAGACTTACTTCCGAATTTTTCTCCAGGCTCCTCTTTCTCTGGCAGCCGTCCACCAACTCTTGAGTTTTAAAGATTTGGCATCCATACAAGACAATGGCAGTTCCTACTATTACTTACTAACATGGGCAGTGATAATACAACAATATGCCAGAATACAAGCTGCTAAAATGAAATTCCTCAGACCAATAGAAGGATATCAAAGAACAGACAAAAAACACAACACAGAAATAAGACTGCAACTAAAAGTAGAGGAATTAAACACAACAATAGTTAAATACAGAACAAACTGGAAAGAACACTTAGCAAGGATGACTGAGAACAGAATACCAAAGCAGCATATAACTATTCACCAAGAGGAAGAAGAAGTTTGGGAAGACCAAAGAAAAGATGGAAAGAGCAGCAATTCGGTGCCGGAACAGGCTAGTAAAAAGCCTAAACCATGACGAAGAAGAAGAAGGAATCCTGTAGTACCCCTTCCATCCATCTCAAATTCGGTCTTCTAATTCTCCGTTTTCTTTCTGGCTCACCATCTAGGCCTATAATTCTTCTAATTACTACATTTTTGGTCATCCTCTGCGTATGTCCTGCCCATCTTAGCCTGTTTACTAATATCCGTAAATATATCTGATGATACATATAATTCCCTGTTATATCTCATTCGCCACTCTCCATAATTGGATCCCAAGTACAACTTCTTATTTCAGAATTAATATTAATTGCACTAAAAATCTATTAAACACAATTTGTTGTTGGGATAATCCACTTCAGGAACGAAGATTCTATAGGGATTACAACGTTTGGGATGTAGGTTTCTTTCAATTCAAGTGTATTGGCCAGACACTTCACGTAGGACTATGTCACGTGATATTCCTGAGGGACCTGAATACATCAATTCAATTCCCGCCGCCGCACCGCTCGGTTAGAAGAATCAACTACCGTCCTTTTGGAAGTAAATAAACTCTATCTTTCTGACTCATTCCAATTAACCTCGTATTTTAAAATGGCTTCATTTTTGTAATTTCTTCCTTCCTTCTTTATTCTTACAAGGGAGCCATCAACCATTACATGTCTAAACCTACTTTGGAATTTCTTCTAGAGCAGGGTTGTGATGTACCAAGGCCGAGTAAAAAAATATATATTATGCCGTTTTTAACTGCAAGGCACTAAAATTTAGCGCAAAATCTCGCATTTAAACTACAGGGAAGTAATAAAACAATATATAATATGGACAACAAAAGGATTTCAAAAATAATTTAAAATGAACAATCTCTATTGGCCAAAAAAAGTTTGAAGACCTTAATTGAGATGGGAGGATCGTATAAGTGAAGACATTAAAATAAAAAGAAACTGGAAATATGAAGCTCAGGACAGAGAAGTCTGGCATAAGCTTCTGAAGGCGGTCAAGGCCCACATGGGGTTGTCGAGCCATTGATGATGATGAAGATGAAGTAATAAAACTCCTGAATTGGTAGATAACCTCGTATATAACCCTGACGCCTCACTCCACTCCGCTTTTAGTCAAGCAGGGAGTCTATCTGCTCCATACAGTGGGTTGCCATTGCTGGATTCTTGCTTCGATTTCTGCGCCTTGCAGTTAAAAACGGCAGATAATATTTGGATAAGGCCTTGGTATATCAAAACGTTTCTCTGGGAGATATTTCAAGATAGGTTTCGGCATGCAATGGTTGACAGTTCCTTGTTAGTTTAACATGTCCCTTTCAGGTATTTTACCTAACCCATGCCATACAGGGACACGATCTGTCGGAAGAGGGTTTTAGACTCTAGATCGCTTCTCTTTTGAATACTTAAGGGCATAAAGGGCCTCTCTAGAGGAGTGATAACATTAATGCCAGAACCAACTCCAAGAAAACTGGAACAATTTAAATAATCTGTCCTCATACAGTCATACCAAACAAGGCGAATGTGTTATGGATGGCTGTGGTAGCCAGATGGTGTTCAAAGACTATATGGGGCTTACATTTGTCTTTACAGGTGAGAAAAATATCTCACTGCCAGATATCAGCTTATTCAAAATTACTGATGATTATGATATGCATGCCCAATAAACTATGTCCGGCCGCTAGAGCATAACCCATGGTTATTTTCGGTGTCACTAGATACTTATTAACTAACTAACTCTTTGGCACTATCGACCCCATAGGTTCATGCCCGTGCGGACATAAGCTCTCCACACATCCTTATCCTGAGCTAATATTTTCCAATCATCCCCTGTATAATCTACTTCCCTCAAATCATAATTAATTTTATTCTCCTACCTCATTCTTGGTCTACCAACTGGGCGTTTTTCCTCTGGTCTTCCTAGAAGAAGCTTCCATGTCCCTCTTTCATTCCCATTCGTGAAACATATTCTGCTCATCGCATTCTACGACACTTAATTGTTCTTATTATATCTGGTTTCCTATAAAGATCATGTAGCTCACTGTTGTGGAGTCTTCTCCATTTCCATAACTGTACATCTCTCTCTTTGATCCAAAAAGTTTATCAAGAACTTTATTCACAACATACTCGCAAACTCTTCTCCTCTCTTAAAATAAAAGTCCATGTTTCTCGTCCATAAAATATAACTGGAAGAATAACAGAGTTATACATTTTCAATATAACTTTCTTTGAGACAAGTTGGAACGACAAGAATCCTGATAATGCATAACACAGGGAAACCATTTTAAGCGGAAACCTTTTTATAGCGTTGCAGCGGCTCTCACTTTGTCCGCTATTGTGCTTGCACCGGCGGGGAGCGTGTTCCATCACTACCTGCAAATAAAGACAGTTAGAAGCTACAAAAAACAAATAATTCAACTGATTAGATTATTATAAAAATATACCTACATATAGAGGCTTATTTCTAACCATTTATTTAATATTTTATTTATTTGAGATTTGAGATTTGTTTGAGAAATTTCAGCAGTCTGGTCGCAGCGGCAGAATGATGCGAGGTTTCCTCTTAAAATTGATTATCTGTAGCACGCATTTCCAGAATTGAGTATTTGTTTAATTTCTTTATGCATCTCATGGCTATTTCTAACTACTATTTCTAGGTATTTGAATTCAGCCACTTCCTCAAAATTTCCCTCATTTGTCATTAACTGCCCATTTCCGTTATATAATGTATTTCTGTGTGTGAACATATATTTAGTGTCTGTCCCGATTTTTTAGTGTTACTCAATAGAATGTGGGGGACGCCGTAGCGTAGTGGTTAGGGCACTACGCTACAAGCCGGAAGGTTCGAGCCCCGAGGGATTCAGGATTTTTAAAGTGACCCAAACCTCCTGGCGGCACTATGGCCTTGGTGTCGACTCAGCCTCGAACGGAAATGAGTACCAGACGCTTGTTCTGGGGAAAAGGCGACCGTCACCCAGGGCTGACAATCCCGCTAACATCAAGAGCCTATTGTCTAGAAAAAATGGGAGCTTTAACCTCCTACTATCCAAGGGCCTCCTGGGACCTTTTTTTACTCATTAGAGTGTGCGTGTTGGACCTTAGTATCTCCTCGCTATCGCCTAATAAAACTACATCATTAGTATAAACTAACAGCTTATTAATACCATTGAGTTACAGGTGTTATTCATCCTCTAAAGATTTGATTGCATGCTTCAGACCAAAATTGAATAATAGACTAGAGACACAAACATATGTAATTGTTATTTTTGGTGTTACTAGACAGGATCAGTACTAGTAAAATTCATGCTAAGTTTCCGTTGATGTATTAAGTCACAATAATAGAATACACGAATAAAAACTATAAAATAGTCACCTTGTAGATCCGTCTCCTCAACTCTGTAGGCCTTTCGGGACTAGTCCCATTATCAGAAAAACGAATTAGGTCTGTATTTGTTGACCCTTGTTGAAGCACTGACTTAGTTGTGGATATTTTGTTTAGAGGATTGTGTGAGCTGGGTATGTTTCTCATTCAGAATCAGGTTGTCATCGATTTCTCTTAGAATTGTAATTGCAATTTAGAAAACATACCAACGAGGATAAATATACTGGAGGAAATTGCAATCCAAAGAGAAATCGGTAACAACCTGATTCTGAATGAGAACGTATCCAGCTCTATACAAATATTCACAACTAAGTCAGTGCTTCAACAAGGGTCAACAAATACAGATCTAATTCGCTCTTCTGATGATGGGGCTAGTCCCGAAAGGCCTACAGAGTGTTAAAATATCTTAAGTTGAGGAGACGGACCTACAAGGTGACTATTTTATAGACAGGATCGAAGAAAATCTGCAATTTTTTCCCCCAACATCTTTTCATAAGACAATCTTGATAATTTCGTTGATTCGGAATTCGCTAACATGTTAAAACAAAAGCTAAAACCAAATTATGATGTGGGACATCCTGTAGGCAATCCCAATAGAAGAAAAAAAACATGTAGCTAACATAACATACAGTCAGAGATGTTAAGGAAGGTAATCAATAACAATCGATGTAGTTTGTAGCCTGCGGTCCGTCCTGATCATGCATCGAAATCATTTACACTACAATAGCCGATTCTTGTATGTGAAGGTTGTATATTACCAGGGGATATTGCCTTTCCAGTTAATTTAATATAGACCTACAGTCAGTTGTAATATACATGATGTTACCGAAATGAGTGCAGATTTTTCGTGTGGTGGAAGGAACACCCATACAAGTATTTTAACACAATGAACCTTGGTTCGGAGATGCATTGTTGGTGGGTCTACAGAATAAAACAACATTTAAAATCGTTGAACACATAGTTGTTTATTTATTAATTCTAAGAAGAATGGAAGGCATTACATGTTATTTTACAGTAATTGTTGGAAATGGCGACCATTGACCTGGATGCACAGCTCCAGAGCTTGTAGCAAGGATCGTGGCAGCGGCTGCAGAAATCAGGGAGCATCCAGATATGCTTCTTAGAGTTCATCAGTCCGTGGTGAGATGCGCGGAGCCGTGCATCTAGGTCAATGGTCGTCATTTCCAACAATTCCTGTAAAATAACATGTAATACCTTCCATTTTTCTTAGAATTAATAAATAAACAACAATGTGTTCAACAATTTTATATGTTGATTTATTCTGTAGACCCACAACAATGTATTTCCGACCCAAGGTTCATTGTGTTAGAATACTTGTATAGATGTTCCCTACCACCACACGAAAATGTTGCACTCATTTCGGTATAATCCTATAGTGTAATGAGATATTGTGAAACTGTATTAGCTCTTGTGGAAAATGCCGATATTCCTGTATTGTACATTGAGTCATCAAGATACGGAGATTTGACCCAGCAAGTGGTTTCCAGATACCAACATTTCCAAAGTAAATGACACTCTACTTTGAAGCACATACTTTGTGGTTATATCCAATCAGGTGAAGATGTCATCTTTACTGTCACGTTTACAGACGGTACACAACAGTGACGTCAAACTTCACAGCATAGACAGCCAATTTACATCATCCCGAACTATGTTAGTTCCCACGTGCTGACCATAATAATAATAATAATAATAATAATAATAATAATAATAATAATAATAATAATAATAATAATAATAATAATAATAATAATAATAATAATAATAATAATAATAATAATAATAATAATAATAATAATAATAATAATAATAATAATGATAATAATAATAATAATAAATAATGACAATAACAATACAACAACAACAACAACTATACATTACTTTAGAAGTGGAGCTTTAATTGAAATCCGAAATTAAAAACTGCATAAAACGCTATCGATGTTGATGAAATTTTGTATGTGTGTGTGTGTGTGTTTGAGTGGGTTTCTGGATGGTTTAGATTCACAATTGTACCCGATAGTTGGCGCTGCGATCGAGAAGTTACAGTTATACATTATTTTGTTTCCACTGCAGTCCGACACATTTAAATAACTGGAATGAGAAATTGTTTAAGCATAGGTTAATCACATAATAATCTCTTGATTAGTATTAAAAAGAATAGGACATCTCATCACTCCACGTTGTGTATACTATCTGTAAATCGAATTCTTTATTACAAAGGATCCAGTTTAATCAACCTTAGTTAAAATATAACCGCTTATTAATATTTATTAACATGAACTTAACATAATTTAGTGTTTAATGAACACAACAAAACTCAGCTTAACTGTCCTATTCTAAGCAGATAAATCATTTAGTTGTTAGCTGAAATTTAAAATGGCTGCAGCAATAGATGCAGATCTTTTGTACCTTGAGTATTTGGAATTGTAATTGGGATTTACAGGAATTACTTAGAAACAGAAGATCTAAGTTCAGTAATATGACAGAACAACAATTCATGCAGACTTCCAGAAAGCGTTATGAGATATATTTTGGTAAAGTTTGAAAATAGGTTAATATACCCTACAAATACGTAGGAATCCGCCTTTGTTTCCAATGTAATAGTACTTATAGCTGTTTTAGACTTATGGTTCTATACCACGGGCTCAAATTACTGTTGGTGTTATCGCAGTTACATTGAAATAAATTGTAGCCTATGTTAAATATTGCTATAACCATTGCACTACTGGAGTCAAGATACACAACGTTTCCGAAGCAGGTGTAAAAAGTTGTACAAGGATTTTATTTTATTTTTTAGGTTATCTGGATAATATTGCCTATACGTGTATAAAGATACAATATCCAGGTGGAAACAAAGTAGAATTATATCGCAGTTGGAAACTATATTTTTCTATAAATATACAGACTCTTTGTGATTCATAAATGTTTATTCATATTTCATGCTAGCCCGGTTCTGTGCATGTTAACACTAAATTTCTACAATTACCAACTTAGAGCTCAATTTGAAACTAGAGAAATCACCCAAGGTATTGTAATGGGCAACAATGGTTAATCTTTACGATAATATTTATTAACTTTAGTATTAAATCCTCAAACAATTTTTCCAGTCGTTCACATTATAAAACCGGATCAAGTTGATTCAATATTTTTTTTTTAATTATTAACATACAGAATAAAACCATTTTTTATATCTATACACATGGTCTTTTCATGGATGAGGGTAGATGTGTATTATTGTGTTTGTAGTGTAGAAATAGATTATATATATCAACATCATTGTCATCATCATCATATATATTAATTTAGCGAGTTGCCTTGTCACGCAGCGGGCCCGGGTTCGATTTCCGGTCCTGACAGGCTCCTGGGTGAGATTTTTTCGGGGTTTTTCCTCACCTGTAAGACAAATGTGAGGAAGCTTAGGGCCCAACGGTCCCCGAGAAACTATGTATTTATTGTCCACCGCTGTGGTCTCGAGGTAGCGTGCTGCCTTGACACGCAGCGGCCCGGTTCGATCCCCGGTCGGGGCAGTTTCCCTGGGTGAGGTTTTTATCGGGGTTTTTCCTCACCTTTAAGACAAATGTCAGGAAAACTTTAAGGCCCAAACGGTCCCCGAAATCATATGGCCATCATCATCATCCTTATCATCATCATCATCCTTCACAGGTATGGAAAGCAACGAGATGCTACCACACCTACAATTCCCTAGTAAAGGTGCAAGCATAGCATGAAAATGCTATGATTGCAGTGAAGGACCTGCCCTCGGGCAGAATTACTATGGATTTATTTATTTTTAATAATTTTAGTATATTTGGGCCTATGTATTATATTTTAAAGTAACTTGTATATTGACATGAAAAGAAAAATGAATGCGAGAACCGGGATTTGAACCCAGACCTCTGAATTTATACTTCAGTACGATATTACTAATGCTATCCAGACATATAAATAAATAATTGAATTTATATTTTTTATCATTCTTACCTCTTATGTTTGTTTTATTGGACGATCGTTTCAAAGCTTATTGCTCCATCTTCAGCTTGTCACAAACAGATAGAAAAGCCGAAGGAAAGGAGATATTACCCGTGGGCGCACAATAAATTCCAACAAATATTTGGAAAATTCAACATCAATTTTGCACCAAAGAATGATTCTAACTTAAAAAAACTTATGAAAACCAACAAAAATGAAAAATTGAAGATAGTACAAAATCAGGAATATATCAAATAAAATGTGCAGATTGTGATAAAGTATACATAGGGAAAACAAAGAGAAATTTAAACATTAGAACTAAAGAACACATACGAAATGTAATAAAAAAGGGAGAAGTAGAAAAATCTGCAGTAGCAGCTCACGTTTAGACAGAAAAACACAAAATAGATCTAAATACAAAATTATTAAAACAGTTAGAAAATACCAATGGACTCACAATATGGGGAAAAAATCTATATACAGAAGAACAAGGAGAAAATTATGAACTTTGAAATTCCCGGAGAAACGAGCATCATTACCAAGTTCTTTGAAACACAGATCCAGGGCCGACAACTTGAAAAAATGAAAAACCAGTTTGTGACAAGCTGAAGATGGAGCAATAAGCTTTGAAACGATCGTCCAACAAAACAAACATAAGAGGTAAGAATGTTAAAAATACAAACTCAATTATTAAATTAAACCTCATAATGTTACTTCCTAGTGATTTTAAAATATAAATAAATAATTTAAAAAATGTTTGTGCTAGAATGTCTGAATAGCAAGTGGTAGCGCACTTAAGTATCAATTCAGGGATTTGGGTTCAGACATTTATTTTTCTTTTCATGTCATATTAGGCCTGCATTGCTTAATGTCAAAATAACATCGAAATGTATGACTTCTTGTTAAGTGGAAGTGAATACCTTATGGATTGATTACCTCTACTTGATATTATTATTATAGGTTCCGGTTGTCTAGGCTTTAAATTCCTTGCTCTGCTCCTGGGGGCACGGTTTTTAGGATGGAAAAATCCAAGGAACAAGTCTTCCAGTAGGAACTTTAAGTCGTGGGTCCCGAGTCGATTTTCTGGCTCGTTAAAGAATCTCAAGCCTAACTTTGAGTCTCTGAGTAAACTTTATTGGCCTTTTCTATCCAAATAATACCTTAGTTGCCTAATATAGTTTTGTTTATGGCGATGTGATAACCACAGATTACTCACTGACATCTGTGGAGAAATAAACGTAACTATATCAGCTTTTTTAAAAAACTCCTTCTAGTGAGCACTCTTGTGACATAGACTAGAATGTATTATTATTATTATTATTATTATTATTATTATTATTATTATTATTATTATTATTACGATATTATTTATTATTATTATTTTTACGGTATTTATTAAATCTCACGATTCTTTTTGTTGTGCTTGGTAGATTGTACAAGCAATTTTAATAATATAAAAATGCTAATAATTGGAAAGTTTAGGCAAATTGCTTTAAAATATTTAATTTTGTTGATGAGTAATGGCACACTGCATTTGCTCAGGCTGACCTTATTTCTATGGAAACTTAATACGGTTTTGTAGCTAGCTGGCACAGATGTCTCTGCCTGTCATACATTGGGGTTTGAAACTGTTCAGTTTCTCATTTTAATGTATTTTCTGATAACCAAATCAATATTTCTTCACTGTACAATCCGCAATATGCCATTCCAACAGACGCGATCTATATTTTATGTAGACATGTTTTACATGCGGGTCTTTGACTGACAGCTTTCTTACGTTTCAATGAATTTTAATACAAATTCCAATAGAAGGATATTGTTTTGGAAACATCGTTGACAAAGTATTTTTAATTTGCCTCTTATTTATACAACAGCGACCTAATAGTAATAACTTCCGAAGACAGTCTGCACAAATAAATGTGTAAGTAATACAACATAATTTTTAAAAAGTTAAATTATTCCACTGCAGATTTTTCAGCAGGTTCTTGGTAGTGGGGTGTTAAGGCTCTCACTTTTCTAACCATCGGCACGAGATGTTGGTCTGATTGTTCACCGCTGCGTGACGGCTACATTTACTGCCAGAAAAAAGCATTGCAACTCATTTTTGACCCCAAGGCCATGGTGCAGATTAGAAATTCTGATCATAACGGGGTTCCCTCGATCTTCCGGATTGTAGCGTATTGCCTTAACCAACTGTGCTACGGCGTGCCCCACAACCTAATTATACCTTCAAAGAAAACTCTAATATTCCAGTGAAAAACTAAGAAACCTCGTAAATTTATAATTTAAATCAATTGTGAATAAAAATGTTAAAGTCTTAAATATAAAGGTTTTTAAATTGTTGAGGGCGGCTCTCGCCGCTGGGGACCGGACATCGACTCTCGGTTACTCCACGAGGGTTTCGTGGTGGACGAAACGGAGCTTGGACAGGTTTTTCTCGGGGTTTCTCCCGTTTCGATACTAGTAAAATTCATGGTGATTTTCCGTTGAGGTATTAGTTCACAGTAATATAATGTACGGTTAAAAACTATATTATAGTTTTTAACCGTACATTATATTACTGTTTCTCCCGTTTTCCCTGCCACAAATTTCATTCCACCATTTCTCCATACTCATCTCACCCATTCGTTTCATTTCGTTCATCCGCCCCTGTGATAGGGCATAAGGAGTGGTCGGTCGGCACACTTGTAGTTCAGAGACATCTATAAATATAGGGGCTTCATCTCATCTCTCGACCCGACCCTCAGTTGGACATGAGTTGAGGATATTTGTTTTAAATTGCTGACACAGGAGAAGGGGAATGGAAGTTTTTAAATATAAATTACAAGTCAATTGTATTATAACAGCTGTGATGTTATTAGGTGGTAGTGAGGAAATACTAAAAGTCCACACAATGATTACAGTGCAAAGAAATTACCAGAGAGAATATCGAGGAAATGCACCTGATGGGAAGACCATTAAGGGATGGCTTGAGAAGTTTCTGGCGACTGGAAGCGTTAAAAAAATCACGAGATGCTCATATACGTGTTTCAGAAGAAAATATTGAAGACATTGTAGCAGGATTTCAGAGAAGTCCACAAAAATCAATTTGCCAAGCTTCCCGGCAGTTCAATGGACATGTTGGACAGAGCTTACTTACTTACTTACTTACTTACTTACTCACTGGCACTATCGAACCCGTACGTTCATGGTCGCGCGGACATAAGCTCTCCATACATCCCTATCCTGAGCCAATGCTTTCCAATCATTCCCTGTTTAATCTACTTCCCTCAAATCATACTTAATGTTATTCTCCCACCTCATTCTTGGTCTACAACTGGGCGTTTTCCCTCTGGCTTTCCTACAAGAAGCTTCCAGGCAAGTCTTTAATTCCCCATACGTGCAACATGTCCTGCCCATCGCAGTCTACGAGACTTAACTGTTCTTATTACATCTGGCTTCCTATAAAGACCATTAAGTTAATTGTTATGTAGTCTTCTCCATTCACCTGTCTGTTCATCTCTCTTTGATCCAAAAAATGCCTAAGTACTTTATTCTCAAATACTTGTAATCTCCTTTCCTCCCTTATAGTAAGAGTCCATGTTTCACACCCATATAATATAACTGGTAGAATAACAGCTTTATATATTTTCAGCTTAGCGTTTTCTGAAAGGAGTCGGGACATCAAGAGTCTTTGCAATGCATAAAATAGCACGCATTTCCAGAATTGAGGCTATGTTTAATTTCTCTGTGCATCTCATTCCTATTTGTGATTATTGTTCCTAGGTATTTGAATTCAGCCACTTCCTCAAAATTTCCCTCATTTGTCATCAGCTGTCCATTTCCATTATATAATGAATATCTACGTGTGACCATATACTTAGTTTTATTTACTTCCAGTCCTAATTTCTTAGTGTTACTCAATAGTGTGTGAGTGTTGTCCTTCAGTATCTCCTTGCTATTGGCCATTCTCTAAAGATTTAATGGCATGGTCTAGTACAAAATTAAATAGTAGAGGAGATAGTGCATCTCCTTTCTCCAACCCATTCTGGATTTAGTGTCCGAAAACTGTTTGCCTACACGCACCCTGTTCTTTGTGCCATTTAGACACATTCGTATAAGTCTAACTTTTTAGGAATTCCTAACTCCAGCAGTATACTATATAACTTCTCCCTCTTAATTGAATCATATGCTTTTTTGAAATCTACGTATAGTTGATGTACAGTACCATTATATTCCAATTTCTTTTCTAAAATCTGTCTTACTAAATATCTGATCTGTTGTAGACTTGTTTCTTCTAAATGCACAGTGATGATCTCCTATAATCTCATCAATATAGGGAGTAAGTCTGCTTACTAATATATTTGTTAGAATTTTGTACGAAGTTGAAAGTAATTAGATGCCCCTGTAGTTGTTGCAATCAGTATTATCTCCTTTCTTATAAATTGGTATGATATGTGATTCTTTCCATTCATCTGGAAGAGATTCTTTTTCTCAAATCATACTAAGCAGCCAGTGTATCTTGTCCATCAATTTTTCTCCCCCTGATTTTATCAGTTTTGCTGGGATCTCATCTGAACCTGGTGCTTTATACATCTTCAATTTTTTCAATCGCCATTTCAACCTCTAATGCACTTGGTTCTGCGACTAGCATTTCTGCTGTCTGTAAATTATCCTCCTCAATGTCCTGTTCTGTATGTACATTTAATAGCTGATTAAAGTAACTTTTCCATCTATTTAATGTACTCCTGGAATTTGCAATCTTATCCCCATTTTCATTCCGAATTATATTTGTTCTAGCCTGTAACCCTTTCTTGTCTATACTAATTCCCTGATATAATTCTCTAATGTTCCTATTTTTTGCGTTCATTTCAAGATCAATAATCTTCTCTCTCAAATATTCCCTCTTTTTTACTCTTTAGTACATTGTCATCTGAAGATTCCAGTACTTCAAATCTATTAGCAATTTTGATTTGGTATTCTTGCCGCATTTCATCATTTTTCAAGATTTTTCATTCAAATTTTTACAGAATCATCTTTAGCGTTTGTTCCTCTCATAAGTGATAGCCGTTGTCTGATTTTCACTCTGACCTGATGATGATCCGAATTGCAGTCTGTCCCTCTAACTGATCTAACATCGATGATGCTACTGTGCCAGCGTTTGTCCACTAATACATGATCTATCTGGTTCCGAGTTTCCCCATCTGGAGATGCCCAGGTGTATTTATGAATATCCTTATGCTGAAATGTTGTGCTCTTAACAATGAGATTCTTTGATGTGGCAAAGGTGACTAATCTAACCCCATTGTCGTTACTATCTTCATAAAGACTGAATTTGCCTATTGTTGGTTTGAATATATCTTCCCGCCCCACTTTTGCATTCAAATCCCCTAGGACAATTTTCATATGATATCGTGAAAGGCTATCAAATAAGCATTCTAATTCTTCATAGAACTCATCCTTGATCTTGTCCATCTTTATCTTCTGTGGGAGCATGTACATTTACAATTATATAATCATGTCGTTTACCCTTTAGAATTATGTATGATATCCTATCACTAACAAACTTAATATCTCGTATAGCGGATAGAATCCTCCTTCTGACTAAAAAACCGTTCCAAATGCAGGTCTCTCTGCACCCCCTTAGTATAATGCAAAGCATCCTGATTCCTGACTACCTTCTCCTGGCCACCTAACTTCCTGTAAAGCGACTATATCCAAGGGCGACTTATCTAATTCCCGCGTTAATATGTCTAGTGCCCCGATATTGTATAAAGTCCTAACATTCCATGTTCCTAGGAACATGTCCCTGTGTTTCAGCCTTTGGCATGGGTTCCCTGAAGTAGTCTCCGCCCGGAGAACCGAATAGGGGACTATTTGACCTCCGGAAAAATTTACCCCAGTAGAACCCATGTCCACATTTCTTGACGGTTGTATTTTTACGGTGATAGATCGTCACTCTTTCGACCAAGATATTCTTTCGTCTGGCTTATCACCTTCGACCAGTCCGGCATGGGTAACCCTATCGGCAGCAATGCTACCGCCGGCAAAGCTCTCAGGATCATTTAAGCACGCAAGCCACTCAACCACGACAAGGTAAAGATACCATAGCACGAAATCGAATATAGACTTGATATTGTTCGTGCTACTAATGGTGCACATATAGTGTTTTAGTGTGTGGCAATAAAAATTCTTTGAGTTTCTGTTTCGTTTAATACCGACCTCATTTCATAATTCCGTATACTTTGTTAGTTATGATTAATTAAAATGTGGGAGGTTTGAATGGGACACCCTGAATTATGGAAATGATCAGTTAATAAGAAGTGAGGAAAATTTTGAGAAATGTCTGAATTCATATACCTAGGAACAATAATTAAAAATAGGCGCACAAATAAATTAAACATTGGCCTAATCTGGAAACGCAAGCTATTACGCATTTCTGGGATGCTTGTAATCTTACCTTTTCTAAAGAAATGTTGGACTGTATAACGATTATTCTTCCAGGTAGGTATATAAATGCGAAACATGGTCTCTTACTTTAAGAGAGGAGAGAAGATGATGAGTATTTGTGAATAAAGTTCTTAGGAAATATTTTGATCCAAAGAGAGGCGGGGGAGAATACTTAAGAGTGAGCTAAATGGTATTTATGGGAAACCAGATGTAATAATAACAGTTTAGTTTTGTAGACAGTGTGGGCAAGATGCGTGGCACGAATGGTAAATGTAAGATGACCATGGAAACTTCTTGTAGGAAAACAGAGCTAAAGCTGTCAGTAGGTAGGCCAAGAATGAGACAGATAATAACGATCATGGTTTGAGGATGGCGAATTATAAGGGAATGATTAAAAAACTGTAACTTATGATTTGGATGTATTATATTGCATATATCCGCGCAGCGATGAACCTTCGGATTCGAGAGTGAGCGAAGGTGAGAGTTAGTTGGTTAGTTGTGTGAGACAATTAGATGGACACTACAAAATAAAACACGGGAAGTATACAGTTTTAAAATGTTAAAAATGTTTGAGATTCTGTTATTCTAAGTGAATCAGAATGATGAACTATATATATATATATATATATATATATATCCATCCATCCCTAGTTATTCTGTCCGAGGGCAGGTCTTTCACAGCAATCAGAGCATTTTCATGCTATGCTTTGCAGCTTTACTAGGGAAATACACAGGTGTGATAGCTTCCCGTTGCTTTCCACAAACACACACACACACACACACACACACACACACACACACACACACACACACACACACACACACACACACACACACACACACATAATAAATTATATTTTTTAACACATTTGTTGGATCCAGAGAAGAAACAAAGATTATACTTAAACAATAAGAGAATAATTAAAGATATTAAATTTAAATACCAAAATAAAATAATCAATTGAGTTGGTGTTACTTGATGAAAATCCATACTTATTTAATTAAATAAAAATAAAATAATATTAAAAACATATCGTGATCATGTATTATGGATGGTAAGATCCCGAATTCCCAAGAATAGTCTAGAATAAAAACAAAATGAAAAGGGAAAGAGAGAGAATTGATTGTAGAGGATGAGTTGTGAGGAGGTGGACAGACCAGTTTCTCTGATAGGACGATAATGTTAGTAAGACATAATCCTTGAGGCTGATGGTGATTTACAGACGCTTTATCATCGATGATTATGTAGCTTTATTTGGAGTTTGTCTCCGTGGACTAGTGTTTTTCATGCTCGTCTCTGATTTCGAAGTTTGCCAGATCAAATCCGGCCAGGGCTATGTATTTTTAATGAAGTAAAACTCCTGAGCATTGATTCTGTAGGAAGAGAAGTGAAGTCTTGGGTGAGTCGCACATCTACAGGATGTACTTCAAGGTACACGCCGTAGCATAGTTTATTAAGGCAATATGTTACTAGCCGGAAGGTCGAATCCCGGTGCGGTCAGGAATTTTAAATTGATCCAAACCTTCTGACGGCACAACTTCGAATTAGCCTCTAATGGAAATGAATACCTGACGCTTGTTCCGGGGGTAAAGGCGGTCGTCACTCACGGCTGACGTCAAGTGCCGATAATCAATAAAAGTGGCAGTTATAACTTCCAACTATTCTAAGGGTCTCCTAAGGGCTGCAGTGGATCATTTTGCATTTTTACGAACTTGAAATAACCATGATTAGGCATTCGTAAAAAAAAATAATGAACAAACCTTTACGAATTAGACACGAATTATTTAAAATTGCAAATAATAACCTACTAACTAACTCACTGGTATTATCTGCACGGACATAAGCTCTCCACATATACCTATACTGAGCTAATGTTTTCAAATCATCTCCATATATAATCTACTTCCCTTATATCATAGTCAATGTTATTATCTGATCTCATTCTTGGTCTACTAACTTCTGGTTTTCCTACAAGAAGCCTCCATGTCCCTCTTGCATTCCCCATTCGTGTGAGATGTGCTAGACAATGATTAAAAATCCAATTTGGTCGAAAGTGGGGCAGGTACAGGCTGAACTTCTACCCTCCCTTAGCTAGAAGAATTGCCCGAGACATAACTGTTCTTATTATATCTGGTTTTATATAAGGATCTGTAGCTCGCTGTTAGGTAGTGTTGTCTATTCGCCATTAACCATGGCTAAGGAAACTAATTTATTTTGAAGATACTGATCTACCATCGGGCGCTCCCCTCTTGATGTATTGAGATATGGTGGGTATCGAGAAAATAAAATACACAGGACGATAAAAATCGCAGGCAGCCTCTGGCCATTGTAGTATGAAGAGGTTATAATGTACTCAATGGCAGACTGGGTTCAAGTTAGATGCCGACCTGGTCTGGTCCTCCAGAATTGTACTATAATGCAAACGCCTACACAGTAAAAGAAAAGAAAATCGCTAAACAACCTATACCAATGATTTTAAAGAGTCCAAGACGCTTCATCGCTTTATATCTCTATGGATTATACTATTCATAATATGGGCATCAGGTATAAATTCAGTATTCGCAAATATGTCCTCATTTCTTCATACTTCCGGTAAGTATGCTGCTGGCTCTATGTACATGATCGTAGAAAAAATTATCATAAGTAATGTCAGGAGTGATTTCCAAATTATCGATAAATTCACGACTCACGAAGTGAGGAGCGAATTTATCTAGAGAATTTGGAAATCAAGCGTGGCATTTGTAAGGACTATTTAACGAATAAAATTAAGCTGTTTACTCACAAATCATTATTTAACTATTGTTATTTTAAAATATTTATATATTTAATGTAAACGATGATGTTTGCAAACAAATGAGAAACGATTGGTACGCTTCATTTCCTTCCTTTGTTCATCACTGCAACCAGATCATAATATTATTTATTGCGAAAGGATCGCAATATTGTAAGAATGCACCCTAGTGGAGAAGTTTATAACCAACGTTATAGGTATTAATTAATTTGATGTCCTATGATGTAAATATTATATTTTTCTGCAACGTCATTTCCTGGAAAATAATTCGTTTAAGAAAGTGCAAACAGTGTTTTTTTGTGGTATAATCAATTGTTAAAAATGTTTTTATATTATCTATCGCATGCGCTTTGTGCTGACATTCATATATACAAACTGGTAGCCGTATTTCTTAGAGGTTCAGTCACTGCAAAATAATGCTATGACCTATACAGAATGTTAAAAAAAGGAGGTGGTTTCTTTATTATGATAAGCTGTATTTGGTAAATTTTAGGCGAAAGACGACTGTGATTTATTGTAAATAAAAAATCATTGAAATATGATTGGTCATTAACTCCCATTTGGGGCATGAGTTAAATAGTCTTATTATGTTGTTTATTATTACTACTAAAGTGGTGGTGAAGACTATGCATCGCTCACTGTGCAGCATACTGCAACCAATTGAAACTCCCTGGCGGCCAAATTACTAGTGATTATCGAGATATGGTTCAATAACGTAACGTCGCAGGTGTAGAGCCAAATACGATGTAGATAAAGTGAGAAATGAGGTAGTACCTCACCAGAGCAAGGCATCGTACGCCACACACAACCGAACACAGATTTTTTATACATTTCTCTACACCAAGCTACTTATCCTCTAGTTTCTATTTTATATCCTACAATCACAATTTGTGTACAAGATCGCATCAGAATCTCTTACTTGACATTCCATAACACAGAACCTCCCATTATTTTAATTCCTATATATTATCCGCTGCTAGACTATTTACTACAAGAGATCAGGAACTGTCGGATATTGGCTTCCATTAAAAGAAATTTAAATATGTTTAGTTTGTAATTAGTCTTTCAGTGGTTTAATTGATGGGTTTTGATTTTTTTATTCTTTAAATACTATTGGCGTGATTCATTTAATTTTAGTTTAATTTGTACAAATGTTTATTTATAACTGTTTATTCTACGTATCCAAATTCCTCGAGATGCACAAAGAAATTAAACATAGGCTCAATTCTGGAAATGCATGCTATTATGAATTGCAGAGACTTTTGATGTCCCAACTCCTTTCAAAAAACGTTAAGCTGAAAATATATAAAACTATTATTCTACCAGTTATATTATATGGGTGCGAAACATGGACTCTTACTTTAAGGGAGGAAAGGAGATTACAAGTATTTGAGAATAAAGTTCTTAGGAAAATTTTTGGACCAAAGAGAGATGAACAGACAGGTGAATGGAGAAGACTACATAACAATGAACTACATGGTCTTTATAGGAAGCCAGATATAATAAGAACAGTTAAGTCTCGTAGACTGCGATGGGCAGGACATGTTGCGCGTGTGGGGAATGAAAGACGTGCATGGAAACTTCTTGTAGGAAAGCCAGAAGGAAAACGCCCAGTTGGTAGACCAAGAATGAGGTGGGAGAACAACATTAACTATGATTTGAGGGAAGTAGATTATACAGGGAATGATTGGAAAGCATTGGCTCAGGATAGGGATGTATGGAGAGCTTATGTCCGCGCGGCCATGAACCTACGGGTTCGATAGTGCCAGTGAGTAAGTAAGTAAGTATCCAAATTCCTCACGAAACTGGATGAACACCAGTCCTATAGCGGTCGAAAATTCACGAGAAAATTTCTTCTCCCATGGGGAATCGGAATCAGTTCAGGTCTGCACCAAGACATGATCCTCTAAATCGGTCTGTTAATAATAATAATAATAATAATAATAATAATAATAATAATAATAATAATAATAATAATAATAATAATAATAATAATAATAATTTTATACGATCAGTGTCATGCGCTAGAGGTCAGCGTTTCTGAGTACTGTTCATGAGATCCCTGGTTCGATTCCCGGTCAAATCATAGAAATTTTTCCTTAAAGGGAATTATTCCTGTAGTTGCCCATGGTCTGGAATTTAAGTTAAGTTCAGGTTAAGAACTCTCCTGGCACGTCATTAAAAATTTATCACCCATCATAACATCGGGGTAATGTAACTCCCACTTCAGAAATGGGTTACAATTACGCGAATACCAGAAGAGAAACCAGATATGTTAAAATGACAACCTGGGGCATTGAAACAATACATATATTTATTAGGAATATTCCACACTACAGTCGTTCTCCTTCATCACAAAGTGATTTGTCGTCAGAGATCTCTGTCTAATGCGACTTCTTGCCTAAGGCCCCTGCCTTTCATAGTTCTTCTTACTCCATCCATCCACTGTTTTTTTGGTTTATCTCTTCCCATCCTTCCTCTGGCCTCCCATTTAAGAACCGTCTTTGGTATTCTACCCTCTTCTAATCGTATGAGGTGTCCTCCATGCTATCCTAAACGCCTTTCTGCTATTTTTTCCAATATGTTTCTTTCGATAATACTACTACTACTACTACTACTACTACTACTACTACTAATATATATAATAATAATAATAATAATAATGCAGTAGAAATTATTTAAATTTTAGGGGGGTAAGAAGATCATTAGGTATGGCCTAGGCTTAGGTAGGAAGACATTTATGCATAGGTGTTAGGAGCATGGATGTCGGAGTTATGAACTGATTCAGTTTTTAGTTTTTAATAATAATAATAATAATAATAATAATAATAATAATAATAATAATAATAATAATAAATAATAATAATAATAATACAATAGAAATATTTTCATTTTTGGGAGGATAAGAACAATAGGAAGGTGTAGATAGAAGGATAATATTCGGGTGGGTGTTACGGAACTGGATATCGGAGATATGAACTGGATTCATTTTTATGCTGGTTTAAAAGTGCCTGACACTTTTATCTCGCTATTGTACTGGAAATTATTATTCACAAAAAAAAAAAATGATAATTTCCACTGGAGCTCTGTCTGTAGTTAACAAACTGAACTAGAATGTCCAGCACATTTTCAGCTTTATGCTTCCATGTTCACACTGTTTGAATTAATTAATTCCCTCTATGGACTCAGAATTCTCCCACTTTATTACTCCGGTCCCTTATCATGTGTATTCATATTTTATTTTACCGATCAGGGTACCCAGTGTCTCATTAATAAGCAGAACGCGAAAAACGGCAAAATACCTTTTTTATCGCTGACCGTCATAAAGTGTACAGACATTATATTAATGACCTAACAGACTTAGTGGGAAGGTTTTATTTTTACTTTTTATGTACCGTACTTTATGGTTTATTTTATTAATTGGCTTTTTACCATTTTTAACAAATTCTGAAGGAATGACGCTTTTAAGGTAGTACTCGTGAAAAAGATTGACATTTTTTACCTGGAATGCTATGCCAGCGGTACTTTCCGGCCAAATTATCACCCATGCCGGACAGTTCAAAGGTGATAAGCCGGACGAGAAAAAAAATCTTTATCAAAACAGTGACAATAGTTCACCGTAAAAATATAACCATCAAGAAACACGTCTGTGGGTACCACTGGGCGAGGGCATGGACTTCCGGGTTCGACAGTGCCAGTGAGTAAGTTGGTTTAGCCGCCATGTTTGTTTACTCACTATACATACGATTTAATTAACAAAATAAGATTTACCAATATTTTAAGCTTACACACACACACACACACACACACACACACACACACACACACACACACACACACACACACACACACACACACACACACACACACACACAACACACACACACACACACACACAACACACACACACACACACACACACACATATATATATATATATATAGGCCTATATATATTGTGGAAGTAACACCTATAATTCCCTAGTAAAGATGCAAATCATAGCATGGAAATGCTATGATTGCAGTGAAAGATCTGTCCTCGGGCAAAAATACTATGGATGAATGGATGGAAGTATATGTACACACACACAATGATAGATTAGCATGTTAATGCTTTTTTTTTGTTTGCAAGACAGGGACTTTCTATAGTATTAACAATTTTGACTTATTTGTTATTATAATTAATATAACATTATCATAATTTACTTCAGTTATTCAGTGAGTCTGAACGAACGTAGACGGGATATTATTATTTCCGCTATGAAGCGATGTTTTTGATAAACAGGCGAATAAATCCTCGCCTAATTCCTTAAAATAATTCACCAAATAAAACATAAATTGTTGCGACAGCTCCGGTTACTCATGCCGCGAACGCTGGGCAGATATCGTGAATTTCAGCCCTAGAAAACCGACTCAGTGTGATTTTGACCAAGGAGTGAATGTGTGTATTAATGATTTACGAGTATTCGTACTACAGTATGATTGTATACTAATTCGCGAAAATGTTTATATTTTAAAACATTTTAAAGAAATAAGACTTACATAAAATAAAAAAAAAACAGATGAAAATTTAGACGTAAATTTCCTAACAGGTTACTTCCATGTAGAAATGCAATATTAAATTTAATGAATAGGTTTAACGTAATATATTCTGTGGATAACAAAAACGCCTACGAATCCCTCGCCTTCTTAAAGAGAAACACAAGTTAGTCCATTAAACTGATTCGTGTGAATGATAATTTCATAAGAAGATGTTATATATGTATGAGGCAAAATGACAAGCACTTCCAGCATCTTCTATGATAAGGGCGAATAGCGTATATTGTTATTTAATGTCTTGTATTCAATTTCAACCGAGTACTCGCGACATACATGGCCGGTAGTTATTACATTGACTAACAGGGCGGCGGGTAACTAAAGTCCCGCCAACGTTCGCTCAGACTCACTGTAGTTGTGGGTCTGATCATAACTTAGATTTTGTGTAATGTTATGTGCGTGTTCCAATCCCACCAAATGCTTTTCCACCTTCGAGTTCCATACTAGATGGATAGATGACGTTAATACGGTTTATTTTTAATTTATGCACCACTTCGGCAGGGTACAATATGTTGGTACTGAATATAGAGATCAGTGTACGTTTAAATATTTGTATGTAATGTATGACGAATAATGATGAAGGGGAGGGATAATGTGACGCACTGCTGTCGAAAATTATCAGGGCGCCGTCAGACTTACCGTATCCATCCGACGGACGAATCGCTATCAACATGTGTACTGCGGAATTAAACAAGACATCTGGTGCAGAATCTAGAAATTAACATCACCTCTACTCCTAAAGGCTGTTCGCTTTTAAAGTCATCCTCATCAAAACAAAACCACGTGACCTGCTCGCTTTTCATTGGTTATGGACATCGACGTACGTTGTAGATACAATAAGTACAAGCAAAAGTAGTTCCCGTACTCAATTAAAAATATATCCACTGAATATACTTGTTATTCTTCGTAAATGAAAATAATATTCAAAACATAGAAAATATTATAAAATATACCTAATCAATAAAACTAGTTTATTACATATGGGTGATGCATTTGAGTAATGCTTCAGTCGATTCTCATGAAACAAAATGACTGAAAGTGTCGAGTTTTCTGTTGCTGTGTCGTCATCTCTCTGTCAAAAGTGACAGTAATTGTGGTGGGAATGACGGAAGGATAAAATTGGAGTTTATTGATGTTAGGATCACTCTAAGAGCGGATAAGGTATAGTCTTATGGAAAGGTACAAACAGGAAGATCGAAGATTCGAGTATCGATGGGCTCAGGACTTTTAAACTGGCATAAACCTTCTGATTGAACAAAGTCCTGGCGTCAAATCAGCCTATAGCGGATATGAGTTCTAGATGTTCATTCTGAGGGTGTGTGCGGCCGTCACCAGGGCTGATATCTATTGCCTATTGTGTGGAAACCTTAATCTCCTATTACCCCAAGGGCCTCCCAATGCCTGTAGTGGGATCACTTTACATTTTTACACCTCCTAGTCGCGATATTGAAAATCTTCTTCTTCTTCCTTTTCAGGATTAGGTCAATGGGACCTGTTTCCGGTCTCAAACCCAACGTTTCCTTAGCCGTCCCAAATATATTTTCTTCATGCCGTTTGTAAGTGTTGATCGTTTTGGGTAATCTTGTATTGCCCATTCTGTCTAAATGTTCTTTCCGTCTGTATTTGAGCACTTCTAGTTTATCGAGTATTGAAAATATCTCCAGTTCATTTCTTATTGACTTATTATGTAATCTATCCATGCGTGTATATCCTTTTCATTTTAGTGGTTTGAATGTGTGAGGTATTTTTTTTGTAAGTACCCAGATTCAGATCCATATAAAAGAACAGGAACAGCCATAATTTTATAAAACCTGAGCTGAGTTTTTCTTCGAGTCTTTCGGAGGGTTCTTCTTATGGTGCCACACATAATTTGATAGCGGTTTAATTTATTATGTATATCCCAATTATAGCTATGTGTTATATCTGAACCAAGATAGTTAAAGTGTGCTATCTGTTCTATTATTTCATTATTGATTACTATTTTTGCTCTGACTGGCAGTTTGCCCACAACTTGAGATTTGAAGTTGAGACTTTAAGATTATAATAGAGTATGTGTGGGTAAAAGACAACTCCGAAATTAAACTGGTCTTAAGTGCGAATACAAATCCGGACATTTGAACATTTTACAATTAAAATTTATAATTTATTAATGTTATTAAAACAGAATATTTATCATTTATAATGCAAATGGATGAAAGTTTGGAAATTGAAAATGAGAAAATTAAGACAATTAACAAATTAAAACATTTGGGATGAATATCAGAGTCAGAAGGAAAAGCAATTCTGAGATAAACAAATCAATACATCAAGGATGGAAAACAATTGCAATGTTAAATTTGGTGCTGTAGAGTAGAACAATTCTAAACATAAGTAAAACAAAAAACAATTATTTATAGTTCATTCGTGGAGAAACGTAGGCATTACGCAGAGCTACTGGTGACAGAGATGGACTTCTGGAGGAGGTCTTCTGGAAATGCAAGAAGAGACCAAATTAAGAGTAAAACAATCAGATAAATAATGGATATTCAAATACTGTAATGGTTCTGCCACGTAAGGAGGATGTCAGATAACAGGATATCTAAGATTATATTAAATTTTAAAGCAGAGGGCCAAAAGAACAGTGGGTTTAAGGAGTGCATAAGATTATGGTGTTGAGAGAATTAACAAAGAGTGATGTATGGAGGAATGGAGGGAGAATAAACTATATAATGGGTTGTAAGAAAACTACTACATATTGTAGAGTATATTCCTAATAAAAAATTAAAACACTACCGAGTATCGAATCCGGACTGGTAGTCAGAAGACAGGCGTGCTATGATCTGAGCTAGCGTGCCGGACATTATGTAATGTAGCAAACTTGACTAATTTCGTTTTAGACTTTTATACCGTAATATTATGAAAATTTCTGGTTAGAGTCTTAGGAATGTTCAAGTTAAGGATATATTAATGAAATATATATTCTGAGTTGACGAATATATATTTTATTTTATTACCAATATGAGATAAATTATATATCAATTTTTTTTGGAAGTCTGAAGAACTCGGGTAATTTCGTGATAGTATTAGAGTGAATTCGTGACAAACTTTTTAATCAATCTCCATGTTATATCCAATGCATTTGAAATCCCATTTTTAAACAGTCAATCCTTGACACTTTTCATGGAACCAAAGATCACATTTTCCACATTGTATTCGTTCACCTTTAGTGTCGAAGAATACATATCTATTCAAAAATGTTATTCCAACACAGGCGAATATTAAATATAACAACTGCTAACATGAATGAAAACACTTCCTCTACAAATTAACATAAAATATACCCAAAGAACGCTGTTATCACAAATATGAAAAACACAGCAAGCAAGTAGCCTTCCGTCATCTATGAGACATAAAAATACAACTTCTTTACAAACCGGAAAAAAGACAAAAATATAACGAAAATATTCATGAAATTAGCCGAGTTTGCCCTTACTTTATGCTTCTTGTGCTCGTTGTTATTTAATTGTAAACTATGTGCGTCCTGGTTGAGTGGAAGAGAAGCCCACATGCTCTTTCACTCCCACAAGGATAAACAAAATAAAATGACTAAATAGAGCAGGCGTCGCGTTCCCGTTGCAATTTGAAACTGTTGGCACACGCTTTTGCCGGCAAGGGGTGCCGCGTGCCCGCGTGATTATGGGATCGGACGTCGGACCTCAAGGCACCCGCACCCATTGTCACGACACTACCTCTTCAGTACTTCGCTACCTTTCATCTTTTCATCATTTCTCTTTTTCACGAGGCAATGCTACTACTTCCACATTTCACACTAAAAAACCAGAATCCAGATTTGTTGAAATAAACAGCTAACTTGACCTTTATGAAGTACTACATAGGGAATATTACTCCTCTTAGAAATATAGTGACTTTCGTTGATGGAAAGGGTGCCAACAGACTTTGTTCTTTGTTAAATTCCAAACTTTATTTGAAAAATTTATCTTGTTGACTCTTGTTAAGTTGGTCTTACGGGTATGAAGGATCCGTGGTCCAGTGTTGTGAAACCTAGACCACGTTTCGTCTACCACTGCCGCTAGACATCTTAAGGAGATTCAATCTCCTAAAGATTTCTACAGTAGTAGTAGTGGAACGGAACGTCAGTTTAAACAAAACTGTGAATCTCCCGAAGATTTCTAGCACAGTAGTAAACGAAAAGTTTAAGTTTAAACAAACCTGGACGAAAGTTCTTGAATATGTTCTACCGCTAGTTAGTCGACGGGACATCGAGTTTTAAACAAAAATGCGACCACGGCCATGCAACCCGGAAGACAAAATTAACAAAGTGTCAAAATACCAGTCGTGAAAGCCTTAAATTCTACATTTGAATTTATACAATTTCTGTTATTATTGTGCTGAACATAGTGTGGAGTCGACGTCAGTGTTGGACAAAACAGAGGAGTACTAGGGAAGTATATTTTTATAGGAACAAATTTGAATAAGTTTTATTAAGAACATGTTATTTTATACACCCGAATGAGCAAGTACTCGTGTTCGGGTGCAGTTCAGTTACAGAATTTGATACACATAGAAAATATACATTATAAAGAAAGAAGAAAGAAAGAAAACACAAATTTAGGAGCAAATTTCTCTGACACATAAAAATTAATACAAAACAGAATAAAATAAATAAAACAAACTGAAAAATTAAATTATTAGTCTATAAAGGCCAGAATACGATAAAAGGGTGTCGCTAGTAGAGAGCAGGAAGACATAAGACCTTTCTTAGAGAGGACAGCCCTCAAAACATGAAAATGGAGCACGATACGCGATATTAATTTAACACGTTTATTTCTAACAAAGAAACAACAGACTTCAAACGTATATTTCTTCCAAACTACAAAAAATAGAAACACAATTCCCTAGAAAGAGAAATTTTGAAGTTGCGATCACGGCGCATGGATATTAAAGATATACATACATGCATATGAATAAATAGATGGATAGATAAGATATACTTAGTGAAGAAAAATGTTCCTCTTAGAAGGTCTTAGACCTCCCAGTTCACCGAATCTAACCCCGTGTGATTTTTATCTGTGGGGTTAAGTTAAAAGACCGTGTTTTTAACTCCCCTATGCCTGACACACTTGAAAATCTGCGACGTCAAATTGTTGAAGCTGTGAATTCGATAACTAGAGACAACTGATTCGTGTGTGGTAACAAATGAGCCACCGTTTTGATTTGTCATGTAACATATAGTGTTCATATTAAATGCTTAATATAGTGAAATTTGAATCTTTCTCTTTCCGAGAACGTTGGAATTGTGTTTCTGTTTCTTGTAGTTTGGAAGAAATAAATGTTTGAACTCTGTTCCTTCTTTCTGAATTGCCCTGTACATAAATAAAACTTTATCACGTTTTATATAATCTACCTAGATTCACTATGCAGTACTTTCCTCTTCACTCGCAGCATGATAGTTGCAACAAACGCCACTACGAACACGACTGAACTCTATTGTATGAAGAAACTGAAGTACTTGTGATGTAGTTCCGAAACACCCCGACCCAATTCTGGTCTTTATGGACAAAATAAATGCTCCTCCGCTATTCAGTCCTTCCTCTTAGGTTTGAAGGCCCTTTGAATCTAGCCTTCGCCGCTGCTTTGGGATTTCTTGACAAGTCTAATTTAGTCACGCTTATTGCCCTATGTGAGTGGTCAGCATGTCACCTCAATGAGACATATAGTAGATAAGTATGATATTTCTTGAATGGAGGAAAATCGATTACATCACATCTGCTTTTGCTTTCCCATAAGAAATCATGTAGCTAACCATTGTCTTTTTCCATTAACATGTCTGTTCGTCTTTCTTTGGTTAAAAATTCCGTAAGGACTTTATTCTCAAATATCCGTAATATTTTGTCCTTTCTTATAGTAAGAGACCATGTTTCGGTTCCATAAAACTGGAAGAATAACCATTAAGTATATATTTTTAGTTTAACGGTTTTTGAGAGAAGTTGCAATAAAAGGAGTCCTTGTAGTATATAATACCTAGTATGCGTTTCCAGAGTTCAGCGAAGAGGTCCTTCTCCACCTCGTTCCTGTTTGTAATTATTGTTCTTAGGCATTTGAATTCAGCTACGCCTTCAAAAATTTCCTTATTTGTCACCAATTGTTCATTTATTATATATAATGTATTTCTACTGTGGGTCTACCTTTTCGGAGATGGCGGGAGACCGTAACGGGCCACTGGGCCTAATACTTGAAAGGACGATGATGATGATGAATGTATTTCTAAGACTAAATTTGTTCACTTCTTTGGTAGTGCTTCTATATTACACATTTTCTACGAAAATTTTCTCGTAAAATTGTCTATAATCACACTAAACTATTAATAAAACATCATTTTAGATATACAATTTGTACTAGAATTTGTATTTCGGTTTTCTTCGTCTTCCTCCATTTCGTCCTTTTTCAATCCATCCACATTATTTATCTGCTTCCTGAATCGTTTATTTTATTATGTTTTTCCTCTTCCTCTCTCTCTCTCTCTCTCTCTCTCTCGGTCTGTCCTTGAGTAGACTCATAATCCAGACATAATATTTTAAAAATAATATTATTATTTGATACATATATTCTTCTTATTCTTCTTCATTTCACGGCCTAGGCCTCACAGTTGTTAACATTATGATAACAACATTAAAAATCGTCAACGCACTTTAATAGCAAAGCTATCATTATATAGAATGATTTGCTATTGAAACGCGTTGACGATTTTTACATTTGTGTTTGTTGTTTGGAATTACGACGACTTTTTAACTCATGCCCTAAAAGGTAGTCGATGACCAATCACGTTTTAATGAATTTTGTTTTACAACCAATGACAGTCTGTTTCACCTCGCTCTATATCGATTTCTCTTTATCAGCTCCTGCTTTTGTGATAAAGAAGCACTCCTCCTTTTTAATATTCTGAAAAGGTCAGAGCTATTTTTCTCCAACAAATACATTGAATATGGCAAATAATGAACAGATTCCGCGATTTACTGAGTTTTTTATTACTTAGTGACTCACTGGCACTCTCGAACCCGTAGGTTCATGGTCGCGCGGACACAAGCTCTCCATATATCCCTATCCTGAGCTAATGCCTTACAATCATTCCCTGTATAATCTACCTCCCTCAAATTATAGTTAATGTTATTCTCCCACCTCATTCTTGGTCTACCAACTGGGCGTTTTCCCTCTGGCTTTCTTACAAGAAGCTTCCATGCAAGTCTCCCATTCCCCATACGTGCAACATGTCCTGCCCATCGCAGTCTACGAGACTTAACTTTTCTTATTATATCTGGCTTCCTATAAAGAACGTGTAGTTCATTGTTATGTAGTCTTCTCCATTCACCTGTTCTGTTCATTTCTCTTTGGTCCAAACATTTTCCTAAGTACTTTATTCTCAATACTTGTAATCTGCTTTCCTCCCTTAATGTAAGAGTCCATGTTTCGCACCCATATAAATTAACTGGTAGAATAATAGTCTTATATATTTTTACTTTAACGTTCTTTGAAAGGAGTTGGGACATCAAGAGTCTGCAATGCATATTGGCACGCATTTCCAGAATTGAGCCTATGTTTAATATCTTTGTGCATCTTATTCCTGTTTGTGATTATTGTTCCTAGGTATTTGAATTCAGCCACTTCCTCTGAATTTCACTCATTTGTAATTAACTGTCCATTTCCATATTATAATGTACTTCTACATGTGACCATATATTTAATTTTATTGATATTTACTTCCAGTCCTAATTTCTTAGTGTTACTCAATATTGTGTGCGTGTTGTCCTTTAGTATCTCCTCGCTAACGGCCAATAGAAGTACATCATCAGCATAAACTAACAGCTTATTAATACCATTGAGTTGTAAACCTTCCTCATTCTCTGAAGATTTAATGGCATACTCTAGTACAAAATTAAATTGTAGAGGAGATAGTGCATCTCCTTGCTTCAACCGATTCTGGATTTCAAAAGTGTCTGAAAAATATTTGCCTACACGCACCCTACTCTTTGTGCCATTTAGATACATTCGTATAAGTCTAACTAACGTTTTAGGAATTCCGAACTCCAGCAGCATACTATATAATTTCTCCCTCTTAATTGAATCATATGCCTTTTTGAATTCTAGGTACAGATGATGTACAGTACCATTATATTCCCATTTCTTTTCTAAAATCTGTTTCTTATACTAAAAATCTGATCTGTTGTGACCTGTTTCTTCTATATCCACATTGATGATCTGCTAGAATGTCATCAATATAGTTAGTAAGTTTGCTTACTAATATATTTGTTAGAATTTTGTATGAAGTTGAAAGTAATGAGATGCCCCTCTAGTTGTTGCAATCAGTTTTTTCTTCTTTCTTATAAATTGGTACTATAATTGATTCCTTCCATTCATCTGGAAGAGCTTCTTTTTCCCAAATCATACTAAGCAACCAGCACATTTTGTCCATCAATTTTTCTACCCCTGATTTTATCAGTTCTGCTGGGATCTCATCTGAAACCTGATGCTTCATACATCTTTAATTTTTCAATCGCCATTTCAACCTCTAATGCACTTGGTTCTGCGACTAGCACTTCTGCTGTCTGTAAATTATCCTCCTCAATATCCTGTTCTGTATGTACATTTAATAGCTGATTAAAGTAACTTTTCCATCTATTTAATATACTCCGGGAATCTGCAATCATATCCCCATTTTCATTCCAAATTATGTTTGTTCTAGCCTGAAACCCTTTCTTGTCTATACTAATTCCTTGATATAATTCTCTAATATTCCTATTTTTTTCATTTCATTTCAAGATCATTAATCTTCTCTCTCAATTATTCCCTCTTTTTACTCTTTAGTAACTTGGTGGTTTCCCGTCTATTACTACCCAATTGCTCAAAATTTACCTCATTTGGTTCGTGTAATCATTTTATTTTTGCTAGGTTTATTTTCTTTACAATATCGGCACATTCCTCATCAAACCATTACTTGTTTTTCCTCTTTTTTAACCAACCTGATGTTGATGCTTTCTGATGCTGACAATTTAATAGTATCATCTTATAGCCTCCCATTCTTTATTTATATCAGTCTCTTCTTCTTTGCCACATTTTTGATCTGACAGTGTTTTCAAGTACTTCTTCTAAATGTGTTGTTTACTAAAAAAATTAATTAATCTGTACTGTTGATTTATAATATACAGTTTGATGAGTTTCATTATTTTTCCATTAGGCGATTCTGACAATATTGCGTTCCTATTTGCAATAAATAATATGATCAAGTTGCAGTGAATGTAAATAACCTCACATTTCTGATTTGTTTTCAAACATCGCTGTATACATTAAATATGTAAATATTTTAAACTATATTTAGATCATGATTTTTGAGTAAACATCCTAATTTTATTCGTTGAATAGTCCTAACAAATGCCACTCTTGATTTCCAAATCCTCTAGATAAATTCACTTGTCACGAAGGGACATTACATACGATAATTTAGGTATCAATTATCAACACCAAGAGCTCATGAATTTAATATAGAAATGTTTTAGTTTTATTTGACAGCAAAAAATTGTAATGAAAACATGAATAATATCATAGAGCTTGAATCATTAAAATAAATGAGGGGAAAACTCAATGTCATAATATAACGAAGATGTGACGTGAAAGAAGTGATGGCGGATGTTGGGTTGGTAATGGTGACAGAACTGACAAGCGTGCGTAATCCAGGAAGACCGTTGACGAGATGGATCAACCAGCTCACTGTGTGCAGATATGCTTTGACAGAAGACGCTGCTTAAAAACTTAAAAAATCACGAGGAAGAGAGAGAAAATTATGTTTTACTTTCTAAATATTTATTGAATTTTCTATACCCTAAATCTGTTCACTTTACTTTTAAGTTTACGTATACAAAAATCTTAAAACGAGATTCTGGTATTTGGGTCAAACCTTTATTCACGTGTAGGCTATATTATGCATAAAATAGTACTTTAGAGCTTCTACATATATCTGCTAGAAGTATATTATGTTTTAATGTGGATACACTTCTTCCTTATGATACTTAGCATGTGACATTTTTTCCATTTTTAGCGAAATACGATGGAATGAAGCTATTGAGGTGGTTCTCATGAAAATATATTTGAATTTTTTACCGATCTTTACTTACTTACTTACTCACTGGCACTATCGAACCCGTAGGTTCATGGCCGCACGGACATAAGCTCTCCATACATTCCTATCCTGAGCTAATCCTTTCCAATCATTCCCTGTATAATCTACTTCCCTCAAATCATAGTTACTATTATTCTCCCACCTCATTCTTGGTCTACCAACTGGGCGTTTTCCTTCTGGCTTTCCTACAAGAAGTTTCCATGCACGTCTTTCATTCCCCATACGCGCAACATGTCCTGCCCATCGCAGTCTACGGGACTTAACTGTTCTTATTATATCTGGCTTCCTATAAAGACCATGTAGTTCATTGTTATGTAGTCTTCTCCATTCACCTGTCTGTTCATCTCTCTTTGGTCCAAAAATTTTCCTAAGAACTTTATTCTCAAATACTCGTAATCTCCTTTCCTGCCTTAAAGTAAGAGTCCATGTTTCGCACCCATATAATATAACTGGTAGAATAATAGTTTTATATATTTTCAGCTTAACGTTTTTTGAAAGGAGTTGGGACATCAAAAGTCTCTGCAATGCATAATAGCATGCATTTCCAGAATTGAGCCTATGTTTAATTTCTTTGTGCATCTCATTCCTATTAGTGATTATTGTTCCTAGGTATTTGAATTCAGCCACTTCCTCAAAATTTCCCTCATTTGTCATTAGCTGTCCATTTCCATTATATAATGTATTTGACCATATATTTAGTTTTACTGATATTTACTTCCAGTCCTAATTTCTTAGTGTTACTCAATAGTGTGTGCGTGTTGGCCTTTAGTATCTCCTCGCTATCGGTCAGTAGTACTACATCATCAGCATAAACTAACAGCTTATTAATACCATTCAGTTGTAAGCCTTCCTCATTCTCTAAAGATCTTTACTGATCCTATCTAATAGACATCGAAAATGACAATGATCAATATATATATATATATATATATATATATATATATATATATATATATATATATACAGGGTGAACATGAATTATACCGCACAAATTTAACTACGTATAGATGAGTTTTAATAATAATCAATTTGAGATAATGAACTAATGGTCTACGAATAAAAATGTCCGAGTTATGATTCAATTTGTAAAATGGATGACACGCCACTGGTTATTTAAAATTAAAATGGGAAGGATATGAAACAGAGACTGTAACTTGCAACAAGTGTGCGCCTTTAGCTCAGTGGTTATATCATGCTTACTACTGACGCAAACGTAAGCTTGACGAATCACGTTCGAAACTACGTACAGTAAGTGTACACTATTTTCTTTCCTTTCTTCCTTCATTATGTATGTCTTGTAAATGAGTTACTTACGTACATTTACTTCTGGTTTAATTCTTTATTCATTATTATACAGAATACGGTATTGGAATGTCGGCGCAGTGCATGAATTACAAAGTATCTACGTACGTATTGTACAGACAATTGTTTGAAAGGTTGTAATATTAGTGCACATACTGTAGAGTATAGTTTGTTTCGCAAATAAAACGTGCAATTGTACTGTACAGTAGTTATGTACTGAAATTAATGATAGTGCAGCGATTATAAGAGTAATAACAAGAAGAGGTACAGTGTATGTACACATGGCATACATAATATTATTGGGAAATAACATACAATACATTTAAGTAAGGGGCACGCCGTAGCGTAGTGGTTTAGGCACTGGGCTACAAGCCGGAGGGTCGAGGGTTCAAGTCCCGTTGGGGTCAGGATTTTTAAACTGACCCAAACCCTCTGGCGGCACTATGGCCCTGGGGTCGACTCAGTCTCTAACGGAAATGAGTACCAGACGCTTGTTCTGGCGGCCGTCACTCAGGGCTGACAACCCGGCTGACATAAAGTGCCGATTGTGGCTGACATAAAGTGCCGGGCCTGTTGTGGGATTACTTTACCTTTTTTTTTACATTTAAGTGAACCATAAAAAAATAAAGCACCTGCAGAGTCGTTGGAGAAATTGTTCAAATTGGCCACCTCTATTCTCACAACATAGACGACATCGGCGATTAAAGGATTCTCGTACCCCGTTCAAGATACCACATGTCTCGTGGATCACATCTCATACTGCGATTATGCATGCAACTAACAGTTTATCTGTATCAACAGGGGTCGCATACATCAGTGTTTTTAGGTGTCCTCACAAAAATAACACTGAGCAACAAAAAATAAACTTTGTTTTGTCTCAGAAAGAAAATATGTGATTCTGATAGTATTTGTTCTCCTGAATTCAAATATGATATCGGTTTGTCTTTATCACGCAAGGTTTCCGAGAGACAGGAATTTATAATTTCAAACACTTAATATTTTCTACATTCGTAACTATACAATATTCGAACATTCAAACTCACCTAGAAAGTAAGGAATGACTATTTTCTGCTATATTTCGCCTGTGGAGAATCCTCTTGATGGTCCAACAATAATCGGCCATCATATTAGAATTCCATTTGCCTTGATATCTCTTTTCCATAGCTGAAATCTCCTGATCAAAGTGTTCCCCGTTTTATTTTACAATGGAAAAATGGACGAAAAACGGTTTATTAAATATAATTATTTAAATCCATTAATTGAAATTGAAATACAAAACTGTGGGCGATGGAGAAATTCCGATTTCATATTTGAATACACGATAAAAAACTGCATTAAATACAACTATTGGTACTCATGAGACAAAAATCATGTTGACCAGTGTAATCAAGTGGACAGAGATCTGGAGAGCGAGCTGGCCACACTACAGTTAAACTACCTCATCCTGTATCCAGCGACCAGGATACACTTCATCCAAATGATTTCGCACATTCCGGCAGAAATGGGGAGGAGTCTGATGTGAAGAGGAACTTATTCTAACAATCTAGGTAGGATGTGCTCTAAAAATTCTTATAAATGACACCATTTAATCTCTGGAGAAGAAGGTAGGGGCCAATGATGTGTCAGAAATTACACCTACCCATACGTTCACCGAAAATCTCTGCTGGTGACCCCTCTCAAAGATGGTATGAAGATTTTCATAATCCCACATATGACTGTTCTTTGAGTTCAGAACCAGCCCATCCGTATTTAATATTGCCTCATCAATGAACAACACCAAGGAAAAGAAGAGCGGTGGCTGTAGCAAAGCCCAATTACAGAACTGTATCCGTTGAGCGACGTCCACTGACTGTAAGGCTTGTACTTTTTGCAGATGAAAGGGATAGAGCTGGTCTTCGTGCAGGACATTCAATATGGTTAATTGTTCGTGCCCATTGCACGTGCGCGATAGCACGAGTACTAGTAGAAAGATAGCCTTACACCCTGTGAAGAACATTTTCTTCGAACTCTGCAATGTGGCGCGTACGTCTTTCACCGGCGTCTTTTCTGTTTACCTTCAACGTCCCATGCTCCCGCAAATGTCTATCAACAGACTCGAAGGTTGTTTGGTGAGGATGGCGTCTATTCGGATACCGCTAGGCGTACATGGCCAGTAGTTCTTGCACCATTACCTTGTGCTGCACCATGAATCAGATACGTTTCGGCAAGTTGAGCATAACTGTAAAAAATGTTCCATGATGCTTTCATTTAATGCGACTGATACTGAAAAACTTCTAATAAGATGTTAATGTAATATCCAATACGGGAATGGGTATTTTTCGCATGTCTGTACTGAACAAATTTCAGTGTCAACATATATATATATATATATCTCACAGTACACACGCAGGAAAAAAGAAGAAGAAGGAAAGAAAAAAAAGGGGGCTGCTGTGATTTAAACCATCAGTGTTCGAATCTCAAATCCATCGCGTTAACCATTAAGCCACAAGTTAACTATACAGTTTCACTCTGAGCTAAGGCTCACATTGCACAGTGGGCCAGAAATGAGGTCTAGCTAGAAATAACTATTTTTGCTCACTCTCATCAATTTATATATTTTTTTCACTCTAATATAATTGTTATATGCCTGCTTTTAACTAATCTGCAAAGGAGTTTATAATTATGAAGAAAATATAAACATCAGAATTTGCCGGTAGTTAAGAACTCATCTGATCTACATCCCACTTGTGTTGTTAGCGTTGTGACATGTAAGGACTGCAACAAATTTTATATAGGAAGGACAAACAGGAGTTTTAACATCAGATTCAAAGAACATTTTCGAGACTTCATTCACGCAGAAGGTAAATCAAGCTATGCAAAACACGTTATCCATGAAGGACATCGCATGTTAAATATTGAAAACACCCTAACAGTAATGCACAGAGAAAATAATCCAGCGAAGATAAACGTACTCGAAGAGATGGAAATCATGAAAGCAGCTCACGACAGCCTGATAAACGAAAACGAACCCAATACATGCAACCCCCTCTACCAGATCTTCAGTGAAACACCAGTTTTGAATCCTGCCGATGATGGGACAAGTCCCGAAAGCGCTACAGTTAAATGATAATTAAGTTGAGGAGACGGACCTTTCTGGTGAATATTCTATAATTTTATATTAATTTTGAATAAACCTCAACGGAACACATCATGAATCTTATAAAAGTTGACTGTCATTATTCTAAATTCTCAATAACGGAAAAGAAAACATTCACTTCTAGCCAACCAGAATATTGCAGTAGAAATCTATGTTTTTTTTTCTCGCGCACAACTTTCTATGTTTTAGAAAATCGCTTTTGAAAAAAAATTAAAAACATACTTTTTAAAACATTTTCCGAACATCCCCTAACTGTAATTTATTAATAAATGATCACTTATTGCCTCTATCGACACACTTTTCTTTATATATTAAATCAAACAAAATATTCTGCGCGCGACGACAGGCCTCAACTGCCACCTCCTGTAATAAGAAAGATAATTATAAAAAAAGTAATAATTTTCACAGATTGTGCGGGAATTAAAGCCCATGAATTACTCTATATTATAACTAAAATTTGTACTACTGTTCAGAACTGTTTTTTTTTTCGTAGCTCAATTTAAAGTAAGATGATTGTGTAATTTTTTTAGCGTTTCGATATGATACTACGTGTATTTAACATAATATCTGGTTGTATAGAAACATGTTAAATATGCCAATAAAAGAAAAAAACCTTGAGGTAAAGTATACATATAGAATAAGAAGAATAACTCAATAAACTTTAATACAAAACGTATTTATTTCCACAGCTCGGAACATAACTGGCATGCGAACCAGATGAGTTCTTAACTAACGGCAACTTCCAATGTTTATATTGTCGTCATAAATTTTAGAATTCTACCCTCCATTGCAGATAAGCGAAGAACAGTCATCTGGCAATCAGATGAATTGGTGAGAGTGAGTAAAATACTTTTTTTCCAGCTAGATTTCGTATCTGGCCCGCTGTGCATTGTACCGATTCTACTTTAACCAGTGTCGTGGCGTGCAATCATCTGCTATGTTTCGACATTTTAAGGAATCTGATAACCCAATATTTCATAAACATTGTTGATGAATTATTAGAAATCAGGATCTAGGAATTAATACCAAGATCTGAAGTTATTCTAGTATAATTTTCTCTCCTACTTTGCTCTCCTGTTGATTTATCTGTATTAATTATCGATTATTTTGATTCCCTATAACGCGCCCATTTTTCTTCGTAGACCATTGGTTTTCCCTATCTCAAATTACTTGTATAATACCCCTTTGTAAGCAGTTAAAATTTGTGCCCCGTATAATTCATTTACACCCTCTATATAGTTCTTCTGTACGCGTGTTTGTCACTCTACTTCTCCTAAATGACTGGACCTATGTTGATTAAATTTTTTTTTGTGTGTGTGTGTGTGTGTCTGATTGTGTCCCTGGATGGTTCAGATTCACAATTGGACCCTCTAAAACATTAGGTGTAGGAGTTCATCTGAAGTGAAAATTTAAAAATCGTTGTAGCGGTTGCAATTGTCGATGTTTCACAACGAAACTCAGTATATCCTATTAAAATAAACTGAGGTAGGTATTCTCCAAACATGAGCAAAATCCGACAATTACTAGTGGAGATTTACCTGAAATCCGAAATTAAAAACTGACTAGTAACATTTGGTTCGTCTCAGCATATATCATACGATTTAATTAATCTTTAATATTTCATTTATTTAGGCGTAGCAACGCACCTGGGTATTAGCTAGTTTATATATATATATATATATATATATATATATATAGAGAGAGAGAGAGAGAGAGAGAGAGAGATTTGAGTAAATAAAATTTCCCCTGGTAGCGTTACGAGCGCAGCACAAGGTAAGGTCAGTGATGGGGCTGCCATATCTCAGTGCTTCTGTCCTAGCTTCTCTGTGTACTAACCCCTATAGACAGGTTTGCTGCTTCCACTCTTTGAGCCGTTGTGATAATTATACAGTCCCACGTCGCCTCTCCGCCCGTTGCGGTCTTCGCACGTTGCCCTGTGATATACCCCGAGATATTGGGTCCTTGCCAGAACTTAGCCACCTTAGGTACCCACCACCGCGTCGTGGAAGCAACTGCCATGAATTATGCAGGGTGTTAATGAATTATACCACACAATTTTAACTGCTTACAGAGGGGTATATTACAAGTGATTTTAAATGGGGAACCAATGGTCTACGAGGGAAAATGAACGAGTTATAGGGAATCAAAGAAATCGACAATTAATAAAACGAGATAAAACAATAGGAGAGCAAAACAGAAGAAAAAATTGTATTAGAATAACTTTTGATCTTGGTAATAATTCCGAGATCCTGATTGCTAATAATTCATCAACAACGTTTATTGAAATATTGGGTTATCAAATTCCTTAAAATTTCGAACTTAGCAGATGATTGCACGCCACTGTACAGGTTAAAGTAGCATCGGTACAATGAGGGCCTTAGCTCAGAGAGAAACACGCATAATCTGTGTACTTAACGTTTGGATTAATGGTCAAAGCGATGGATTTGAGTTCGAACACTGATGATTCAAATCACGGCAGGCCACTTTTTCCCCCCTTCCCTTCTTTTATGTTCTTTGCCTGCATGTGTAGTGTGATATATTGACACTGAAATTTGTTCTGAATAGGCATCCGCAAAATACCTATTCCCGTATTGGTTATTACATTAACATCTGATTAGAAGTTAGTTCAGTAGCAGTCGCATGACACGAAAGCATCATGGAACATCTTTACAGTTATGCTGAACTTTCAACACTTTTAAAATTCATATTAAAGCACCGTCGTGGTTATGTAATAAGATATTAAATATAAAATTGGTATCTGGTAGGTAAGTCGTCCTCAATCAGTTAAAATGCAGAAGATGAAACTTTGTTTTTGAACGGCCTTCATATTGGAACTACTTAATGAAGTTTAATAATTTAGTTGAGGATGACTGACCTACCAGGTACCAATTTTATATTTAATATCTTATGCTAAACTTGCCGAAATGTATCTGATTTATGATGCAGCATAAGGTAATGGTGCAAGGGCTGCTGCCATGTATGCGGAGCGGGTTCCGAATAGACGCCATCCTCACCGAACAACTTTAGAGTCTGCTGATAGGCGTTTGCGGGAGCATGGAACGTTGAAGGTAAACAGAGTAGACGTCGGTGAAAGAATTACGCGCCGCACTGCACACTTCGAAGAAAATGTTCTTCATAGGGTGGAAGATGATTCTTCTAATAGTTCTCCTGCTGTTACACGTGTAATGGGCACCAACCATCAAAGTGTATGGGAAGTCCTGCACGATGACCAGCTCTATCCCTTTCATCTGCAAAAAGTACAAGCCTTACAGCCAGTGGACTTCTCCTAACGGGTACAATTTTGTAAATGGGCTTTGTTGCAGCCACCGCACTTCTTTTCCTTGGTGTATTATTATTACAACCTTTCAAATAATTGTCTGTACAATACGTAACGTAGATAGTTTTGAAACTCTGTACATTACAATACCGTATTCTGTAATATAATGAATAAACAATCAAACCAGAAGTATATTTACGTACGTAACTAATTTACAGTACGTATATAATAAAGGAAGAAAAGGGGGGGAAGTGTACACATACTGTAGATACTTTCGAACGTGATGCATTAATCTTACATTTGCGACGGTAGTAAGACTGCTAAAACAAGAAATGGTTTGATGAGGAATGTGCCGACATTGTAAAGGAAAGAAAGCTAGCAAAAATGAAATGGTTACACGAGCCAAATGAGGTAAATTTGGAGCAATTGGGTGGTATTAGACGGGAAACCACCAAGTTACTAAAGAGTAAAAAGAGGGAATATTTGAGAGAGAAGATTAATGATCTTAAATTGAACGCAACAAATAGGAACATTAGAGAATTATATCAGGGAATTAGTACAGACAAGAAAGGATTTCAGGCTAGAACAAACATAATTCGGAATGAAAATGGGGATATGATTGCAGATTCCAGGAGTATATTAAATAGATGGAATAGTTACTTTAATCAGCTATTAAATGTACATACAGAACAGGACATTGAGGAGGATAATTTACAGACAGCAGAAATGCTAATCGCAGAACCAAGTGCATTAGAGGTTGAAATGGCGATTGAAAAATTGAAGATGTATAAAGCATCGGGTTAAGATGAGATCCCAGCAGAACTGATAAAATCAGGGGGAGATAAATTGATGGACAAGATACGCTGGTTGCTTAGTATGATTTGGGAAAAAGAATCTCTTCCAGATGAATGGAAAGAATCAATTATCCTACCAATTTATAAGAAAGGAGATAAAACTGATTGCAACAACTACAGGGGCATCTCATTACTTTCAACTTCCTACAAAATTATAACAAATATATTAGTCAGCAGACTTACTCCCTATATTGATGACATTCTAGGAGATCATCAATGTGCATTTAGAAGAAACAGGTCTACAACAGATCAGATTTTTAGTATAAGACAGATTTTAGAAAAGAAATGGGAATATAATGGTACTGTACATCAACTATATGTAGACTTCAAAAAAGCATATGATTCAATTAAGAGGGAGAAGTTATATAGTATCCTGCTGGAGTTCGGAATTCCTAAAAAGTTAGTTAGACTTATACGAATGTGTCTAAATGGCACAAAGAGTAGGGTGCGTGTAGGCAAACAGTTTTCGGACACTTTTTGAAATCCAGAATGGGTTGAAGCAAGGAGATGCACTATCTCCTCTACTATTTAATTTTGTACTAGAGCATGCCATTAAATCTTTAGAGAATGAAGAAGGCTTACAACTCAATGGTATTAATAAGCTGTTAGTTTATGCTGATGATGTAGTACTATTGACCGATAGCAAGGAGATACTAAAGGACAACACTCACACACTAATGAGTAACACTATAATAAATTAGGACTGGAAATAAATATCAATAAAACTAAATATATGGTCACACGTAGAAATTCATTATATAATGGAAATGGACAGCTAATGACAAATGAGGGAAATTTTGAGGAAGTGGCTGAATTCAAATACCTAGGAACAATAATCACAAATAGGAATGAGATGCACAAAGAAATTAAACATAGGCTCAATTCTGGAAATGCGTGCTATTATGCATTGCAGAGACTCTTGATGTCCCAACTCCTTTCAAAAAACGTTAAACGTTAAACTGAAAATATATAAAACTATTATTCTACCAGTTATATTATATGGGTGCGAAACATGGACTCTTACTTTAAGGGAGGAAAGGACATTACAGGTATTTGAGAATAAAGTACTTAGGAAAATTTTTGGACCAAAGAGAGATGAACAGACAGGTGAATGGAGAAGACTACATAACAATGAACTACATGGTCTTTATAGGAAGCCAGATATAATAAGAACAGTTAAGTCTCGTAGACTGCGATGGGCAGGACATGTTGCACGTATGGGGAATGAAAGACTTGCATGGAAGCTTCTTGTAGGAAAGCCAGAGGGAAAACGCCCAGTTGGTAGACCAAGAATGAGGTGGGAGAATAATAGTAACTATGATTTGAGGGAAGTCGATTATACAGGGAATTATTGGAAAGTATTAGCTCAGGATAGGGATGTATGGAGAGCTTATGTCCGCGCGGCCATGAACCTACGGGTTCGATAGTGCCAGTGGGTAAGTAAGTAAGTAAGACTGCTATAACCACTGAGCTAAAGGCGCAGGCTTGTTATAAGTTACAGCCTCTGTGCCATATTATTTCCATTTTAATTTGGTGGAGTGCCAACCATTTTACGAATAAGTGATCCCACTACAGGCCTCAGGAGGCCCTTGTGGTAGTGGGAGGTTAAGGCTCCCACTATTTCTGGACAATCGGCACTTGATGTCAGCCGGGTTGTCAGCCCTGCGTGACGGCCGCCTTTACCCCAGAACAAACGTCTGGTACTCATTTCCGTTAGAGGCTGAGTCGACCCCAGGGCCATAGTGCCGCCAGAAGGTTTGGGTCAGTTTAAAAATCCTGACCCACCGGGACTTGAACCCTCGACCTTTTGGCTTGTAGCTCAGTGCCTTAACCACTACGCTACGGCGTGCCCCCAACCATTTTCCAATTAAATCATAAATTGGACATTTTTATTCGTAGACCATTAGTTCATTATCTCAAAATGCTTATATAATGCCACTATAAACGTAGTTAAATTTGTGCGGTATAATTCATTTACACCCTGTATATTTGTAAACAATTATGACTAGATAATCTGCCCTGTTATAATGTATAGAAAAACATAGAATAAATTGGAGAGAGCATGTCCTACGAATGGGAAGCACCATGATGCCAAGGACTATTTTATATTGTAAACCGAGGGAGACAACAAATATAGGTCGACCTTTGAAGAAATTACGTGAGCAATTTTGATTCGTAAATGGGCTACAGGTATAATCCTTGAAGACTATGACGACGACGAAGATTATATATATATATATATATATATATATATATATATATGGTATGATAAGAAAAATAAATGCCTGGACGGGATTCGAACCCGGACCTCTGAGTCTGTACCTCAGCGTGATATCCATTACACTACCAGGCGAATCAAATTCAAACACTATTTTTTCTTATATATGTATTATACTCTTCATTATTACTAGATGTCGCGAGAACACTGTCTTCACTGCCATCTAGTAGCTGACTATATCAAGTAAGCAAATTAAAGAGAATATTTATTTTACTTTATAGCAGTGACGCTTTATCGATGTTATAATTAAATCTTTAACATTGAGCAATGCAAGCTTAATATGGTATGATAAGAAAAATAATATATATATATATATATATATATATATATGTGTGTGTGTGTGTGTGTGTGTGTGTGTGTGCGTCCGTTAACACTGTAGCGGCTGCAAATGTTGTTTTAGCAGAACCAAACTTGTCATACAGCTATCAATTAAAAGAGTAAGGTTGAATTCTTTAACCAGCAAAATCAGACCATTTGGTGTAGGAGTTCACCTGAGAAGAACATTTAAAATCGCTCTAGAGGTCAATGGTTCGCAATGAAATCCAGTATGTGCTATTGAAATAAAACGAGGAAAGTATTATCCGACCATTAGAACTACAGACCATTGGAAATCCGAAATTAAATGTTCTCTCTAGCAACCACCATGTTTACTTCATTGCAATGTATACGATACAATTCATTTAACCTTTGAAGTGGCAATTAACCCTTTAAGATACATTGATTTAATTTACAGTATTTGGTATCTTTATAAAGTAGTGTAAAAAATGGATTTGCCGCATATTTGGCACTTTTAAGTCACGTTTATACAATTATTTGTTTTTAAATAATTAATTTTTCTCGAGAACTAAATTTATTCTGTGTCAATATTTTTTGTCATTTTTCTATCTTGTACATTTTATATTTCGTTCGTTAAATCTAGATTAAATAAAAATGTACTGTAAATAATAATATTAAATTGTAGATATACCTTATAATAATTTTGTTTATTCTAATTAGATGTAAGAATATTTTTTTGTATTTATACACGCTTTATATTAGCTTGGCCTCAATCTGTCTATGTAACGGAATCTTTCATCACGATTTTTACCCACTTAAAAACATTGGATCGACTTGAAACTTTGTATACTTGTAAAGGACCAATGACAATATAATAATTTCATACATTTTTTTCTAAGATCCTGGCCAGGATCATCAGGACATCAAAAAATAAAAACCTGTATAATAGGTTTGCGGAGTTATGGACTTTTAATCCATCGTTGTAAGAAATTAATATTATATCCTCTGGTAGATCAGTTGGTAGAGCGGTGGACTGTAGTGGTACATGATTTCAATAATCCATAGGTCGCTGGTTCAAATCCGGCCCGGAGGATTTTTTAAAAAGAGTATTACTTTTAGCTCATACTACAATAGTATCGAATTTAAAGATATTTACATTTTTATCTTATTCTGTAAAATATTAATGACAATTTTGTAAACTTACCGCATTGTAATTTATACAAAAATATGAGAAGGATACGATTAACTGTAACTATTTACCTATATTAAAATATTAAAAAATATTATAATAATGTTACATAATAATAATTTAAAAAAATATAGGCCTAATTATATGCCTAGACACTAAAAATATCGTAAGCAATTAAATTTTCATGGGACAATCAATTAAACTGAAAACAAATTATAGTTAAAAAAAACTAAAACCACACGCTTTATTAGAAAAATAAACTAAAACAATTAAAATAATAGTGTAAAAAGCTAAAACAACCGAACTAAAAAAGGAAAAATAATTTTAATTTCCAACACGCTTGGGTTAAATTAAAGTGGTCAACAAAAAAATAATCTCCAACACATCTAGAATAAAACTAGAGTTATCTACAAAAAAACAGTAATTTTACCATCAAAAGCGTGGGGTGCTTCTTATAGTTTTTTTCCGTTTTCTCCTTAGAGACTTTACTTTTACCAATATCTGTTCATTATCAATTATATTAATTGATAAAGAGCACCCCACGCTTTTGATGGTAAAATTACTGTTTTTGTAGATAACTCTAGTTTTATTCTAGATGTGTTGGAGATGCTTTTCTTGTTGGCCACTTTAATTTTATCCCAAAGCGTGTTGGAAATTAAAATTATTTTAAATATTTTAGTTCGGTTTTCTAATAAAGCGTGTTGTTTTAGTTTTTTAAACTATTATTTATTTCTATCCTGGTTGTGTCGTAGACAAGATCTTAAGGACTTACCTCTGCCAGGTAAAATAAAGATATTATTATTATATTATTATTTAATTTTGTGTCAAGTTATACAACAATATGAAGTAGGTACTCTTATGGTTATGAATCATTTGTTTTCGGTGCAGTCCGTCACTTTTAAATAAACTGGCATAAAAAATTGTCTTTCCCAATCTAACTAAATCAATATATATAATATATATATATATATATATATATATATATATATAATACCGTAAACTAGCAAAATGGAAGCATAGATTCGACTTTTTGAGAAATTCGTTTAGTTTACAAAGTTCCTGCAAGAAGGCCTTTTTTTTATCTAGACTAAGTTGTGCATTCGGATTACATTATTTTAAACGAAACTAAACTTAATGGCGCGATAAGCTTAGAAGTCCATTTGTATCTTCCGGCTGTTGGCTTCACGTCCACATGTGGCAGTCGTATAGTTTGACCATCGTCTATCCAATATAGTGGTAACATGGGACAACCTATCGGATCCCGCAGTCATTATAGCTGGTCACCTGAATTTGAAGCCGCTATATATTGTAATTCTCCAAAATTCCTCAAGACACTGGGTGGCAGTTGGTCCTATTTGGCAGAAATTTCATGAAACAATTTCTTTCGCCATGGGGACTCGAACTAGCGCGAGATTCTTAGCTGGACTAGGGGTTACCATTGAATAGAATGACAATTTATACATAAACAATTATAAAGCTTACTGAAATTAGAAAAAAATCGCAGTGAAAAGATATTCGAGCTGATCTTTTAGAGTTTGAAATGGAGATTTCAATTGAAACGTTGTTAAAGAGCGTCGTTAAATAAACTGGTAAAATACTAACTAAATAAGCATAAAGTAAAATATTAAAATAAATAAATATCTTAGCAGGTGCTGTCGTCCTCAACTAGGTTAAACTTTTTAAACTGTAGGCCTTTCAGAAACCGGCTTCAATCCTCAGCACAATGGTATGGGCTAAATGTAGATGATGTTGAAGATGAAAGCCGCATTTTGAAAGGTCTACAGTTTAAAAAAGAAACTTTAACCTAGTTGAGGACAATTGCATATACCAAGGTATTTGTTTATTTTAATACTTTATGACTATTCACGTAAACGAATTTTATTTATACCAACTAAATAAAATTAAATGTAAGAAATTATACCCATTGAATTCAAGAGTGTTTTGTAATATTTTGTTTGGTTCACTTTTGTAATGTAAGGGTAATTTATTTGCCTCGGACTGAGTGGGACCGGTTTTGATTCCCCGACCGGAACAAGTTACCTGAGTAGAGATCTTTCTGAGCCTTCTGTCATCAATAAGAAAATATGAGGACATTTTCGGATATTCTCCGAATACAATCTGGTCATCATAACCAACCTATTATATTCACCTTGTTTAGTAAGAATGTACGACTGAGTGGCGTGTTTTGTCTTATGTGGGTATGTTGTAGTTATTTTGCAGGAAGGCTTGGCATTGAATTCATTATTCATATATGGAGATCTTCATGTCCTGGAATAGTGAAAAATTATTTCCAATGTAGGTCTATGTTATCCAGAGATAAAATCCTCTCCCGACAGTTTATATCCCTAATGCGCAGGAGGCGTGGACATATGAAGGTGTTTATAATGGGAAACGTTACACACTAAGGCAAATAGAGAGAGATTGTGAGAAGTGGGAAAGAGAGAGAGGGTGATGGAGAGAGAGAGAGAGAGAGAGAGAGAGAGAGAGAGAGAGAGAGAGAGAGAGAGAGAGAGAGAGAGAGAGAGGAGAGAGGGTGGGGCGTTTTCGTACAATTAAAGGAAATTTGGTAAAACTAATAGCCTACAGTCGTTATCAAATTATTACATCAATGAAAGATTAAAACAAATTTCAAAATATTCCATGATTTTTCTTATTCTCTTTATTTAGACTATAATCTTGTTTAATTTAGGTTATCCTTCCATCTTATCACGGGACGGCCAGGGCTTATTTTTCATTCTGGTACATTATATCATATTATCGATTATCTAACATTCTTGTTATAGGCTCATGACCATTCCATTTAGCTCTTGATTTTGTATTTATCTCTTGAATTTTACATTAATTTCTTATGTCTTCATTCTCAATGCTGTCAAATATTGTTTCTTCTTCTTCTTTATGGGGCACGCCGTAGCGTAGTGGTTAAGGCACTGAGCTACAAGCCGGAGGGTCGAGGGTTCAAGTCCCGTTGGGGTCAGGATTTTTAAACTGACCCAAACCCACTGGCGGCACTATGGCCCTGGGGTCGACTCAGCCTCTAACTGAAATGAGTACCAGACGCTTGTTCTGGGGGTAAAGGCAGCCGTCACGCAGGGTTGACAACCCGGCTGACATAAAGTGCCGATTGTCTAGAAAAAGTGGGAGCCTTAACCTCCTATTACCCCAAGGGCCTCCAGGTCTGTTGTGGGATCACTTTACTTTACTTCTTCTTTATAATTTAACCTCTCACCTTAAGGCACTTTTATATACTCTACGCCACACGGGCCTTAAAGTGCCACGTCCTGTCTGGACGGGGATTTAAACTTAGGACCCAATAATACTTTTTTGACCACTCAAGGACACGGAGGTCATCTCGAATGAGTGGTCAACTTAATCCAGGGCCTCCTACAAGAAAACACAAACATTTAAGACGAAACACACAATTTTTCACATTTTCATATTAAACATGGCGAATATATTGATAACTGTGATGGGTAGATGCTGTTCGCGGATCGTTTGGTCCTTATCGTTTCTTACATTTGTCTCACAGATAAGAAGAAACACCTAAACAGTATCATCCAGACAACTTGTCCCATTTGACGATCGAACCCCGACCCGCTGCATATGAGATAGGGACGCCATCCTGAGCTTATAGTCAATTCTTGTTTATCGGGCTATTTTATAAATTGCTATTTCTGTAACACTTCGCTAGTATTATGGATAATTTCCTTCAAGTTTGTTAGTCTGACTAGACCTGTATTGGTGCACGGGTTCTCATTGGGGGAGTTACTTCTTCTACTTCATGAAATTAGGTCTTTTGACTTGTTTTCACACCAAGTGAAATCTAGGGAATCTTCCCAACACTTGTACGTCCTTTTGGTTTATTCTTCAGTAATAGCTGAGGAATTCTATCTGTAGGCATTCTTTGAACGTATTCTCATATTGTCAATTCTATTTATTAAATTAAAAATTATTTAAGTCGCTTCTAATACGAGTATCTTCATGTTTTTCTGTCCGAGATTGTCACACCTGCTACTGAACGCAATAACTTCATTTCTGCAATTTCTATTTTCCTTCTGTCAGAACTATTAAGAGTCCAGTTGTCACTTGCATATGTTAAGGTAGGCACCAACATAATTTTGTAAAATTACTTAATGAAGCTAATTCAGTTACGCTTATTTCCTTATAGATGTCAGCGAGTGACAAGTGGTTTGCTAATCGCCTCAAAGAGACCTTAGTAGGCAACTAAGGATGAGGGGGCTTTAGGTCTTTCTATTTTAGTATCCATAATTCGAAGCTATGGAAATGATTTTTTTAATTCTTATAGAATACTACAATGTTAATAGTAATTTTCCCTTTAATTTTTTTAATCCCCCTATGTTTTATAGTGAATTATTGATTTATTCAGTCTATAATTTTTATTATTATATTTATATTTTTATACTTGGACGGAAAAGGCCGATCAAATATTTCTCTAATTTAGGCTTGAGTATAATTTAGGAGTCCAAAATCTTTATGCTCTGGATTTACAGTTTAAAAACCCTCCCGGGAGACTTGACTCCTGAATTTTTTCGATCCTAAAAAAATCCGTAGAACCCGGGCAGATTTGAATCCGTGTCCTTTGTGACCAGACGCAAGGAACTTATCCCTACACCATCGAGGTCGATAATTTTACTAATATGGCCTACTACGAAGGATTTCAGAAGATTATTTTATTTCTAGTTTTTTTCTTGATAACAGGACTGAAAATTGTGGAGTCAGATTGATGGATTAAGTATTTATAAAGTTGCCTTCATTCATCAATCTACTCTTTGCGTCAGGAGGAAAAGTAGAATTTGGAATGTGTTCACATTTATTATACGTTAAACAGCATGTACCCAAATTCATTCACTTGTTGAATGGAATCTCTTCTTCCATACAAACATTTTTTAAATCTATTTTCATATTCGAAACGAAATATGGAAGTTGCAGTTAACTTAACCTGCAAATAAGGACTTTAAATTACTTGACATTAAAGTTTCAGTATGTATTACAGTTGAATGTAACTTCAGAATTACTCTGTAACTTTACTGGATTATTGTTAAGAAAGATATACAAATATAATCCTGTGAGAAATGTCTTCTTTTTTGTTTACAACTTTCTCTATCTACCCATTCTCACTTTTTTAGTTCTTTTTCTTCTTTTTAAATCCTGCTCCTTCGTCTACTTTCCGAAGACATGAATTCTAACATCTCATTTAACATATTTACATTCTTCATCCATTTTACATGTCCGTACTATTTCGTTCGTCTATATTTTACATAATTAAGTATTGAATCCTCTTTATTAATTAACTTTCTAATTTTTCTACTTCTTTTTTTTTAAGTGTAGGCGTCTAGCTGAATGCCGAAAGTAATCAATTTAATCATTTAGATATTAAATTCTGATTTAACGTCTATGTTTTCGCTCCATAACTCACTATATTGTTTCGGCTACTCGTCTCTGGAATTCTCTCCCCTCCTATAGGAAAGACTGCCCCATTCAGAAACAAGTTTAATGTATTATTTTCTTAGATAATATAGTATATAACATATTTGTACGTATATTTTTTTCCTTTTATGTTTTGCACTTATAATAAATCAATACTAGTAAAATTCATATCAAATTCCGTTGAGGCGAAGTCATATGATGAACGTTAAAAATTTTAATGTACCTGTTGGTAGGTGCCGTCGTCCTCAACTATGTTAAATTATTGTATATAAAATTAACTGAAGCGCTTTCGGAAGTTATCTTCCATCTTCGGCAGGTTGATCTTCCGCTACTCGTTGTTATTGTGTACGGTGATGTATACATGTTGAAGCATACATCACCGTACACAACAACAACGAGTAGCGGAAGCTCAACCTGCCGAAGATGGAAGATAACTTCCGAAAGCGCTTCAGTTAATTTTATATACAATAATTTAACATAGTTGAGGACGACGGCACCTACCAACAGGTACATTAAAATTTTTAACTTTTATCATACTTATAATAAAGCCAACAATTTATTCAAGTTATACGTTATTATTATTATTATTATTATTATTATTAATAGTCTTTCTATCTACAATGATGCAGCCCATTGTTGAGCTATAGCCTTTCCTTTGTTAGGAGTTACTAGACCAAGTTAATTTTTAGTTACCTTATTTCCCCATAAATGTCTTGAATGGCATGTGGTCAACACACAGACTCAATGAGACATCTAACAGGCAACTCAGGATGTATCTCAATTATTTTTTTAAAATTTTTAACAGTTTTACTTGCCATTGTAATGTTTAGTGATCATTCTATACATTATTATTAAGTTAAATACACTAGCGTCCAAAATTAAAGGAACAAACTGAAATTTCATCTTTGTGTGTTTATTTTGCCAGAAAATAGTATAAACAAGTGATACGAAATTATAAACAATCAGAAGAATAAAGAAAGTAAACAACTGCAACATTCGTGCATACCAGTAAAACAAAATGTCCCTTTTTTCAAAATTAGTGAATATCAAACACATCCAGAAAACAGGTTAGTGTGTTCAGTATTGGGAGTAACCACCAGTAATACAGGCTTCACAACGGCGTGGCATGTTGTAAATAATGTCATAAATCTCATTTTGAGGCAATAACGCACATTCGTCCTGCAGAACAACTCGCAAGGCCTTGTGAGTGGTTGGTGGATGTTCATGTGAAGCAACTCGTCTCCCTAGTGCATGCCAGACATGCTCTATAGGATTCAAATCGGGAGAGCGAGCAGGCAATACATGCGTGCAATATCTTCAGTTTCCAGGAACTCATCAACCACCTGTGCTCTATGAGGACTAGGATTATCATCCATTATTAAGAAGTCTGGGCCCACAGCACCGCGAAACAACTCCACATGAGGTGCCAAGATCTCGTCACGATACCTGACAGCAGTTAAACCTTGTCCATGTACCCGTACAATTTCATGAAGAGGTGTTAGAATAGTCAACAGAATTCCTGCTCACACCAAAATTGAGCCACCTCCAAATTGGTCTCTTTTCACAATGTTGAGTCTCGAAATCGTGTTCCAGGTTCTCTCCAGATGCGAATTCGTCAAGAATCATTTTCAAGACTAAATCTGGACTCGTCTGTGAAGATAACATTGGCCCACTGTTCGATCGTCCAGTTGGCATGTTGATGACTCCACTAGGCGGTCTCTTCTCTGAATACACATCAGGGTACATATACAGCAGGTCTCCAACAATAAAGGCCTCTCTGCCTCTGTATACTGTTTGCCTCGATACATCCGTTCCAGTGGATGCTGTGAGGTCAGATGTCAGTTGTGCAGTACTACGGCGGTACCGTCTTGCCCTTAGAGCCAAATAACGGTCCTGTCTTTCCGATGTCACTCTTGGTCGTCCTTGTCTTCGGGATACATTTTCGGACTCTAAAAACTGTTGCCACATCGAGAAACAACAGAATGATTCACATTCAACCATCTAGCCACACCAGCTTGACTCTGTCCTGCTTCCAATTCTTCCTATTACCCTCCAACAAAGAGAATCTTCTAGGCGGCTTCTCTGTGCCATACTCTACCTGCAGTAAATGTTTACACAGCAAACATTGATGTTGGACTAAGCAATAAATACTATACTGCAGTGCCCTGTTTGATAGGTGCACTGACGTCATCATTTGCATGGTTGTAAGATGGCCGGAATGCCATCTGCAGTTCAGAACAGGACTGTACTGACATATGTTTACGTTTTATATGAATATATAGTGAATTGGACATAGTAAGGAGACATAGTTAGTAGTTAATTTTTGAGCTAGGGATTTAGAAGGTGAATATTTTGGGTGAAATTTAAATTTTAATTTATTTCTAATTATTTTTGATGAGGCTATGAAATGTTGCTTTCATTTTGGACACTAGTGTAGCTGTAACTTTTTCGTGACCTTTTTGTACAATATATTATATTGTACAGAAAGTCACGAAAAACGCTTATGAATTATTTTATGACGTATGTCAAATTTTATTTAAATCCTAAACAATATAGCAGTTTAAAATTTCTTAAGCTGTTTAATATTCTGACATTAATATCACTAATATTAGTTAAAATGGTATTACATATAATACTACAATTTACATTTCCCCCCCCCCTTTTCGTTTACACTGTTTTTCCTTCTTCTTTTACCTCTTTTCTTGTTTTACCTTTCTTTTATTCTCACATATAGACAAGGACAGGACACATACCCAGATACAAGGTGGAGATTTTAAAATCCCCTCTCCGCCGGGAATCGAACCCGGATCGCTGGAGTGGAAGGTAGGGACTCAACCGACTACGCCACGGCGACGGACTTTTTAAACTTTTACTTTGCTCGTTTTTCTTATTACTTTTTTCTTGTATTTACATTTGTCGTTTATTCTTTTTTTTTTACATTTGTTAACCTTTTTAAGTCATTCACACATACAAACAAAGGCAGGACATACACCCAGACCCAAGGTGGAGATTTAAAGTCCCCTACCTCGCTGGAAATCGAACCAGGGTCGCCGGAGTGGAAGGTAGGGACTCTACCGACTACACCATGACGACGGACTCAATGGCGTAACAGCCCAATGTTAAACAATAACCATTCCTTTGTTAGAAGTTATAGACCAAGATAATGTAGATATGCTTATATTCATAGAGACGTCATGAATGGTATGCGGTCAACGTACGACCCAATGAGACATCTAGTAGGCAACTAAGGTATTACTAGGATGTAGAAAGTCGATAAACTGTGCACAAATGACTTTTTATTCGGAGTTGCGGTTCTTTTACGAACTTAAAGTCCCTCCCGGAGGATCTGATCCTTGGATTTTCCATCCTAAAAAATCCATCGATGCCGGCCGGGACCAGAGGCAAGGAGCATAAACACTAGTCCACCCCAGACGACATTTACATAATTCACAAAAAAATATTGAGGTAAAAAAATTGGTACGATTTAAAAAATTGCTCATTTTCGAATGTTAGGATATATTGAGATACATCTCTTTAGACAATATTTTAGAAACAAACTGAATTACTTGTGACACAGTCTTGATATCACAGGTCGTAGGTCCGAAAACACGCCGATCCTATTCCTGTCTTTGTAGACTAATAACTGTGTTTAAGATTTATTTATACATTCTCCCTGTGTTTATAAACTTTATCTCTAAGAACATAATATTACACAACTCCCTTGACTACTGACCTGAAGAACGTAAGCTTAGTTTATTGATATTTACTTGTCTTAAAAGCTTTGGTATTTTTAAAATAAATTTGTCGTTTAATATCCACTCGCTTACTTCACACCATGTTCATCCCATTTCCAGTTGAGGTAATTCTACATCCATATTCACGTCAGCGGTCACGTGATAAATGTGCCGTGTGAGAACTTCAATTTGCTACTTGCTTCTATGGCTTGATAATATTCACTGATATAAAGTGGACTAGCTAGAAACTCATGCTTTTATGCATTACAGGAACTCTTGTCATCCCAAATTCTCTCAAAAATGTTAAACTAAAAATATATGAAACTGTTATTTTTTCAATAGTTTCAATGCGGAAAATTGTTTTTGACTTTTAATAATAATAGTATTAATAATAATAATAATAATAATAATAATAATAATAATAATAATAATAATAATAATAATAATATAATAATAGTAATAATAATAATAATAATAATAATAATATAATAATAATAATAATAATAATAATAATAATAATAGCAAAATAATGAAAGAAATTTGGGCTCAAAGTAAACAATTGCTGACGTATTGAATTCTACTCTTAAAAACAAATAAAAACATAACTCCAATTAGCCCGAATTCTGATGACACATCATAACATCGATGTGCGAGATCGCATTTCTCTCTCTAGTCTTCGCCGCTAACTTGACCTGACTTGACCCATGAATAAAAATAATGTTTCCTGTCAGCATGAAGTCACGCGCTGTAACTGAACGGTTTGAGCCAAGATGTCTCAGTAGAGAGCACTGATTCGAGCCCCATGAGAGAAGAAATTTTCTCATGGAATTTCGGCCACAATGGGATTGATGCCCGTCCAGAATCATGAAGAATTTGGGCAGCTACATTATTTAGCGGTTGCGGTCGAGAGAACCAGCCATAACGGCTGGAGTATCCGACATGCTGACCACATGTCACCATATATGTTGGTTAGATGATTGTTCACCTCTGTGATTGATATACTTGGATGTGAGATTAGTAGCCAATGGATTTCTAGACCTGTCACGCCATTCAGTTGTTTTTAACACACGAACTTACGAATTTGTTGCGCTGATTGTTTGACAGTTGTGCATACTCTATAACATACGGGTCCAACACTTTCACGTTGTATATGCAATGATAGATGCAAGACATTCAAATTGTTTTTCTAAAAAAATTCTTTCCTTCTTCGATATCATTTTGTGACTCCAGTTATTTGGTTGGTTTTACAGCTCACATTACATAATTATGTACCATTTTGTATCTTCTTTCCCGATTTTTCATGCAACCGTGTCATCCTTTTTACTTGGCTGCCAATCGCATTTATAGCCCCCTTTCCATTGTACGATTCAAAGAAATTCCATTTTATGTCAAAATCCAAATATGCAAGTAAGTAATGTCACATTGCTAAATGTATAGGCCTATTTCTATTACCAGCTGCTCCAACTGAACATTTTTATCACCTCAAGTTTTGGAAGAAATCACTATAGTTCAGAAAAACACTTTTCTATAGCAAACATCTGTAGCACACTTGCTATGTGTCACATAACCTGACACTAGAACAAAGTATTTCTCCTGAACTTCTCGTCACCTTCCATCTAAACTAGGCAACAGCAGTTAATATTGAGATAGGCCCTATGCTTATTTTTCCAATGGACTTCCTGGATCTCATTTTGTATAATTTTCTGAGAAATCAACAAGTATGGCTGCTTCGTTTACTGGAACCTTTTTCCTGAATATATTTAAATGCTTCCGCTAACCGTCTTTTAGCTCAAATTGACATAGAAAAAAAAGGGTCAGTAATTATTTTATGGAACAGCTGAGCCGAACAGTCTACCAGATTTCCTAAACCATGTTTATGTTAATCCTCAGCGGAGTGCAGCAAGCAACTGACTGCACCATGCGTATTAGCATATATACGATAGGACAAATGTCAGTCAGTCACGGGGCACTAGTGGAAAAAATAATGACTTTACAAGAAAATGTCTTCAATACTTTTTTCTTAGTTGTTTACCGATAACGTAGAATCCAAGAGGAAATTTTATTTCATCAATTATTATGTTGTGTACAGTAATTTTTATACGTTTTCTGTGACTGACTGACCATAGCTTGCAGTTAACAATTATAGGACACATTTAAGGTATATATAACATTAGAAGGCAATTAATATTATTACATTTACGACTAAGGAGGACCAAAGTATGGTTTAACAAAAGAGTTTGTACAATAAAATGAATTAATATGATGATCAAATCATTAAACAACAAATTGGTAAAATTTTGCGTGTTTTTACAGTTTTGGAATATGACAAGTTCCACCACTAATATTACATTAAAATAATACACTTATGGAACATTATCTTATAGAATCAGAAAATTTGATCCTTAAAGATATATATTACACCAAAAAAATTATTCCTGCGTCAATTTCAAAATTTTCATCTCGGTATGACATTTTCATGGAATCGCTCTTATATTCACTGCGTCTTCCAAATTCAATTATCTTGTTCTTATCCCTGTCAGTACATTTTACTTCTACGTAAATCTTGATCTTCCTCTCTTAGCTCTGCTTGGATATTCCCAATTAAAGATATCCTTCAGCCATCCAGCATTCCTTGTTCTCGTCACATGTCCTTTCCTGGCATTGTAATGATTTCTTTTTCAATTTGTTCGATAACTGCTTCTTCTGAATCCATCCTATTTCTTATTTCCTAACACGGGATCTTGTCCATTTTTTGATAATCCCGATGTTCTTCTCAAATATTTTCATTTCCAGCACCAATATTTCTTTCTCATTGATTCCTTAGTGCACTATATTTCACTCTGTTTGCAGGCAACAATTTATACCATTACCCTACCTATCTTTTTTAATCAATTTATATACAGGATGTCTACATAGTCCTGCTAACAAAACAATGTAACTTCTCTGGTAAACTATTTGAGATAAAAGACATGCGTTCTTTTGCAAGCTATTCTACATCTCTCAAATTTTATTTACATTTGCAGCTTGTGATTTAAACGACAGTGACGACATCACAGGAAAAGGCACAATGTATAGGTGGTATGCTGAGTTTGGTAAATCACCTGTACCCCCATATATGAATGTTATGGCGGTTAACATGTCCATACACAAAGAAATTCGCTTCATCACAGAACATCACCTTCTGCAGATACTCATTATCTTCGTCAATTGCGTTCAGCGTGGAATCAGCAAATTCAGCAACGCTTGCGTAATTTGCAGTTTATAGACCTGAATATGTAGCCGCTTATACAAAACTTTATAAATGGTTGATTTTGGTAAATGCTGTTCCCGTGAAGCACAACGATTTTTGAGGTCTAATTCAAATGCAATTTGTCCATTGTCGATAGTTTCTTGGCTCACACCTGGTCGTCCACTCCGTGGCAAGTCCATTACACTGCCAGTCGCTAGAAAATTCTCGGATGATTTGGATGGAGGAGCTCTTCCATATTGCCGGCGGAAATTTCGCTGAACAATTACTGGTGATTTACCAGACTCAGCATATCAAACATACACATTGGGCCTTTTGCTGGGATGTCGTCATTGTTGCTTAAATCACAAGCTGCAACAAATGTAAAAAAAAAAGTTGAGAGATGTAGAATATGTTGCAAAAAAAGCTTGTCTCTATCTCAAATAATTTATGAGCTAAGTTATATTGTTTTGGTAGCAGGAATTTATGGACATCCTGTAAATTCTTATCCCAGAAATCTGAATTTAGACTACAAATTATATTTGTCTTGTATCATATTATTAGTTTTATTACTTAATAGCACTCCAATATATTTCAACTGGTCTTGTGGCATTCATTTTAATTTTTCACTTATCTCTAATAATATTATTACTACTACGACTACTACTAATCAACACGTAGGTTCATGGCCGCACGAACATAAGCTCTCCATACATCCCTATCTTGAACTAATGTTTTACTAGGATTACTACTAATAATAGTAGTTAAAACCTCAGAGTTAAAGCCATACATAGGGGCACTCCTTTTTGTTTTATTTTTTAATTTCGCAGAAAGAAAATTAATTTTTCTCATTTTTTCGCAAAATATCTTCATATCGTCTTGTGACATTCATTTTAATTTTTCACTTATCTCTAATAATATTATTACTACTACGACTACTACTAATCAACACGTAGGTTCATGGCCGCACGAACATAAGCTCTCCATACATCCCTATCTTGAACTAATGTTTTACTAGGATTACTACTAATAATAGTATTGTTTTACTAGGATTACTACTAATAATAGTAGTTAAAACCTCAGAGTTAAAGCCATACATAGGGGCACTCCTTTTTGTTTTATTTTTTAATTTCGCAGAAAGAAAATTAATTTTTCTCATTTTTTCGCAAAATATCTTCATATCTTCAGAGCTGTCGCTTTAATTTTGCTTTAATTTCATTCCAGAGTTTCATAAAGAATGCTTTCTAAAGTAAATTTTAAAATGTTACTGGGAATCTGAATTAAATATACAAACACTATACCCAGAACTGTATTAATGTATTATTTATATCAGATGTTAACTAACAAATTAATTATTCACATTGACTTTTACGTGTTATCTTGTAAAATACCTGTATTTCCTGAAACGCCTGAAGCTAATGTTTTCTCTTCACACACAGAAACTGAACATATTTTGAAAGTTATTATTTTTTTATGAATATGGTTACAAATTCATCGGCCGCGGTGGACTAGTGGTTATGCTTCTTGCCTCTGGTCCCGAAGGTCGCGGGTTCAAATCCGGCCGGGGTCGATGGATTTTTTAGGATGGAAAAATCCACGGAGAAAGTCCTCCGGGAGGGACTTTAGGCCGTGGGTCCCGAGTCTGAAGATTTTCAGGCTCGTAAAAAATCCTTAAGCCTGAATGAAAAGGCCCCTAAGCAAAATTTACCGAATTTTCCCGTCCTGGTACTACCTTGGTTTACTAGATGTCAGTATGAGGCGGAACGCTGACCACGGACCACTCAAATGACATCTATACGAAAATAAGTGTAACTAAATTAATATGGTTCAAATTCTTCCGTGTAGGAGGAGAGCGCCCAAATCTCTGTTGAGGGAAACATGGGCTTACAAGATACAAGAAGAAGTTAAAAATTCGCACTTTCTGCAAAACTAATAAAATTCTTTTCAAATTGAACTTTTCGCAATAATTCGTGAAAATAATACCATTGTTTCACTGGCTACAATCATAACCGTATCTTCAAACCGCTTTTAATTTTTCTCTTTTTTATCGTTTACGGGAAAAAAGCGTGTCTCTAGCCATAAGACTTTCCTTTTACTAAAAAAGTTTTATATACAGATACATTACATCCATAAGTTCATAACATAAAGAGGGGGGGAAATAGTGGTATTTGACAATTAAGTGCTTAGGAAAATGTTTGAATTAACCATGGTTTGAGGGAGATGAATTATACAGAGAATTATTGGAAACTATTATTTTAGGATACGTATGTGTGGAGAACTTATATCCGGGTGGCCAATAACCTCCGATATCGATAGTGCCAGTGGGTTAGTACAAAGTGCACTGAATAATAATAATAATAATAATAATAATAATAATACTTACTTACTTACTCACTGGCACTATCGAACCCGTAGGTTCATGGCCGCGCGGACATAAGCTCTCCATACATCCCTATCCTGAGCTAATGCTTTCCAATCATTCCCTGTATAATCTACTTCCCTCAAATCATAGTTAATGTTGTTCTCCCACCTCATTCTTGGTCTACCAACTGGGCGTTTTCCCTCTGGCTTTCCTACAAGAAGCTTCCATGCACGTCTTTCATTTCCCATACGTGCAACATGTCCTGCCCATCGCAGTCTACGAGACTTAACTGTTCTATTATATCTGGCTTCCTATAAAGACCATGTAGTTCATTGTTATGTAGTCTTCTCCATTCACCTGTCTGTTCATCTCTCTTTGGTCCAAAAATTTTCCTAAGAACTTTATTCTCAAATACTCGTAATCTCCTTTCCTCCCTTAAAGTAAGAGTCCATGTTTCGCACCCATATAATATAACTGGTAGAATAATAGTTTTATATAGCTTCAGCTTAACGTTTTTTGAAAGGAGTTGGGACATCAAAAGTCTCTGCAATGCATAATAGCATGCATTTCCAGAATTGAGCCTATGTTTAATTTCTTTGTGCATCTCATTCCTATTTGTGATTATTGTTCCTAGGTATTTGAATTCAGCCACTTCCTCAAAATTTCCCTCATTTGTCATTAGCTGTCCATTTCCAGTATATACTGAATTTCTACCTGTGACCACATATTTAGTTTTACTGATATTTACTTCCAGTCCTAATTTCTTAGTGTTACTCAATAGTGTGTGCGTGTTGGCCTTTAATATCTCCTCGCTATCGGCCAATAGTACTACATCATCAGCATAAACTAACAGCTTATTAATACCATTCAGTTGTAAGCCTTCCTCATTCTCTAAAGATTATAATGGCATGCTCTAGTACAAAATTAAATAGTAGAGGAGATAGTGCATCTCCTTGCTTCAACCCATTCTGGATTTCAAAAGTATCTGAAAACTGTTTGCCTACACGCACCCTACTATTTGAGCCATTTAGACACATTCGTATAAGTCTAACTAACTTTTTAGGAATTCCGAACTCCAGCAGGATACTATATAACTTCTCCCTCTTAATTAATAATAATAATAATAATAATAATAATAATAATAATAATAATAATAATAATAATTTTAACAGTACTCGAGCAATATTTCATATATGGATATAATATTATAATAGCATAAGGAGTGATCCGGATTTATCTATAAAATATAATTCTCTATGAAGTTGGCAGTTAAGAAAAAAGTGTGGACAAGTTGTACTTATTTAAAATAACAATTAATGCTGTTATAAATATCAAATAATACAATTGTCTACATGGCAACTTTTGATGTATGCTCTGTTTTGGTCTCGCGCCTTAGCCGAATGGTTAAAGCAAGGTACTTTGCCGCTCAGCTACGAGACTTGCGCTGGTTCGAGTACCCATCGGAGGAGAAATTTTCTCATGGGATTTCGGCCAATATGGAGCCGGTGCCCACCCAGCATCGTGAGGCATTAATGTACCTACAATAAGTAGCGGCTCCAGGTTGATAAAATCAGATATATCGGCTGGGGACCCGATGTGCTGACCACACGTCTACGTCTGTGATTAACACATGTCAGCAGTCGGCTGGTAGGCCTGTGACGCCGTGGAGTTTAGTTTTTTTTATCCTCTGTTTTAGTTCTGTCCACCGCTGTGGTCTCGAGGTAGCGTGCTGCCTTGTCACGCAGCGGGCCCGGGTTCGATCCCCGGTCGGGGCAGTTTTTCTGGGTGAGGTTTTTATCGGGGTTTTTCCTCACCTGTAAGAAAAATGTCAGGAAAACTTTAAGGCCCAAACGGTCCCCGAAATCATAAGGCCATCATCCTTATCATTATCATCCTTACCATTATCATTATCATCTTCATCATCCTTCACCGGTGTGGAAAGCAACGGGAAGCTACCACACCTACACAATTCCATAGTAAAGCTGCAAGCATAGCGTGAAAATGCTATGATTGCAGTGAAGGACCTGCCTTCGGGCAGAATTACTATGGATAGTATTAGTTCTGGCAACCTTTTCTATTCTACACTGGAGTTCCTCTAGATTGTGAGGTAAATTTGGCAATATTTTAAGTATCTCAATGAGACGTGGTTAAATCTAAGGGCCCGGGAGGCGATTTTCAAAAACATTATCCCTATCCTCTCTACAAAACGCAAACTGTGGCAAATGCGGGAACTAATAGCACTGACGATAGAAATTCAAACAAAACTATTTGAGTTCCTCTTTAATTTACATACATACATACATGCATACTTACATACTTACATACATGCATACATGCGTACATGCGTACATGCGTACATGCATACTTACATACTTACATACATGCGTACATGCGTACATGCATACATACATACATACATATATATATATATATATATATATATATATATATGAAACCTCTCCTTCCAATGACACCACGAAATTGACTAAGATTCAACCATACAGTAGAGGTGACTGAACTCTGAACAGCTGCCACTTGTAAACAAGAGCAAGTTTCATACTTAAAGACAAAGTATACTTCGGTGAAAAAATAGTAGTTGCGCACTGACTGTTCGAAACATTTGGAGCGAAATATAACTAATGTAAAGTGGTTATTCTAAACTGTTGCTGTAACCAGACGGTGTACAAAAACTATTCTAACCCCCTTCCTTCTGATGTCATGTTCAATCATTCCATCAACTATACGCTGATATCTTGTTTACGAATTAATTGTTTCATCTCTGCATATAACTTACATGAACGAGAGGTAAACATTTAAACCCACTACTAGTGTCCGACCTAATGCCAGGTCGAGGGATCAGTTGATATGAAGCTCCTATTGTTGAAGGTGTGCGATATACAATGATACAGGTTGACCAGATGTGTCACACAAATTACAGGAGCTGATGAAGTAAAACAAAATGGATGATAAGAGTATGGAAAAGTGGTGGAATAAAGTTTGTGGCAGAGGAAAACGGGATAAACCCTGAGATAACCTACTTTGGCTTCTATTCATCCACCACAAACCCCACACAAAGTAACCGACATGCAAATTGGAATCATAGAAGGTCACTAAACTCACATGCGCCATGGGTTCACCGCCAGTACATATTTGTATTCAAGTATAATTTTCGGGATTTTTTACTATCACGCCACCTACATATATTCAAACAAAAAGAGCAAAAAAAAAAAACGTACAATTTATTGTTGCAGTATGTGAACAATTGCCTGATAGAAATATATATGTTGAGTTTTACAACAGAAATGTGAGAAATACCTTAAAATTATGTGATAAGTTGAGTTCAATGTAACCTAAAGTCAGCATATTTTCAATGCAAAATATGTATTAGTCATTGCTCGGACAGTGTAGCCAACTTCACAAAAACCCTCTAACAAACAAGTGAACGCTAAGCTATTCTCGTGTACTAACTTGCTCATTTTCTCATCCTAACTTGCCAAAACTATTACAAACTTGCCCATTTTCTCACTGTAACTTGCCCACTAGGTGGACTTCTGAGATAGAATCCCCTTATATGTGAGTATACATGTTAACAATTAACTCTAGCTGGAATGTGTTATTATCATTGGCCAACATGACACTAGCAGTCACTTATTCTCCGTTCGGTGACTTGGTTGAGTGGTAGACAAGGCCTTAAGGCCTTAACTCTGCCAGGTAAAATAAAGCTATTATTATTATTATTATTATCGATGGCCTAGAAACATATTGTTCTAGTCTCCATCTCGTAGACTAGAATAATTATTATTGCTATGAAATTAATATTTTATGTCCCATGTCCATGTGCCATGGTGAGAATAAAACAGGAATACGGATATTTTGTACAGCATGTTAACCCCAAAATGTAGAATTCCTGTTCATTTTCTGAACCTCCACGTGGACACGCGGACCTGAACACGTCCGCAAAAAATTCTACAAACTGGACTTAGAACAGTATGGTTCTGAACCATCGATATATAGCACATATTGGTGTGAAACACACACACACACACACACACACAAACACACACACACACACACAACACCACACACACACACACACACAACACACACACAAAAACCACACACCACAACACACACAAACAACACAACAACACACACACACACCACACCCACCACACAACATGTACCTCATGGAGACACACGGGAGATTATTGACTATGCTAATTTAGTTACCTGATTCCCTACATATATCAGTGAGTGATAAATCGATGAGACATCTAGTAGGCAACTAAGATATTACTGGGATGGGGTAGGTAGGTTAAATTTTGCTCTGAGGCACTAATTTAGGGCTTGAGGGTCTTTTACGAGCCCGAAATCTTAAAACTCGGGGCCTATGGCTTTCAGTTATTCCCGGAGGACCCATCGTCTTGGATTTTCACATCTTAAAAATCCATCGGTCCGTCCGGGTTTATATTCGCGACACTTGGGACTAGAGGAAAAGAACATAACCAGTAGACAACCGGTAGAGCTGAAATTGTAATTATTTATTGGAAGAGATCATGTCTCATTGTGGAATAGAGAACGTTGAACCGAGAGATACATGTTATTACTTCCATAAAACACTCAATGGTTATAAGGAATCAAGTTGATTAAAACTGTTATGAACACAAGATCATTAAATCTTGTTTTAATTCCCAAATATTATTAGCTTATTATTTTACCAACACGCTAGTAGTTTTATGTTAATAATAATAATAGTGTTATTCCTTCTCTACGTCAGTCTTTAACTTGCGCGAATTAAACGTGCACTGAGTGTAAAAATGGTCTACAGTGAATAATGAGATAAATAAATACATTCTTCTTCTTCTTCCTTCCAAGTATTAGGCCAAGGCCTGTTACGATCCTATAGAAAATTTTCCCTCCAGCGTGATCCATCCGGGAAATTCTCATATAAGATTTGAAAGCATAATAATAGTCCCTTCGATTGGTTGCTGGCCAAAGGAAGGCAGACCAGTGATGGGCCTGCCATCTTACAGCCTCTGGTCAGGCTTCTCGGAGAAGAAAAGAAAATTAAAGGAAAGAAGAAATGCAAGAAAGGAAAGACTCCCTAGCCTCGGATGCCCTAATAGCGTTGGGGTCCAAAAACAAGAGTTAACCAAGAAAAGTTAGATAGTAAAAGTTAAAAGAGTCTGGTATAAGTAAGTGGAAGAAATACCAGATTGGTTAAAGATAAAAGTAAGGAGCAAAACCCAAGTAAGTGGAAGCAATGTTTTGCTCAGCTTGGGCACCTTGTGGTCGCCATCCACATATCCCCTAGATGGGGACTCCTGAGGGTAAATAAATACATTAATTCTTCTAAGTTGTTCTTTGGACCACTCTTCCATGGTAATCATTTTTCTTCTTCTTTATTCATTATGTATTATTATTATTATTATTATTATTATTATTATTATTATTATTATTATTATTATTATTACCATTACTATTATTGTTGTGTATACATCGCTGTGTTCTTGTGGTACATCGTATCTGCAAACGCAGAAGGCAGAGTTCGTTCCCCCTCGGGACTAGTTTCCTGGATGAGATTTTTTCGGTGTTTTACCTGACTGTACGACTGATCACTTATTCACTTGTATGTGGAGGCCCTCCATATGTTTATGTAATTCAGAGCTTAAAATTCTCTCCCGCCGGTCGTGTCACTGTATAGCTCGGATCACGTGGGAGACGAAAAATCAGTTCATTAAAGAGAGGGCACGTGGGAAGGCGACGTTCCATCATATATTTGGGGTGGATTTTTTAAGTCCATTTTGTTATAATTTACTATAACAATATTGCCGGAACCACCTATGTGAATATATTTTTATTCAAGATATCTTTAACATTCTCGTTCTTATATAGTCTAGCATATAGCTTTTTTTTTATAGAAACTCGTATAAAGATGAGTACCCGAAAACTTTTTCTCCAACTAAAACATTCCATAAAAGTTTTTTTTGTAAGCCTATGTTTTCCCTTTACAGAGATTTAGGCGCTCTCACCCTACAGGGAAGAATTTGAACCATATTAATTTAGTTACACTTGTTTTCGTATATATGTCATTTTGAGTGGTACGTGGTCAGCGTTCCGCCTCATACTGACATCTATGAAACCAAGGTAGTACTAGGACGGGAAAATTCGGTAAATTTTGCTTAGAGGCCTTTTCATTCAGGCTTAAGGATTTTTTACGAGCCTGAAAATCTTCAGACTCGGGACCCACCTCTTAAAGTCCCTCCCGGAGGACTTGCTCCTTGGATTTTTCCGTCCTAAAAAATCCATCGACCCCGGCCGGGTTTGAACCCGCGACCCTCGGGACCAGAGGCAAGGAGCATAACCACTAGTCCATAAAAGTATGTATATTTATTTATTTATTATTTATTAAATGAATAAAAAATCTATAAAAGGAAAATAAATAGTAATAATAATAATCATCATCATCATCTGCATTCATGGATTAGGTCTGTTGACCCGTTCCGACTTCAGCCCATCTCTTTCTAGGTCTGCCCACATCTCGGGTGCCTTTAGGTTTGTATTTTGTTATTTGTTTTGGATATCTATCTTCATTAATTCTGTCTATATGTTGCTTCCATTTTTGTCTATATGTATCTATTTTATCAGTTATTGCAAATATTTCAAGTTCCTGTCTTATTTCTGTGTTCTTGATTCTGTCTTCCTTAGTGCACCCTTAACAGATCTCAAAATTTCATTTCTGCCGCCGTTATCCTACTTAGATCTTGTTTTTTTATGGATCCAGGCTTCTGATGCATAGAGCAGTACCGGTACTGCCAATGTTTTATAAAATTTCAATTGGGTCTCTCTTGTTGTTTTATTATTTAGTGATCATTTTATCTTACCACATTCCCTGGAATTTTGCTATTTTATTAGTTATATCATTATCATAATTAAATGAAATGCCACATCCTAGATAATTGAGATGGTTCACCTGTTCTATGATTTTGTTTCCTTTTACTATTTTGGATCTGATTTGATTTTTCCCTTGGAATGCCATTACCTTAGTTTGTTCTATGGATATTTTGAGATTATATTGTTCACATATATTATGTAATTTAAAAATATTCCTTTGAAGCTCGTCTTCCGTATTTGCTATTATTACCTGGTCATCAGCATATAATAATGTTTTCAAGTAGTGTGTTTTATCTAATTTTATTCCTTTATTTGTTTCTTCGTTCCATTTTTTATTATAATCATTGATGTATAGGTTATACAAAACTGGAGAGATACTGCATCCCTGTTTAACTCCTTGATTAGTATGAATTTTATTTTTACTTACTTCATTTCTAGTTTTTATAACAAATTTGTGTTCCAGTACAAACTCTTTATAGCTGCTATTAAGTGTTTCGGAATTCCTTTTTCTTTTAAAATTGTCCAAAGTTTTTTCCGCTGTCTACTTTATCAAATGCCTTGACAAAATCAATAAAAGCCATGTGTGTTTCCTTGTTATATTCTCTTCTTTTGTTTAAAAATGCTTTTATCGTAAATATATTATCCATACATGAAAGCCCTGGCCTGAATCCACTTTGTTCTTCTGTTAACATTACCTCTGCTATTTGTTTTAACCTAAATGTTAAGATTCTTGAGTATATTTTATAGCCTGCAGTTAAAATGCTTATTCCTCTGTAGTTGTTGCAGTCGTTACGTTCTCCTTTCTTAAAAATAGATTGTACTATTGTTGTTGTCCAGGTTTCTGGTATTGTTGCTTGTTTCCAACATAAATTTAAAAAATGTAATAATCTCAGTTGAAAAAAATCCTCCATATTTTATTAATTCCATATTAATTCCGTCTATTCCAGCTGCCTTTCCGTTCTTGGTTGTTTTCAGTACTTCTTCTAATTCTTCCATTGTTATCATGTCTCACACTCATATATGTTACCTTTAGTTGTTTTATTTTCATTATACCACAGTTTTTTTATAATGTTCTTCCCATTGTTTCTCCTCAATTACATTGATCTGTATTGTATCTTTTTCTTGTTTATTTAGATATTTCATTACTTTATAGGCTATTTTTTGCTGCCCATGTATATCGTATTCTAGTCTGCTTATATATCTATCCCAACTGACTTTGTGTGCTTTTTTTATTTATCTTTTGGCTATTGTACTTTTATGTTTGTAATCAGCTCTTAATTCTGGTGTTCTATTCTGTAAATATTTGCGATAAGCCTCTTTTTTATCCATATCTATAATAATAATAATAATAATAATAATAATAATATATAATAATAATAAATAATAATAATAATAATAATAATAATAATAATAATAATAATAATAATAATAATAATAATAATAATAATAATATAACTACTACTACTACTACTCTTCTTCTTCCTTCCAAGTATTAGTCCAAGGCCTGTTACGATCCTATAAAAAATTTTCCCTCCAGCGTTTCATAGGACGGCCCGGTGATCTTCGTCCTCTTGGTATATAATTATAAATAGCTTTGGGGATCCGATTTGAACTCATTCTTTCAAGATGGTGTTTCCAATTTAGTTGGTACTGTTAATATAAAATTGGCGTAGTCTTCAATTCTTTTAAGATATCGGTGTTAATAATAATAATTATTATTATTAGTCCATTCGGCCGCGGAGGACTAGTGGTTATGCTCCTTGCCTTTGGTCCCGAGGGTCGTAGCTTCAACCCAGACGTGGTCGATGAATTTTAAGGATGGAAAAATCCAAGGACCATGTCCTCCGGGAGGGACTTTAAACCTAGGGTCCCGAGTCTGAAGATTGTCAGGCTCATAAAAGATCCTCAAGCCTGAATAAAAAGGCCTCTAAGCAAAATTTACCGAATTTTCCCGTCCTAGTACTACCTTGGTTTCCTAGATGTCAGTATGAGGCGGAACGCTTGACCACGGGCCACTCCAATGACATCTGTACGAAAACAAGTGAAACTAAATTAGTATGGTTCAGTTTCTTCCCTGTAGGGCGAGAGCACCTAAATCTCGTTGAGGGAAACAAGGGCTTACAAGAAGATTATTAGACGGCCGCTGTGATTTCGGGATAGCATCATTGCTACCTCTTATGCAATGGATACTCCTAGTCGAGACAAGTTTTCTGGGTAATGCTTTTTTCGGGGTTTCTCTTAATCCATAAAACAAATTCGCGAAACATTAAGGCCGAAACTGTCTCCTAACATCATCTGACCATCTTAATCGTTATTTTCATAAACCTCATGTTTAGTATGAATGTGTAAGTGAATGGTGTGTTTCGTCTTAAATGTTCTTGTTGTATCGGGGGACGCCCTTGTTTGTGATGATCACTCATTCGGGAGGCCTTCTATGTCCTTGTATGTTTAAAAAAGTGTGTGTGTGACTCAAAGTTTAAAATCCCTTCTCGACAGTTCGTTCCACTGTAAGGCCTGGGTGACGTGGGACATGTAAATGCACATGTAATTTGAGAGGTTTAACTATGATGACCGGTGTGGAAAGCAACGGAAAGCTACCACACCTACAATTCCCTAGAAAAGCTGCAAGCATAGCCTGAAAATGCTATGATTGCAGTGAAGGACCTGCCTTCGGGCAGAATTACTATGGATGGATGGAACTATGATGAAGAAAATTATTATTATTATTTTTTGATTGCGGATGAGCCCATGTAGGACTACGCAAAGTACTTAGAGACGTTTCCTTTGAGCCCAAATTTCTTTCATTCTTTTGCTATGAGTTTGTTTTCTATCATCTGTCCAAGTTGTTCCAGTTTTTTTCTTCGGTTTGTCCTCTTGGTCAACTTGCCACTTATTCACCTTAATTCTAAATATATACCTGTTTGGGATACCTTCTTTAGTAATTCCTGCCAATTGTAATTCCTTTTTGACTTCATCAATCCACTTCATTATTATTATTATTATTATTATTATTATTATTATTATTATTATTATTATTATTAGTGCATGTATGCATTGTATGTGTTTATATGTGTTTTCATTTATTTAATGGCGCGTGTTACATAAAAGAGAAACAATAAGGAGAGTTTTATTACTCTGGATATGAAAGTGCTTGCTTGGAAGTGAATTTCAAATGGAGTCATTAGAATCAACTGGAAGTATTTCTGTTGCTATAACTTCAGAAAAGCATTAGAGCGCGTTAAAGAATTCATGATATAAATATCACATTGTAACAACAGACATCTTCAAACTCCCAGCTCCTAGTTCAGGGAGCACCAAGATATGTATATCCTAACTTTCTTAAATTGTTTATCGCTTAAATAACTGTTACATTTCAATGGAAAATCTATGCTCTTACTTCATAGTAGAAACTCTTTTATTACAATTTACATAACCATTTGATAATAATAATAGCAATAATAATTATATAATATAATAATACAATAATGTTAATAAAATAATAATATTTTATTTATTCGAATCCACCGTGCTGGCTCAGTGTTATCATACCTGCTTTTAATAATAATAATAGCTTTATTTTACCTGGCAGAGTTAAGGCCTTAAGGCCTTGTCTGCCACTCAACCAGGTTTTTAAAAAATATAAAATACAAAAAAAAAATAGTCTTACAACTACATAAACAATTACATGTTATAAAATAATACAATACAATCAATATTTATAATCTATTTTGATTTACTCTAAATTTAACGAATTAAATATATAATATGTACAAGATATAAAAAAACGCTAGCGGGTCTAGCCTTAACATTCTTTTGAAGTCAAAAGCGTCGCAAAACAACAACTACAGTTAATAGCGCGTATCATTCTGCTGTTGACTGAAGCCGGTTACCGAAAGACCTACATTTCTTAAAATAAAAAGAAAAAAACCTAGTTGAGGGCGATGGCGCCTGCCAGTCATTTTTTAATATTTTACGTTGTGCCTATTTATCTCAACGGAATTTGAATATGAATTTTATCAGTATTAATCCCCTTGTTGCCCACAATATACCATCTCCTCGAGGCTTTGATCTGGCCCCATTTCACGCAATGTCATCTGTAGGGAAATTAAGTATAACTAAATTAGCTTGGTTGAGAAACTCCCTCTGTGGGAGTCACACATTCCCCCCGTCGCTAAACGTAAGGAGAATAATACTAGTAGCCATCACAATTCAAACATTAAGGTAAAAATGTTGAAAAAATTAGAGCAAAAGTCTCTTTTTCATCACCCTAGAAGTATATTTCGCATAGTAATACAAAAAAATATTGGATACCTAACCTGACTTTAATTCCCTTTCTAAGGAAGGTTTCTTTCTCCCTAAAACATAATTTATCTTAACCGGGATTTAACTCGGAAATTTCAGAACCAGATGCGATCGTTCTAACCAATAGGCCTAGTCTAATGGAAGTGACTGTAGATTGGTTTATGTTGAAACGTATGAATTATATTTTATAACCTGGAACGAAGAAAGGAAATACAGTAAAATAGAATTAATGTTGATGTCTATACAACTCAATAAATGTTCCGAGTTTACGTCACTCTATTTCATGATCTATTAAACATTTTCCAATTATTCTTTTGTAATAAAAGAAACGGAGGTACCTTCCCTGATTTTATTGCCAGATTCGATGCGATACTGTTTAATTGTGACGTCTACAAACAATAAAACGGTTCGCTATAAAACACGGCTCTTGTCTTTCCTTTGTTTTATGATTTTCAATCTCACCAACAATTTCACTAGAAAAGTCCGTCACGCAAGAACTGCATAAACTAAACGAATTCAAGTCAAATTGATGGTACGATTTGACTCCATACAGGGTGTTTCCATGATGAGGATACAAACTTTCATTGAAGATTACGAAGGACAAATGCATGAATTTGATGTAAGGAACCCTGATTTGGAAATATCTTCTTCGTAAATTATAGGCGAACATTATTTGGATACCTACGTACATACATGTGCAGTGTTCTACCTAAGAGCAGGTCTTTTACTGCTCAAACTCAGCATTTTCCCCTCTTTCCTTAACTCATTTTACTTTTTGAATCCACATACAAACCATTTATTTGAACACATGAGAGCATATAACAGAAATTTAGAATATTCAAAATATGCTAACCTATTCCAATTTAATCATTGTTTCGATCCAAATTTTGAAATTTTACATGTTTGTGATAAGGGTAAGAAGTTAGATCTTTTGGAGATTGTAGAAATTAATAAATTTAAAAGTAGTAACAAACTGTTATATTCTCAACTTGATTCGAATGAATCCCCTTTGTTAAATTAAAAAAATTAAATAAATATTGTTGTATTGTTGCTTAGATCATTTGGAACACAATTCATAATTGGTTAACATGTCTGAAGAAGGTACAGTGTACCGTAACAGCTGTCACTGAATTATAAAATAAATATGAAAATCAAATAAAACTACGTTTTGTTTTTATTTAATTAATATTTTAATATTGTCTACCATCCGATGTCATTTCCTGCCTCTAACTTTCTTTCGGTTGACCATTCCTTCTGGGACATCCGTCAGCAGGCAGTTTCTTCTTAGCCACTTTATTTTCCTCTTCTTTATGAGTTCCAACATTGTTCTTCCTTCATCCACTCTGTCTAGCACATCTTTATATTTTATTTGTGTCTCTCCATTTTATACGCTCCATCCTTCTCCGTATCCACATCTCAAAAGTTTCCAGTCGCTTTTACTCATTCCGTCGTAATATCCAAGTCTCGCCATACAATGCTACACTCCACACAAGGCACTTAACTAGCCTCTTCCTAATTCTTTTTCCAAAGGTCCGCAGAAAATGTTATCTTCTTGTTAAAAACTTCTTTTGCCATTGCTATCCTCTGCTTTACTTCTTGACAGCACTTCATGTTACTACTAAAGGTAGAAGCCAAGTATTTGAAGCTCCCCACTGCTCAATGGCCTCATCTTTAATCCTCATGTCTATCTTCCTCGATTTCCTTCCTATAATCATGAACTTCGTCTTATTTGTATTTATCTAACTCCCATAATCCTCGCATCTGTCATTTAGATCCATCAGCATGTTCCTCAGTGTCATTGCATCTTGTGCTAGCAAAGCCATATCATCAGCAAATCTTATGCACTTAATATATCTTCTTCCCATATTTATGCTTCCCATATTCGAAGCAGTTCATTAGGTCTTCCAGGTAGATGTTGAAAAAAGTAGGTGATAGAGAACATCCTTGCCGTACCCCTATTCCAATTTCACTTTCCTCTGACATTTCTTCTCCTATCTTCACATTTATTAGCTGTTTCATATAAAGATAACTTATGAGCCTTATGCATTCTTTTAAATTTTGTCATATTACTTACACAAGCCGTGTTACTATAACAATTGTTCAAAATAGCGTCCTTTAGTTTCGATGCAGGCATCGCAACCTCGTACCAAGTTCTGTCATACTTGGGTAACATCCCTGAAATCGTTCTGACGATGTTACAGGCTGCAGGAATTCATGCTAAGTAGATCCTCTGCTGTTTCTTGAATTACGCTGGACACGAGTAAAGGATTTACAATTCAACAACAAAACGATTATATTTAAATTATTAAAATATACATTTTTTTGCGCGATAATGGTTCTGTCATACTTACAGAAATGGCGACAATGATCAAAAGTTTAATTTCCTAAATTTCGGGATTGCCAACCTAAATAACTGTACTGTAATATTACATATTTCCTACCTCGTGTGGGAAGTAAAACCACTGGCCTTTATGTATAACTACGTACAATGTATATATATATATACAAAATATATCCAAAAGGTAGTGTTAATATAGGCCTACATTATACGAAACAAATCACTCTGCACTTTAAATGAACTGAACTTTATTTGAAACAATATAAAACAATAAAATCGTACGTACTTGCCGACATTTTATGACTGATTGGTGTAACGGTCTGCTATAGTCTCAATTAATAAACATTGGCCACCCTGTTAACGTTAGTCAGTTGTTCATAACGAACCCAAATATTTCCAACAAAGATGTTATTATTTTACTATTATTTATTATATTGAAAACACCATCGCGCAAAAATAATGTACAACACACGTTTGTGAAGTGTTTTACAGAATCTCGGAAATTAAAAATCTCGCTATCTCTCGGTTTCTAATCATATTCTCGCTTCTGTAAAAACCACTTCCCAACCTCGCATTGTGATTATACTTTTTATATCAAGTTCAATCTGATACACTCATGAACCCTTACTCATAATAGTTGTTTGAATATTGAATTTGGGAGATGAAATTTTATTTATTATTTAGATTGTATATAGAATAGTTTAGAAATAGAAATTATTAATAAACATTCAATATTTCTATATTCATTGTAAAACAACCACCGAGGTTATGCAATATAATGTTAAAATAGGTACCTGATATAGCAGTCGTCCTCAACTAAATCAACCTCTGTTTAAAAAAAAGTGGTTAAAACAATGAAGGCCTTTCAAAATAAAGTTTCATCTTGGTACTAAATAGAATGCAGAAGATGAAACTTGATTTTGAAAGACCTTCATTGTTTTAACTACTTGACGATTTTTTAAAAAACAGAAGTTGATATAGTTGAGGACGACTGCTATATCAAGTACCTATTTTAATATTTTAACATTATATGGAAATTGTTCACCGCTGTAGTCTCGAGGTAGCGTGCTGCCTTTGCACGCAGCGGGCCCGGGTTCGATCCCCGCTCGGGACAGTTTTTCTGGGTGAGGTTTTCATCGGGGTTTTTCCTCACCTCTAAGACAAATGTCAAGAAAACTTTAAGGCCCAAACGGTCCCCAAAATCATTGGTCATCGCAATCATTATCATTCATATTCATCTTATCACCATCATCTTTCACCGGTGTAGAAAGCAACGGGAAGCTACCACACCTATAATTCCCTAGTAAAGCTGCAAAGAGTAGCATGAAATGCCATGATTGCAGTGAAAGACCTGCTTCGGGCAGAATTACTATGGATGGATGGATATGGAAATTATTAGTTTTATTAGTTTTTTACAAGATATTAAATACAAATTTGGTACCTGGTAAATCAGTCGTCCTCAAATTATTAAGTTCATCAAGTAGTTCCAATATGGAGGCCCTTCAAAAAGAATGTTTCATCTTTATCATCATCAACAACAAGGATTAAGCCCAATGACCTGTTCCGATTTCATTATAGGTCGAATTGTTCCTTCCCTCTCTTCAATGGTCTTCCCAACAATCTTCTCCCTTTTGGTTTATAATTATACATTCTTCTTGGTATACGCTGGTCATTCATTCGTAATACGTGCTGAAGGTAAGCGTTTTGATAGTATTTTATTCTTTCACAGAGATTAAATATATTAAGTTCTGTTCTTATATCTTCGTTTTTCTTTTTATCGGTCCTTTGGTATCCTGCTATTGCTCTCAACATATTTATTTCTGCAGCCTCTATTTGTTTACTATCTGCCCTTGTTAATGTCCAGGTTTCACATTCATAGATAAGAGATGGAACTGCCAATACTTTGAAAAATTTTAAAATAGTTTGTTTTCAAGTTTTATTGAATAAAGTACGTTTAATTGTGCCACATAGATAATTTAACCGTTGTATTTTAGTGTGTTTATCTAAATTTCTGTCATCTTCTGCTTTTTAACTGGTACTGATGCTGTTGTATAATTGTACAACGGGTTTAGGTCTGCTGATGTGTTCTCGTTGAGTAGAATACAGACCTACTCAACGAGAACACACCCGCAGACCTAACCCCGTTGTACAATTTATACAACAGAATCAATAGCAGTTAAATGCAGAAGATGAAACATTGTGTTTGAAAGGCCTCCATATTGGAACTACTTGATGAAGTTTAATAATTTAGTTGAGGACGACTGATTTACTAGGTACCAATGTTGTATTTAATATCTTATTACATAACCTCAATGGTCTTTAAAATTAATTTTAAAAGTGTTGATAGTTATTTACAGTAATAACGTAGAGAGCTCAAATTCCGTTTTCTTCTTGGGGGACAATCTATAAATATCCCCTTGGTATAAAGTACTAGTTTTTAAAGTTTATAGTGGATTCATGGCTTTGAATTGCATTCATAAAGTTTTATTTTTAGAATTAACGAGTTTTTTAAAATTTAAACTAATTTGTAAAAACCTTATTTTGCAATGTAAATTACTAAGTTTGAAATCAATCAGTAGTTTTATTTGCGAGAACGTATTGTAGATCCTGGTAACAAGCATCTTGTTACTGATATATTCACATTTGTAGAGAATATACAAGTGTCCTTATCTTACAAGAACTGTTCCCGGGCTCTTGACCTCTCAAGTCTTAATTATCTCCAGTACTTCAAACGAGGACTGGCTCCGTGATGTGAATGGTTAGATACTCGTCCTCATTTTGTGGTTCCCGAGTTTGCATCTGGGTCAATCAGTGTGGGGTTCGTAGTGGACGAAGCGTTTTTTTCTATTTTTCCTCGGAAAATACCATTACTCCGTACTATACCATGCATTTCGATCGTGTCTCTCTGATGATCTGCAACATGCCTTGATAATCTTTGATTACACTGGTCAACGTGATTTTTATCTCTTGAGTAGCAATAGTTGTACTTAATGCAGTTTTTTATCGTGTTTTCAAATATGTATTCGGAATTTCTCCATCACCCACAGTTTTTTATTTCAATTTCAATTAATGGATTTAATAATTATTTTTTAATAAGTGTTTTTTTCGTCCATTTGTCCATTGTAAAATAAAACGGGGAACACTTTCATCGGAGATTTCAGCTATGGAAAAGAGATATCAAAGTAAATGGAATCCTAATATGCTAGCCGATTATTGTTGGACCATCAAGAAGGATGCTCCACAGGCGAAATATAATTAGCAGAAAATCGTCATTTCGTACTTTCTAGGTGAGTCCGAATGTTCGAATATTATGTAGTTACGATGTAGAAAATATTGAAGTGTTTGAAATTCTAAATTCCTGTCTCTCGGAAACCTTGCATGATGGAGAAAAACCGATATTATATTTTAATTCAGGAGAAAAAATACTATCAGAATCACACATTTTTCTTTCTAAAACAAAAACAAAAGGTTATTTTTTGTTACTCAGTGTTATCACGGACCGTATGGAGTTCAACCCTAGAGGCATAAGCTAAAATAACAAAATTGATATATGTCAGGGTGTAACAGTAAGGTAAAAGTAAAGTGATCCAACCACAGGCCTTAGGAGACCCTTGGGGTGATAGGAGATTAATGATCCCAATTTTTTTTAAACAATCGACACTTGATATCAGCGGGGTTTTCAGCTCTGCGTGACGGCCACCTTTACCCCCAGAACAAGCGTCTAGTACTCATTTTCGTTAGTGTCTAAGTCAACCTGAGAGCCATGGTACCACAAGAAGGTTTGGGTCAGTTTAAAAATCCTGACTCCACTGGGACTCGAACCTTCATCTTCCTGTTTGTAGCGTATTCCCTAACCAACTACACCATGGCAACAGTTATCGTATACTTTTTAATGCAGTTTTTCTGAATGGAAAGTATCCTAATTTCAACAGGATTCATAAGTAATGCCACGAGTGATTTCCAAATTATCGATAAATTCACGACTCACGAAGTGAGGAGTGAATTTATCATAAGTAATGCCACGAGTGATTTCCAAATTATCGATAAATTCACGACTCACGAAGTGAGGAGTGAATTTATCTAGAGAATTTGGAAATCAAGAGTGGCATTTGTTAGGACTATTTAACGAATAAAATAAAGCTGTTTACTCACAAATCATTATTTAACTACAGTTATTTAAAAATATTTTTATATTTAAAGTAAACGGTGATGTTTGAAAACTAATGAGAAACGATAGGTAGCCTACGCTTCTACTGCTTCTTTTGTTTATCACTGCAACCAGATCATACTATTTATTGCCAAAGGAACGCAATATTGTAAGAATGCTCTCTAGTGGAGAAAAAATGAAACACATCAATCTGTATATTAATTCATTTTTGATGTCGTATACATTTAAGAAAGTGCAAACAGTGGTTTCTTTTTTTGGTGGTATAATCAATTGCTACAAATGTTGACATGTAAGCACTATTATATACAATCTGGTAGCCGTATTTGTTATAGGCTCAGTCACTGCAAAATAACGGTCAGACCTGTTCAGAATATTAAAAAGGAGGAGCTTTGCTTATATATGATAATCCTAAACGTTGATAATTATTTCGTGAAACACGTCTCTGATTGGTTGTAATACAGAAATCATTGAAACGTGATTGGTCATTGACTCCCATTTGGGGCATGAGTTAAATAGTCTAAGGAATTTGGAAATCAAGAGTGGCATTTGTTAGGACTATTTAACGAATAAAATTAAGCTGTTTACTCACAAATCATTATTTAAATATAGTTATTTTAAAATATTTATGTATTTAATGTAAACGGTGATGTTTGAAAACAAATGAGAAACGATTGGTACGCTTCATTTGCTTCTTTTGTTTGTCACTGCAACCAGATCATACTATTTATTGCCAAAGGAACGCAATATTGTAAGGAGGAACTTTCTTTAATATGGTAATTATAACACTGATAAATATTTGGTGAAACACGACTCTGATTGGTTGTAAAACAGAAATCATTGGAACGTGATTGGTCATTGACTCCCATTTGGGGCATGAGTTAAATAGTCTTTTTAATTAAAATATAAATTGTCAGGTTACCGCAGCACCCATACACTATAGGGTTTATATAATCTAATCCCTCGACATGGTATTAACACGTAGCGTACTGTTTTTGTTTTGTTTGATATGTACACTGTGGGGCTCCAAAAAACAAACGTATTTTATGTAAAAAATCTCTGATGGATGAATCAGTTTCTCTTTTAGATAATTTGAGTTCTAGCCACATGATGCGTCTCTAATAGGAGTCATTCGGGACACTAAATGTTTTATTAAATTTCGGCATGTCCCGCATAATTCGGGACAATTAACATCGCAAAGTATTTAATGGGCATAGTAGTAGTAGTAGTAGTAGGCCTAGTAGTGGAAATTTATTGACTTTTCGAATTTAAAGAAACACATAGTTTTTAATGATATTGCGCGCGGGCTAGTTTGACCGTACTGCATATTCCTGTTCCATGAAAAAAAAATATGAATACGTAACATATACATAGGCCTACATAGCTACAATATTTACATATATACACTCTTACATAAAAAAGTTATAAACACTGAATATATATATATATAAAAATCTATGTTTACAGTTCATACATAGTGACACATCTACACTGGTATATAGAAATATCAGTGTATAGATATAAAAATATGTAACTAACTAATTTTGTACAATAATTAAAAATGTAGCTACAAACAAACTAAAAAATACTCACTCTCCCACACATACATACACACATAAAATGCACCCCCACACACAGAAAATGCACTAGAAGCCCATTCAACTAAACAATATATAATAGGCCTAACAATTGACGATCAGAAACAAATACCATATTGAAGTTCTCATTGTTAATAGTTCATATTTCTCTAATGATCCCGAATTTTGCTACCCGCAATTTCTTTATTGTGCCCAATTTTTTTTTTTTTTTTACGTTTTCACGTCGCGCTTGATCCCTTCTAAGAGATCCTAACAACCCATGATTGGACCTGAGAAATCTCTGCGGGAGCAACTGAAATCTAAGTTGCTCTGTCTCTCTACAAAATGCTATAATAATGTGCGTACGAAAATGAAAGCGACCAGCTTAACTCAACATGTCTCCCTACTATCGCAGCGTTTTCTTTGCGAATGCTTCCCAATTTTAGGCTCGCTGACTTTTCGCAGTACGCACCAGAGATTCATTGGCGAAAATCAATCGTCCCAACTATACAGATTCTTTACCTGCTAAGATCACATGCCAGATTTTCTGTTGGAATTTTTATGAGAAACCAAATTTAATAAGAACTGTCAAGTCCCAAAAAACTGCGATTGCAGGTCATGTGGCTAGAATGGGGAATAAAAGAGGGAAATGGAACAATCTGGATGAAAAATCTAGAGGGTAAGCAAGTGTCCAGGAAGTAGGCCAAGATTGAATCGAGGAAATTAGATTATGTTTGATTTGAGAAACGTGATTTATAAAGGGAATAATTAAAAATATTAGTTCAGGATGGGGTTGTGTAGAGAGCACGTGTCCGCGCGGTAATAAATGATGAGTTCGTTAGTGGCAGTGATTGAGTTAGCGCAGCTGTAAGCTCTAATTTGTAAGTGCAGGAAGCCTTTGTTTCAAGTCTGTAAATATATATTTAGAAGCGTGTGTGTGTAATAAAACACTTATTTAAATTTCTATCGAAATAAGAAATATTCAAAACATGACAAGCTGGCGCAGGTGTTTCATACTTTGGCAAGTTCATGTCGAGCTATAATTGTCATGCTATGTTCTCAGAATCGCGTTTTTAATAGCCAACGACTTATTAACCTGCATGACGTCATATATTCATATACAACACTACAGGGTGTATAAAACTTCACGAATGTCTGGAGGGCTTGGTTGGTATACGTGATATAATTTAAACGGCATCGGTGATCTCAGGTTTGTATTCCTTGCCCTGCCCCTGATGATAGCGGGTTCAAACCTGGCCGAGGCCGATGCAATTTTTTGGATAAAAAATCGAAGGGGCAAGAGTAGTTTGGCTCAACAGAGTTAACAGAATGAGAACGGATCAAATATATAGCATATTCTTTGAAGCTAACGATGATGATGTAGATGAAAATATGTTATGAAGCATCATTCAGCAGGCCCCTATATAGGCCTAATGTACGTCATGTAACTCCCTGTCGTCTAAATGTGACAACAGAGCATTATTGGTGGTAAGCAATGGCAAAGGCACACGTATGTCAAGCCGAATATTGAAATAATATATGGGAGAATGAACAGGTGTTCTTTATGCATGGTAGTCCATATAATTATAAATAAATTGGGCATGATATTTGTGTACAAATGAACATTCTTTATAATAGAAAAGTAGTTTTTAAGATTGCAATTCTAAGGTATTCCTGTTGAAATTTCATCATCATCAATAACAACATCATCATCATCGTCATCATCATAATCATCATCATCATAGTCCATTCACGAATTTATATAATTTGTTGACCTGTTTCGACCTCAGTAGAAATACTATCCAAAAGTCTTTTGAGTGAACATCCTGTTCTTTATCTTCCTGCAGGTTGATAGCTTAACATCTGCTTGAGTATCCTGTGTTCCTCCATTCGATGAATATATTGCATCCATCTTCACTTACAATCAGACATTTTGTTTTTCGAAGGTTCTACTATGCGTAATTCATCTAAGATGTCTTTTTTTTTACGGTTTAATAATATTAATAAGTCCTTCGAATATATCTCATTTCAGTAATCTAAGTCTCTGATGTCCTTCTGTTTCAACGTCCATTCTTTGCTATCGTAGAAAGGGTTGGAAGAGTCAGTGTTTTATACCCTTCCAACAGTTCAAATTTTATCATGTGAAAAAAAAAACTTAATACGTTTAATTGTATAAGTAGTTCCATTTATAAATTTATGATTTCACTGAATCGAATATTGGTTGCCGAAGTGGAAAGTAGGACTCTGTCGACTACGCCACGGATATTTTCTAAGAGTTGTTAGTTCAGATCTTCCTGAAAGTGTAATGTAAACAGCATTGTAACATTACCAGCTTATGTAACATTCTCAAGAAGTTACAATGTTTCTGCGTATACCACAGGCAAAAATATCGTTTATACATTTTATTTTGTGGACTCTTAGTAAACAGCTGTGATCTAGTGGTAATGTCATTGCCTCAGACGGAGCGGGTTCGGATTTGATTCCCGGTTGGGCGAGGTTCTTTTCAGACGTTTTCGTCACTTGTAAGACAAATGCCAGGGAACTTTAAGATCCAAATAGTCACCCCAAAAAAAAGTAGCCATTACAATCATCCATATCATATCCTCCTTGTTTAGCACGAATGGTGTGTCGTGACTGAAATATTCGAATTGTCCCGGGGTTGAGTTGACCACTCATCCAGGGAGACCCTCCATGCTCTTGTGTAGTTAAAACATATGTGTGTAATCTAGAATTAATAATATTCGCCTTGTTTAACATAAATGTATGAGTGAATGATATGTCTTAGCTTTAATACTTTTATTTTTTAATTTTATTTATTATTTTATTTATTTAGCCTGGTGGAATTAAGGCCATATGGCCTACTCTTTCACTCACCAGGACAAACATATGTTACATTAGAATATAGCAATCATAATTAACTCTAATATTAAATACTAAATGGAAATTTGATCAATTAGATAATATCTATAAGATTAAGATCGACTATACAATAATGTTAATGATAATTAAAATTGAGACTAAAACTAATAATAAAATGTACACAAGTAAGATAAATTAAATTGTTTGGTAGACTGTCCTTATCTAATATACATAAAAATAAGGAAAAATAATGAGATATAATATACTAATTCGACGGTTATACAATATTTAAAACAAACAACTGAAAATATTTGTTAATCTTATTACTATTTTCATTAAATTAACTAATTTATTAGTAATTTTTAAAATAATATTATCAGTGAGGTGTATAAGCTAGTATGTTATTAAATAATTTTTCAGTTAGTTTTTTAACGATGTTATAGTTTGTCAGTCTCTGATATAGAGTGGAAGGGAATTCCATGTTCTGGCAAGTGGAAATGGTAAAATATAGTGAATAATAAACAGTGCGATGAGGAGGGTTGAAGTTGTATCGAAGGTGTTCCTAGTGCTGAGCTGAACACTATGATGATTGTTAAATCCTTAAATAACTACATCTATAACATTGAGCAACAAAAAAATAAACTTCTTTTTTTGTCTCAGAAAGAAAAATGTGTGATTCTGATATTAATTTTTCTCCTGAATTCAAATATGATATAGGTTTTTCTCCTTCACGCAAGGTTTTTGACAGACAGGAATTTATAATTTCAAACACTTTAATATTTTTTACATTCGTAACTACACAATATTCGAACATTCAGACTCACCTAGAAAGTACGAAATGACTATTTTCTGCTATATTTTGTCTGTGGAGCATCCCTCTTGATGGCCCAATAATAATCGGCCAGCATATTAGGATTCCATTTACCTTGATATCTCTTTTCCATAGCTGAAATATCCTGAGTTAGCTCATTTGGTTTTATTTTATGATATACAAATGGACGAAAAAACGTTTATTAAAAGTAATTATTTAAATCCATTAATTAAAGTTGAAATAAAAAAACTGTAGGTGATGGAGAAATTCCGAATACATATTCGAAAACACGATAAAAAACTGCATTAAGTACAACTATTGGTACTTGTGAGACAAAAATCATGTTGACCAGTGTTATTAAAGATTAATATTTTTACAATGAACATTTAAATTGTGTGGTCAAAAAATATATGTGTAATCTGGAATTAAAAATCCTCTCCCTGTAAGGCCCGGGTGGGATATGTAAAGTTTCATTGCTTTAAGAAAAACATTATTAATCACCGTTAAGATTGTTGATAATTATTTAAAACAATAAAACCGTACCTGTGATGGCAGTCGTGTTTAAACAAATTAAAATTGTTTAAAATAATCAGCTAGGCCTTTCGGAACTAGTTCCATTTTTAAAGCCTTCAACAGAACAGCTTTGAAAATGGAACTAATTCCGAAAGCCCTAGCTGATTATCTTCTTCTTCTTCTTCTTCTTCACTTCACGGGCTAGGCAAAATGCCTGTTCCGCCTCACAGTTGTTCTGTCCATCTTTTCACTGGCCTTCCTACATACCTTGAACCTCTTGGCTTGTAGTTAAATGCTGTTTTTGGTAATCTTGTTACGTTCATTCGTTCTACATGTGTAAACCATTTTTCTCTATATCCTTTGATTCTATCATTTAATGGATATAGGATTTAACTCTGTTCTTATATCTCCATTCTTTAACCGATCTTAGCTGATTATTGTTTTAAATATATGTAAAGTATCTGCAAAGGGGGAGGTTAAACTGAAATAAAGAAAGGAAAGAAAGGTTCTTAGGCAGGAGTGGAGACGGTGTTGTTTATTTTTTATTTGAACAAACGGAGAATAGCTGAGACATTCTGTCGTATAGTGAACCGTAATCTAATCTTGGAAATCCTTGTTGTAGGATGTAAGTGGTTGCAATTGAACGTAACATGGCGGACTGCGGCTCTTGTTTAGAAGTCTGCACATTAACCCCTCTGTTCCTAGTCGTAGCAATTTGAAAACATAACAAACACCAGATGTTACTGTTCCATCTCCTGTTTGCTTTAAGTTGAAGACATTATTTTGTGTTGGCTTTAACTATACAGAGTGTCTTCAACGTTTGAGTTCTAAATTATAGGCCTACATATAGTACAAAACTTTAAACTGAGAATTTAGGGAACACACGGTGATAGATTAATATTTAAGCCATCAAGAGTTCTCGAACTTGATATTGGGTCATACCGACAATAATAAAGAAATTGTTTATATACCTCTTCCGAGCTAAGTTCCAGTTGCAATGTAAACAAACCAAATGTTCTACTGCATTTTCATTGGTCGAATAATGGCTTTACCTTTAAATGTGTAAGGAAATGTAATTCCTTCTCTAAAAGTCGAAATATAGGAAATAATAATAATAATAATAATAATAATAATAATAATAATAATAATAATGATGTGTGAATAACGGCTTGTGAAATGAGATTCATGCGCAGAACAGCGGACTACACCAGATGGGATCGGAAAAGGAACACCGATATCTTAAAAGAATTGAAGACTACGCCAATTTTGGAATATATTAAACAGTATCAGCTAAATTGGAAACACCATCTTAAAAGAATGAGTTCAAATTGGATCCCCAAAGCTGTTTTTAGTTATATACCAAGAGGACGAAGATCTCTGGGCCGTCCTATGAAACGCTGGAGGGAAAGTTTTCTATAGGATCACAACAGACCTTGGCCTAATACTTGGAAGGAAGGAAGGAAGGAAGGAAGGAAGGAAGGAAGGAAGGAAGGAAGGAAGGAAGGAAGGAAGAAGAATAAGAAGAAGATAATGTGTGATCTAAGGGAAGTAGATTATACAAGGTTGATTGGAAAACATTAGCTCAGAATAGGAATGTGTGTGGAGAGCTTATGTCCGAGCGGCCATGAATCTATGGATTCGATAGTGCCAGCGATTTAATGTTAGTTATATGTTATCTAGCATATGTATATGTAACTTATGTAGGAGAATCTTAAAAAAATGTAATTACAATTTTAATAGAATAAATAAGCATTGTTTTGTTATTACGCACGCGAAATGCAGAATACGTTGACATTTCGTTTAAAATAGCCGCTTTCTGTAGAATTTCTTAAAACATTAGAAAAAGAACATTTGAAAAGCAGAGAGGAACAACTTATTTTGAATGTTTTCAAACAGTTCAGTGAAAAATATCCTACATTAACCATTGAGGATGTGGTAAAAATAACATCACAAATTACAGGTGCGTCACCATGGAGCATATATTCTGCTCGTAATGGAATTGTAAATAACGACTATCTATCAACATCATGAAAATAAAGTAAACGTTTGATTAGATAGGCCCATATATAGTTCTTATAAATAAATAAGAAATGGAAATTCTTAATTATTAGTACCGCCTTACCTTGTATTCAGTCCTAGTTCTCGTAAAATGTGATGTTGCCTATAATAATGTTTCTATCTATAATAGTTCCATACGCAATTTAATCGTATGACGGGTAAAAGTAGCACCATGGACGGAGTCCGCGAAGTAATATCTAATGTAAGTTTGTTTATAGGACAACTGGAAATTAGTTCGAAATTAGTGTAGTGAATCGAACATGGGATCCCAGTCGGGGCAGTCTCATGTGGGTCTACTGGTGAAGCGTTCATCGAAACGGCTTTTTTACTTTAGTTTAACCTATTCCTTTGTAGGTAACATGACCGGTTGAAGAGGATTTATAACTCTTCATTAGGCCTACACACATACTTTTTTACCTCATGAGGATATAGACGACTTCCCTGGATGAGTGTTTAGCTCTAGGCAAGGGCCACCTGGGAGACAACACGAACATTTAAGACAGTGCACAACATTCTGTTATACATTCATACTACGACCACCAAATTAAAAACATAGATGTTAAATTTTGGGCAAACGAGGTTAGGAGAGAACTCCAACAGATTGGGATGGGCTGGATATGGGAAAAAGGGACTGAAAATCGCAAGAACGTGTGGAGAAAAATAAGGAGGAGGTACTTAGATATAAGCCAACAAGATACTTTCGTCGAATGTACAGGAAAACGCTCACTGTGTTTATAAAGAGACCTAAAACACGTCTGGGGAAAAGAATCGTATATTATTAACCTAGGATTTAAAGAGAGATCAGGGCTTGCTTGGTATAGGCTAGGAGCATGGAAATTTCTAAAAATTAGCGACGATCACGATATGCGAATATGTCCAATGTGCGGGAACTTTGAAGATGAGATACATATATTAGGAAAATGTAATGATTTAGAATATTGGAGACGTCAGTTATTACCGGAAAGATTTCTAAATTCAAATCGGGAAAGATTGGCATGCTACGAGTTATTGGTAAATCCAGAAAATTGGACAAACTTGGGTACATTTCTGGACAAAACGGGGAAAATAAGAACAACACTCATTCATGAATCAATATATGTTATCAAACTGCAATACCATTAATTCTTAATAATTATATATAAATTAATTAGTGTATAATGTTATTGTGTTATTATTTAATTGTAATAATATTGTGTTTTCTTTATGTAATTGTAATATTATTGTTTTTTTAGTGTATAATGCTATTGTGTTATTATTTAATTGTAATATTATTGTGTTTTCTTTATGTAATTGTAATGTTATTGCTTTTTTTGTTGTTTATTTTCCTTTACACTAGTACCAATTATTACTTTATTGTAACGGACTGTCAACAGCACGTACGGCTTACTGCCCGTGCGACCCATATTTGTAAATAATATTGTAAATATCTTACTTTTTGTCAAATAAAGTCCTACTACTACTACATTCATACTAAACAAGGTGAGATTTACATTGCTGATTGTGATGGTCAAATGGTATTCGGGAGCTTTTTGGGCCTTAGAATTTCCTGACACTTGTCTAAAAGATTAGGAAAACCCTAGGAGAAACTCGCTCACTAGACTTGTCTTGATACTCGAACCCGACTCTGCTGAGTCTGAGATAACGACGTTATCATCAGACCACAGTGATGGACGTAATCTTAACTTTTAGTGCATATGAGTAAAAATACAATCCATGCGTCTTCCATTTTTATATATAAAAATGAATGTGAGAGACTCTTTGTCTGTTTGTCCTTCAAAGATTAAAAAACTACTTGACCGATATGAATGGGGTTTTCACTTTCATCTAGAGAATTTTTATGGAACAATTAACGTATAACGTATATAACATATTACTATAGGACAAGAGCTAAAAACATACATCGAGCACTATAAAGTAGTTTTTTGGACACTTACAAATAGTTTATGCTGCCTAAACTATAACAAATATAACAAATTAATGTGCACAGAATTAAACATTAAAAAAATCTATGAAAAAGTGCGCGACATGATATGCCTACATTTTACGGATAAGTCACAATAACCATTTTTGTCTTTCAGCTCATTAATGCAAAAAAAGATAGGAATAAGTAGATTCACGGGCAACGACAGACAATCAGCACGGAGTATATAAACATAATTACGATATCAATTTATAAGCATTTTTCTCCTTATTCAAATAAACATATAAACATTTTATTTATTTAAACGTAGCAGTGCACGCCGGGTATTAGCTAGTTGAAGTAAAGTAATCCCACTACAGACCTCAGAAAGCCCTTGGGGTAGTAGGAGGTTAAGGCTCCTACTTTTTCTGGACAATCGACACTTGATGTCAGCCGGGTTGTCAGTCCTGCGTGACGGCCGTCTTTACCACCAGAACAAGCGTCGGGTACTTATTTCCGTTAGAGGCTGAGTCGACCCCAGGGCCATAGTGCCACCAGAAGGTTTGGGTCAGTTTAAAAATCCTGACCGCACCGGAACTTGACCCTCGACCTTCTGGCTTGTAGCGCAGTGCCTTAACCACTACGCTACGGCGTGCCTCTTTAAATTGTGTTGTATTGTAAGCCCATGTTTTCCCTTTACAAAGATTTAGACGCTCTCCCCCTACAGGGAAGAATTTGAACCATACTAATTTAGTTACACTTGTTTTCGTATAGATGTCATTTTGAGTGGTCCATGGTCAGCGTTCCGCCTCATACTGACATCTAATATAATATAATAATTAAATAGTAGTAGTAGGACTTTATTAGACAAAAAGTAAGATATTTACAATATTATTTACAAATATGGGTCGCACGGGCAGTAAGCCGTACGTGCTGTTGACAGTCCGTTACAATAAAGTAATAATTGGTACTAGTGTAAAGAAAAATAAACAAATACAGCAATAACATTACAATTAAATAAAGAAAACACAATAAAACTATTACCATTAAATAATAACACAATAGCATTATTCACTAAAAACATTAACATTACAATTACATAAAGAAAACACAATAATATAACAATTAAGTAATAACACAATAGCAATAACATTACAATTACATAAAGAAAACACAATAATAATATTACAATTAAATAATAACACAATAGCATTATACACTAAAAAAACATTAACATTACAATTACATAAAGAAAACACATTAATATTACAATTAAATAATAACACAAACAGCATTATACACTAATTAATTTATATATAATTGTTAATAATTAATGGTATTGCATTTTGATAACATATATTTATTCATGAATGAGTGTTGTCCTTATTTTTCGCGTTTTGTCCAGAAATTTACCGAGGTTTATCCAATTTTCTGGATTTACCAATAACTCGTAGCATGCCAATCTTTCCCGATTTGAATTTAGAAATCTTTCCGGTAATAACTGACGTCTCCAATATTCTAAATCATTACATTTTCCTAATATATGTATCTCATCTTCAAAGTTCCCGCACATTGGACATATTCGCATATCGTGATCGTCGCTAATTTTTAGAAATTTCCATGCCCCTAGCCTAAACCAAGCAAATATATAACTGGCTCCAACATATACGTAGAAAGAATGGCACCCAATAGATTCTCACAAATTTTGCTTCACTACCAACCCTATTTCCATGACAGAAAAATAAGCAGAAGAATATAATTCATACATAATAGTACAATATTTCGCGTGGGAAAGAAACCAAGCAAGTTCTTCAAGTGTCTTATGTGTTATGAGATAAGCCACTCTTTATCTCATCTGGAGGTTAGTTGTGCAATGATACAGAGATAACATTGTGTCGATGTGTCAAGGCGTCGGAATACACACTTATGTTGTATGTCACAGGATATAAAAGCACTTCCCTCGAGGTGCAGCTGATCTCCGGATCTATATTCAGTGTGTGACGGATGCCAAAGCGAGCGTAAACTGAGATTATATGGCCAACTACCGCAGTCCATTGTAACAATCCTTCCGGACATTTCAGCAAGAGCTGTCACCATTCAATACATCTTGTTCCTAGTTCAATGGTAGACGTATACATTCAAATTAAAATTGCTCGGACAGAAGAATTGTCTTCGTCTCAACAACACTAATAATAATAATAATAATAATAATAATAATAATAATAATAATAATAATAATAATAATAATAATAATAATAATAATAATAATAATAATAATAATAAATTTATATATATATATATATATATATATTTTATCGTAATATCCATTCATCAATAGTAATTCTGCCCGAGATCATTTCCATGCTATGCTTTGCAGCTTTACTATGAAATTATAGATGTGGTAGCTTCCTGTTGCTTTCCACACCAGTGAAGCTTGCTGATGATGGCAGGATGATTTTCGGGGACCGTTAGGCCCTTCGCTTCCTGACATTTGTCTTACAGGTGACGAAAAACCCCGAAAAAACCTCACCCAGGAGCCTGCCCCGACCGGGAATCGAACCTGGGCCCGATCCGTGACAAGGCAGCATGCTATCTCGCGATCACAGCGGTGGACTTTCTTATTGTTAATATAGGCCTAATTTACATATTCAATTTTGTTTATCTTTAACAAAACAATGTGTTATATAAATATATAAAATTGTTATATACAATATATACTTTTTTCTTAATGGTGCGGACAGGCCTAGAAGTCCCTAGCCTTTTATCTGGATGCTGGCCTCACATTCACATGTGTTAATCACGGAGGTGAACGAACACGCGCCAGTATAAGGATGAAATTTGGACACCAAGTCCCCATACCTGGTTTTCTCAGAATGAAACCATAGTTATTGTAGCTACCCAAATTTATAACGATGCGCGAATGTGAGTACCAGTTCCATACCGGTCGAAATTCTATTATAATTTTATCCCCCTAATTAGATTTCGAACATGTCATAAGCTACTCGACTATATATTATGACGTATAACATAGTTTATATTATCTCTTTTTTTAAATATATCTAACTTATGCATTTTCTAACTTTTACATAAATATTCAATATTTTTCTGTACAGTATTCGCCAAATATAAAAAATAAATAATAATAAAAATAATAGTAATAATGTTTACTTCCCTTATAATAGCCATCGAGCGTAAATAGGAAAAACACTTCGAGGCAGTAACGATAGAAAAAATCTGAGAACATATTTTTTCGGGTCTCCTTTTTCTCTTATATAAAGTAATTAATGATTATGTATTTTTCGGAAAGAGATAAAATAACTATATGGCTATGCAAGTGATATTTGTAAAACTGGGTCTATTAATTTTTGAATAAATTGTAATATATACATATTGAGGAAAGCGCTGACAAAGATATAGAAGAATCACAGGAGTCTCAATTTGATACTGGGGAGAACAATCGTTCATATATTCAAAGTAGAGACTCTGGAGCCAGCATATTCCCATCCCTACTTTATGCTCATTGACAGGAAAACAGAACACGATTATAAAAAAAAAGTCAGAAAGAATACTGGAAATCACACTGAAATACAAAGTACAAAACAAAAATAGCGCGAAATGACAAAACACAGCTGATGCTGCAACTCGAGCCATGTGGTGGCAAGAACATGTAGAGAAATTATTTAGAATAACAAAACATTGAAAAGAAGTAGGGGAAAATTATAATAGTGGTAATATTACTACTTTTTCCGTCACAATAACATCCTTAAAACATTTTTGAAGGCAACATTTTGGGAAAGAAATGCGAATGGAGAGGCCAAGAAAGTCGTAAAAGCGGAAATTTCTCGAGATAAAAAAACACGAAGAAAAATTAAGGTATTTGAATTGACATTGCCCATAGGCCTGTTTTGCCGCATGTGCATATTTTTTTTTATGTTCCATGAAAAAAAAATACATCAACGCGTAAACAAATACTTACATATCTACAATCATACATAAAAACGGTATAAAAATTCTCTTTCATCCATGCATGTGTCTCATATATATATATATATATATATATATATATATAGAGAGAGAGAGAGAGAGAGAGAGAGAGAGAGAGAGAGAGAGAGAGAGAGAGAGAGAGAGAGAGAGAGGAGAGAAAGAAGCAACGGAAGCTACCACGCCTATAATTTCCTAGTAAAGCTGCAAAGCATAGCAGTGAAATACCTACTATTACTATGGATGCATAATATATATATATATATATATATATATATATATATATATATGTATGACATGATAAGAAAAATAAATGCCTGGACGGGATTTGAACCTGGACTTCTGAATTGGTACTTCAGCGTGCTATCCATTACATCATCGGGCAAATCTAATTTAAACATTTATTTCTCTTAAATATATATTCTCCATTATTACGAGATGTAGCGAGAACTCGGTCTTCACTGCCACCTGATAGCTATCTACTATAACAAGTAAGCAAATTAAAGAGAATATTTTTACTTTATAGCAGTGATGCTTTATCGATGTTATAATTAAAATGTTTGATATTGAGCAATGCAAGCTTAATATGACATGATAAGGAAAATAAATTCCTGGATGGGATTAGAACCCGGACCTCTGAATTGGTACTTCAGTGTGCTATCCAATACACCACCGGACAAATCTAATACAAACATTTATTTCTTTTATATATATATATATATATATATATATATATATAGTTGTTATAATTGAACTATAATACATACACAGTCATATACATATACACTAATGTAAAAAAAAGCCATATGTATAGATATAAAAAATAATAACCCTTTCAACCCCTCTCCACCCATGAACCTATCTAATTATAGCTCAACTTCATCCTTAATGCCTAACAAAAATCTAGCTATAAATCAGACTTAAAAATAACCTACTTAAAAACACACACACAGTCCCCCCCCACAGTGCGACTACACTATAAGGTTATTAATAGGGCTAGGATTTTTATGTAATAAAATATAAGATTGCAATGCAAATGGTATACATTATTAAACTGTTTGTGTGTGAAACCAAAACAAAAGACAGTCATAAGTCTAACTTCTCATTATACTTTTCAACTGTTTGTGTGTGAAACCAAAACAAAAGACCGTCATAAGTCTAACTTATCATTATACTTTTCAACTGTTTGTGTGTGAAACCAAAACAAAAGACCGTCATAAGTCTAACTTATCATTATACTTTTCAACTGTTTGTGTGTGAAACGAAAACAAAAGATAGTCATAAGTCTAACTTCTCATTATACTTTTAAACTGTTTGTATGTGAAATCAAAACAAAATACAGTCATAAGTCTAACTTCTCATTATACTTTTCAACTGTTTGTGTGTGAAACCAAAACAAAAGACGGTCATAAGTCTAACTTCTCATTATACTTTTCAACTGTTTGTGTGTGAAACCAAAACAAAAGACAGTCACGAGTCTAACTTTTCATTATACTACGTTGAAATCTTAACTTTTAGTACATAAAAATCCTAGCCCTAGTTATTAAATAAGAAAATCAAATATGATACAATTGAAGAGCGGAAAAAAGTACCATATGAAGTTCTCATTATTAATAATACATATCTCTACGTTGAGTCTTAATTTTGCTATCCCACAGTTTCCTAATTGCGCCCAAAATTTTGCATGTTTTCATTTCACAATCGATTTCTGCTAAGAGATCCCAACACGCCACTCCCCATTTCCGACCTGAGAAATATCTCTGACAGCAACTGTAATCTAAGTTGTTCTATCTCTCCACAAAATGTAATATGTTGTCAATTTTCTCGCTCATTGTACAGAGAACAATAACGGTACCGGTAGTTCAACGTCGTCTTCACTTATTTAATTATGGACTATCAATTTCCCCAAGTGAAATCATGGAATATCACATATTCCCACCAAACGTTTTAATATACTTCTCTCTCTCCAAGATAATAATTTAAGTTATCACTGCAGGGTGAGTCTTTCTCCGCTCTTTGTACTGCCTTGTAAATAAGAGTGTTAATAAACTGTGTGAAAGCGAGCAAGCTGATTGACAACGTTAGGTATTAGAAAACAAAGTCAGACACCAGGAAATTGAGTACGAGTTTAATGTTATAATAAACTATGTTTACTGTTCTAAAATTCCCAAGGAATATAGCTATTGAGTTGTACTCATGAAAATATTTTTTCAAAACCTAACAACATAATAATAATAATAATAATAATAATAATAATAATAATAATAATAATAATAATAATAATAATAATAATAATAATAATAATAATAATAATAATAATAACATAATAATGTTTTATTTATTCTGACTGATTTAAGGCCATTTAGATTGCATATAAATAAACAAAATGTCCTTAACTCGTGTCCAACATAAGGTCGGGTCGTGGGAAGAGATGAGATGAACCCTTTATATAGAGGTCTGTGAATGACATGCGTGCCGGTCGACCACGCATAACGCACCATCACAGAGGCAGATGAACGAAATGAAATGAAATGGACGAGAAGAGTATGGAGAAATGGTTGAATACATTGTGGTAGGAAAAAACGGGAGAATCCCTAGAAAAACCTGCCCAAACCCGTTTCGTCCACCACGAAACCCACATGGAGTGACCGAGACTCGATCTTGTGCGTGAGAGTCGAGCGTCTAACCGCTTGCGTCACGGAGCCGCCTACAGATTATATCCATCCATAGTAATTCTGCCCGAAGGCAGGTCCTTCACTGCAAACACAGCACTTTCATGCTATGCTTGCAGCTTTGCTAGGGAATTGTAGGTGTAATAGCTTCCCGTTGCTTTCCACACCGGTGAAGGATGATGATGATTATAATGATAAGGATGATGATGACCATATGATTTCGGGGGACCGTTTGGGCCTTAACGTTTTCCTGACATTTGTCTTACAGGTGAGGAAAAACCCCGATAAAAATCTCACCCAGAAAAACTGCCCCGACCGGGAACGAACCTCGCCCGCTGTGTGACAAGGCAGTACGCTACCTCGAGACCACAGCGGTGCACATAGATTATATATATATATATATATATATATATATATTTAAATATATTTTATACTAATTCCAATGGTTTAAAATACATAAAAATTGCAATTTAAATTTCATGTAGGCCTACATTTTATATGATAAATATAATAATAATAATAATAATAATAATAATAATAATAATAATAATAATAATAATAATAATAACAGTAGTAATATAATTAATTAAATAGGAAACACTAATTAATACATGTAATTGTAGCCTCACTATAATGGTTGTCTAGCGGTTCGCTTTTTTCCCCCGCAGTTGTTATATATAATTAAATACAAAGATGCTACCGCCACTATAATAATTCGACATTTTAATCATTGTCAAGCATTGTCGCGCGACAGTCGCTTTTCTATAAACGGACAACCATCATAGTGAGGCTATAATACGCGAGGTACTAATCAAGCCAAGGTTAGAAGAAATATAAATTCAGATTTATTTTAAATGATGCTAATGTCCGGCAGCCCCTGATTTCTTGTGGTAGAGAATTAAGTTGCGAGAAATGGAGATAGTATATCGATCTTGTAAGTAAGACCGATAAATTATTTTTAAAAAGTTAAACCATGTTTTTATGAATACAACCTCAATAAATCCTTCGGAATTAGCTAATAATAAGCTGTTATAATATGGAAATTAATGTTATCAGACAATCTGTCTGTAGGTAATGTTCAACATAACTACAGATAAAAATGCTTAAGTAGCCCAATGGTAGAGCGCCTGGGGGTAAAGCTGGAGATCCTCAGTTCAAAAAATCTGGCTCAGGTGTACATTTTTCTCCCGAGTCATTTTAATTCTGTTGTTATTACTAATTTCTCTAGCTTTCTTGTTTCTGTAATGTCAAAACTATTTCAAGAGATTTGGAGGTGTATTGTTTGTAGACTGTTTTGGTGTAAGATGACGTATAACCTAGTTTCAACTCATTTCCTACTATCGTGGTTTTCTATAGAACTGTATAAAGAAGCAGGAAATAGCCTAGGGCTACAGAAAGAAATCTATCTTGTGTGGGAAGATGAACTTAAAGGAGGGAATACGATGCTCTCTAGCGAGAAACTTTGAAAACAGTTGGGAGCTAACAAATTAGAAAAAGTAGAAGACAAGTGAAGACTGGCACATTAACTCGACTAATGGACTGTCGAAAGCTTCTGGTAATGAAGCGGGAAACAGGATGTTCAATAAGAGTGTAAACAGTTTAAAACAATTTTTAAATATTAACAAAATACTTAAGAAGTGTTAAAGATCTGAACTTGTGTTATACTCTTATTACTGGAATTTACATTAATTACATGTAGAGTCGATATAGAAAGGAATTTTGATAACATTATTCGGAAACAATTACATAAATTAATGAAGTATAGCTACTCGTGTATATTTTGATTTTTTTTATCTAATGCCACCAGTTTTAAGAAATGTAAAACGGTACCTGAGATCTCATTCAATAATCGTACCAAACTGAAAGGAGAAGATGATACTTGAGTTATCGAAAGGCCTCCTACAAAACAACACTTCCGATTATTGAGGACGACTGAGATCTCAGGTACTGTTTTACATTTCTTAAAACTTTAACACAGTGACCTCAACCTAGTTTCATAATGTATTTTAAAAAATCTTAATGCCACCAGGTTGTCTTTTATGACATTTCTGGCTTTCTCCCCTGGCATTGGCGGAATTGTAATCCATTTCTTAGGTTGGGGCACCTGGAAGACGGAGTTACATTACCCCGATGTTGTGATGGGTGAAAAATGACAATGAAGCACCAAGAGAATTACTCGTATTAACGTAAACTTAACCTAAATTCTAGACCACGTGAATAATTCCCTCTAACCTTTAAATTAGCAAAACAGTGGACTGGACTGGATAAGGCGAAAGTCTAGCTTCGCCCAGTGTGCTGCGTATGTTAGAACCCACTAGGGCTCTTTGGCAGCTAGGCTATCATTACGGGGTTGTAGTTCACTTAACCCGAGCCTATTTGGCGGCGCTAGCGTTTGTGTGCGAATGGTGATGAAATTTGGACAGAGATAGGGATGTGATGACCTGAAGTAGGACATCAGATACCACATTGCTTTCAAGCCGAGAGTCTGAAATTAATTTTTTCGTATCGGTTATTTAAGTGTTGCGGACCGCACTGAAAACGAAATCGTGCATAACTGTTATTATTATGTATATTGTGTAATTCCACATACATTTCAATAATCTCTTACCGTTAGCTTTCTTCTGTTTTATTAGAAATATTAGATAAATTAAAATAATTGATGTAGCCTGTCCTAAAAGATATATTACGAATTTAAGGGTTAAGGAAAAATGTCCATGGTTTGACCAGGAATTGAACCCGGGACCTCATGAACTGTAGTCAGAGACGCTGATCATGAGGCTGGTCAGAGATTATGAAAATAGAAGAGCAATTTTTATTTATATTAAAATACCCGATACTATAACCACATGTTACCTACATGTTAATTGGACATCGAAAGTCTTAATTGGACGATGTTATGCATCAACCGGCTAAGGGCAATTTTAAAAATGAAATTTTTATGTCATCTGTTGCAATGGCTCATGAAGTTAGTGTACTCAAACTTTTTAGCTCCAAATATTTAAATATAACCTTATTATTTAAGAAAAAATATAAACGCCATCAGTCGTATCAGGCATTCTATGTTTTGCAACATACGGGTATGAACTAAATTTTGCATCATGCAGTTAGGCGCCAAGAACAGGATGTTCTTATATTGTTGATGCCTAATTGTCAAACAAGGAAAATAACTTGTAATATCCGGTATTGTTAATTTGGAGCTACAATAAATAGTGAAGATTGACTTAAACTTTTTGAACAAATGTCAGGAAACGTCAAGATCCAAACGGTCCCCGAAGATAATATGGTCATCAACATTATTCGTATTCGCCTTAGATTAAGTTTAGGATTAAGGAATCTCCTGGCGCACCATCATCAGCCATCATATCACCAGGACAGCGTAACCCCGCCTTTCAGGCGCCCCAATCTCAAGAGTGGTTTACAATTACGCCAATGCCAGGAGAGAATACCAGAAATGTCGAAATAACAAACTGAGGCATTGAATAAAAATAAATTCAAGTCTGATGCCGACCCATTCCAATTTGTTTGAATTTTAAAATAAACAAAATCTCATTTGATCAAATATATGTTTCATGTCTTCTGTACATAATACTAAAAACACTGAAAACAATATATTTAGGGTCAGTCCAGGTTCGTGCTTTATACATAATCCAGTGTCTTTACAAGTGGATTACCGGAAATTAAAATCCGAGCTCCAGTTCTACAACAAACTAGTACGTTCAGTGTGTCTCCACAGTAATTTACATTTTCTCTTGATACAATCGCTAGTTACGGTCAATATCTGCATCAGCAAGTTTTTATCTGGCACTTCATTACAACACTAACGTCTGTAAAATAAATTACTTCGCCACTTTAAACAATTAACTGCAATCATCGCTTTTCTCTATCCAGATACAGTATCTGACATGTAATTATCATCTTTCACTTGTTTCCTTGTGAAAAGTTGTACTGTTAATACAATCTCTGAGGCAACGATTTCCATCCTGAACTGTCAGCCGTCTCACTCATGAGATAAAGTACAGCGTGGCTATGTAATAATAATAATAATAATAATAATAATAATAATAATAATAATAATAATAATAATAATAATAATAATAATAATAATAATAATAATAATAATAATAATAATAATAATAATAATAGTAGTAGTAATAATAATAACTTTTATTTTTATTATTTTTTTATTTATATACAAATTTGATTTTCAATGTTTTCTTATCTTTCTGTGCCATTTTTTTCCCCATCTCCATTCTTCTCTATCCATCCACTCCAAGTCCTCCAGTCCTCTTGTTATCATTCCAATTCTTATTTCTTGCATTCACGAGTTTCGAGGTCTTCCTTTCCTTCTTCTTCCAGGTGGACACCATTCCAATGTTTTTCAGGGCAACCTTTCTTCTTTCATTTGTTATACATGCCCATACCAATTTAATTGTTTGTATCTTATATAGTTTACTACTGAATTTCAAGTCTTATATGAGAATTTTCCATAAGGGAAAATTTTCGATAGGATCGTAACAGGCCTCGGCCTAATACTTGGAAGGAAGAAGAAGAAGATATCTAATATTCATTTTTTTCTTGTATGAAAGTATTTCTTATTTTCTCTAATTTTGAACATCTTGCTGCTCTCCTCAACAAATCCATAATAATAATAATAATAATAATAATAATAATAATAATAATAATAATAATAATAATAATAATAATAATAATAACAATATAAATGATCTTTATAGGAAGCCAGATATCATAAGAACAGTTAAGTCTCGTAGACTGCGATGGTCAGGACATGTGGCACGAATGGGGAATGAAAGACATGCATGGAAGCTTCTTGTAGAAAAATCAGAGGGAAAAAGCCCAGGTTGTAGACCAAGAATGAGGTGGGAGAATAAAGTTAACTATGATTCGAGGGAAGTAGATTATACAAGGGATGATTGGAAATCATTAGCTCAGGATAGGGATGTATGGAGAGCTTATGTCCGCGTGGCCATGAGTCTACGGGTTAGATAGCGCCAGTGAGTTAGTTAGTTAATAATAATAATAATAATAATAATGATAATAATAATAATAATATCAATAATGATAATATTAATAATAATAATGCTGATAATAATAATAATAATAATAATAATAATAATAATAATAATGATAAGTCTAATAATGATAATAATAATGATGAAATAATAATGATAAAGATAATGATAATGATAATATTATTAATAATATTATATAATACTCAAAAAACTAGTATAATTCTTGATATTGCGATATTGCTAAAAATAAATCTTAAATAAAACAAATTAATATAAACTCACGATCTAGGATAATTATTGTATATTCTAACACCACAAATTATAATTTTATTTAAACTTAATAATGTCCCGCGCCATAGCCGAGCGGTTTGTAGCATCATGGCTTGGCACACAGCTACGGAATATGCACTAGTTCGAGTCCCCGTGCGGGAGACATTTTCTCGTTAGTTCTTGCCAGTATGTAACTTCTACCAACCCAGCAATATGAGGAATTTGGGTTGTTATAATATCTAGCGGATGCTGATTGAGAAAACTAGAAATAATGACGGGGGAGTGGATATGCTGACTACATGTCAGCCCTATACTGATTGGATAATCGACCTCTTTTGTAAATGATAAATGTGTATATGAAGCAATAACTGGGTGCTTTATTCTCAGATAGTCGTAATATTTTGTCCTTCAATAAAATAAGATTCAATGTTTCATATCCATATAATACAAACAGTTGTAGAGCCTATATATTTTTAGATTAACGTTTTTTTTTTAGAGAAGTTGAGATGACGAGAGTCCCCGTTATACATATTAGCACGTATTTCCAGAATTCAGTCTATGTTTAATTTCTTTGTGCAACTCATTCCTGTTTGTAATTATTGTTCTTAGGTATATATTTGAATTCAGCTACTTCTTCAAAAATCCTTTCATTTTTTCATCAATTGTCCATTTCCATTATGTATTTAATTTATATGTGTAACCATAACATAGGACATCACATCACTCCATGTCATATACCATCTTCACTTCTCGCAACTGGAATTCCCTACCACAAGAAATAAGGGGCTGCCGGACATTGGCATCTTTTAAAAGAAATCTAAATTTATATTTGCTCTAACTCGACTTCATTATTATCCAGTGTAAGGTATATATATATTAATTGGTGTTTCCCGTATAATGTATCATATTTATATTATTATTATTATTATTATTATTATTATTATTATTATTATTATTATTATTATTATTATCGTATCATTATTGTTATTACCCTATAAAATGTTGTTTGTACATGACATTTACATTGCTACATTTATTGTATCTTTAACTGTTTATAATTAGTATAGTGTATATCTATATTTGTCAAATATTTATTTGTATTTGTGCTGGTTGAGTGGAAGAGAGGGCCTTATGGCCTTAACTCTGCCAGAATAAATAAAGTATTATTATTATTATTATTATTATTATTAGTATTATTATTATTATTATTATTATTATTATCGTATCATTATTGTTATTACACTATAAAATGTTGTTTGTACATGATATTTACATTGCTACATTTATTGTATCTTTAACTGTTTATAATTAGTATAGTGTATATCTATATTTGTCAAATATTTATTTGTATTTGTGCTGGTTGAGTGGAAGAGAGGGCCTTATGGCCTTAACTCTGCCAGAATAAATAAAGTATTATTATTATTATTATTATTATTATTATTATTATTATCATCATCGTATCATTATTGTTATTACACTATAAAATGTTGTTTGTACATGACATTTACATTGCTACATTTATTGTATCTTTAACTGTTTATAATTAGTATTAGTAGTAGTAGTAGGACTTTATTAGACAAAAAGTAAGATATTTACAATATTATTTACAAATATGGGTCGCACGGGCATTAAGCCGTACGTGCTGTTGACAGTCCGTTACAATAAAGTAATAATTGGTACTAGTGTAAAGAAAAATAAACAAAAACAGCAATAACATTACAATTACATAAAGAAAACACAATAAAAATATTACAATTAAATAATAACACAATAGCATTATACACTAAAAACATTAACATTACAATTACATAAAGAAAACACAATAATATTACAATTAAGTAATAACACAATAGCAATAACATTACAATTACATAAAGAAAACACAATAATAATATTACAATTAAATAATAACACAATAGCATTATACACTAAAAACATTAACATTACAATTACATAAAGAAAACACAATAATATTACAATTAAGTAATAACACAATAGCATTATACACTAAAAAAATTAACATTACAATTACATAAAGAAAACACATTAATATTACAATTAAATAATAACACAACAGCATTATACACTAATTAATTTATATATAATTGTTAATAATTAATGGTATTGCATTTTGATAACATATATTTATTCATGAATGAGTGTTGTCCTTATTTTTCGCGTTTTGTCCAGAAATTTACCGAGGTTTATCCAATTTTCTGGATTTACCAATAACTCGTAGCATGCCAATCTTTCCCGATTTGAATTTAGAAATCTTTCCGGTAATAACTGACGTATCCAATATTCTAAATCATTACATTTTCCTAATATATGTATCTCATCTTCAAAGTTCCCGCACATTGGACATATTCGCATATCGTGAAGTGTATATCTATATTTGTCAAATATTTATTTGTATTTGTGCTGGTTGAGTGGAAGAGAGGGCCTTATGGCCTTAACTCTGCCAGAATAAATAAAGTATTATTATTATTATTATTATTATTAGTATTATTATTATTATTATTATTATTATATTATCGTATCATTATTGTTATTACACTATAAAATGTTGTTTGTACATGACATTTACATTGCTACATTTATTGTATCTTTAACTGTTTATAATTAGTATAGTGTATATCTATATTTGTCAAATATTTATTTGTATTTGTGCTGGTTGAGTGGAAGAGAGGGCCTTATGGCCTTAACTCTGCCAGAATAAATAAAGTATTATTATTATTATTATTATTATTATTATTATTATTATTATTATTATTATTATTATATTTAGTTTATTGATGTTTACTTCCAGCCACCATTTTTTAATGTTATTATCTAGAATGTGTGTGTTGGCCGTTAGTATCTCCTCGCAATCACCTACGTATCATCAGCATATACCAACAACATATTGCTCCTACTGCATTTGATTAATTGAATAATTCCACATCCAGTTTTCTGTTAATGGTAGCAATCGATATTACGTGGTGTTACACAGTGTTAAAAACCTTAAGTTATATTTTAGAACCTATCTTGAAGTGGTAAAACCTATTTTATAGTTTCCTAAATGTACATACCGGGTGCGGCAGAAACAATGCCTCATTTTAAATTGCCCGTCATTATTGGACACGGCATACTAGAGAGTTGATATTGCGTAGTGCAGTTCAAAGCATTGCCAATCAGTATGGAACGTTGGTCAAACGAACACCGTGCGTTTGCAATAGAAACGTTTTTCAAATGTGGTGATAGTTTCGTACGGACACGGCGTTTGTTCCAGAAACATTTTAACATTGGTCGGATTGATCAAGTTCCGTCTCGGCAGTCGATTACGAGATTGGTCCAGCAGTTCAGAGCAACAGACAATAAGCCTTACGCAGACTGTTTCCAAGGCATTTTGTTTCCCGCTTTGGTAATGTCAACTAGCTACCCCGTTCGCCCGATTTATTGGCTTGTGATTTTTTTACGTGGGGATTCCTAAAATCCAAAGTGCATGCTAACAAGCCAACAACTCTTGAAGACTTGAAAAACAACATTCACACCGAAATCGAGGCCATAACAGGTGACACTCTTCGTATGGTTAAGGAGAATGTGCGTGTTCGTTCAGAAGATTGCATCGCCAACAATGATGGACACCTGAAGGACATAATCATAATTTACAAAAAAGTGACATGTATAATTAATGATAGGATGTGTTATTTCGAACAATGTACACTAATAATGTGTAGTTGTATTTATTCATGTCAAAATAACATTTTTAAAATGGGTCATTGTTTCTGCCTCGCCTGTTCATTTAGAGAAATGAAGGCTCTTTTGGTTTAGGTTGGAGGCATGGAAATTTATCAAAATTACCAACGATTACCGTGTGCTAATAGATCCAATATCTTCTTATTTATCTACTAATTTGATTATTTCATGAAAAAAACTAAGGTTCTCTTGAATGAGCTTCTTAAACAGGATAGTAGTTAATTATAACATTTAAATAGCATTAAAATATTGGATTGGATAGACGATATATCATTAATTTGCTGGAACAACGTCATAACTAAAAAATTGTCGATTTTGAGTTATTGGTACCACATGAATTACAAAACTAAGTTCTATATTCAGAAAAAACGACATAAGTTATTGTATACCATGAGTTGTTGTAGCAATTTGATATTTATGACACATACAAGCAAAGGTATATGGATTTCAAACCTTTAAATGCTTCTCCTGAAAAACTATGTTTTTTGAGTTATGACGTTGTTGCAGCAAATGAGCGATATCTTAATGCACGAAGGAAAATCTGAAGACAAAACATGATATTGTAATTATTTGGAATATTGGAAGCTTCAGTTTTGCTGGAAACATTTCTAAATTAAAATCGTAACTTAATAGAATTGTATGATACGAGTTTTTCGTAAACCCAGAAAGTGGTTAAACTTGTGTAGATTATTGGAGAAGACGTGGAAAATAAGAACAACTATGATTCGTGAATAAATACATTTATATATAAACAAAGTGTAATTATCGTGACTACCATTATGCTGAATTCAAATAACTAGGAACAATAATTACAAATAGGATAGTGATGCAGAAAGAAATTAAACATAGGCTCAATTCTGGAAATGCGTGGACTCTTGTCGACCCAACTCCTTTCAAAGAACGTTAAACTGAAAATGTATAGAACTGTTATTCTACCAGTTATATTATATGGACACGAAACATGGAAAGGGAGGAAATGAGATTACGAATATTTCAGAATAAAGTTCTTAGGAAACTTTTTGGAGCAAAGGGATATTAACAGACAGGCGAATATAACGGTGAGCTTCATGGTCTTTATAGGAAGCAGATATAATAAGAACAGTTAAGTCTCGTAGACTATGATGGACAGGACATGTGGCACAAATGAGGAATGAAAGAGGTGCACGAAAGCTTCTTATAAGAAAACCATAATGTAAGTGCCCGGTTGGTAGACCAAGAATGAGGTGGGAGAATAACATCAACCATGATTCGAAGGAAGTAGATTATACAGGGGATGACTTGAAAACATTAGCTCAGAATAGGATTGTATGGAAAGCTTATGTCCACGCGGCCATGAACCATGGAATCGATAGAGCTAGTCAGTTAGTTATTATGAATTTATATCCATCGCTGTGGCAACGTCGTTGCTTCATATACAACAGGCCCGGGCTTCATCCCCACCGGGGGCAACTTTCCTGGGTGAGGTCTTTTTCGGATTTTTCCTCACTTGTAAGAGAAATGTCAGAAAACTTTCAGGTTCAAATTGTCCCTGAACATCATTTGGCCACCATTTTCTCCATATATTTGCCTTGTTTAGTAGGAATGTATGATTCAATGCTATATCTTGTATTAATGTTCATGTTGTCTCGGAGGTGTCCGTTGAATTGAGAGTTGATATCTCATTCAGGAAGACCCTGCATGCCGTTGTAAGGCCGAAACTATAAGTGCATGATTCAGAGTTTCAAATACTCTCTCTATAGGTCGTATTCCTGAAAGGGCCGGGTGACATAGGCATATATAAGTACTTAAAAGGGAGAGGTTAAACTAAGGTAAAGGGAGAAAGGGAATTTTAAATAATTTTAACGCCTAGCTTAATTGTTTAATTCGTAATGCAATTATTTAAATGTTATATTGTGTTGATTTATTAAAATTATAATTATATATTGATATGGACTGTCAAAGGACGCACGGCTTGCTGGCCGTGTGATCCATATGTACTGGTTTTGTACTATAGGGCCTATTCTTTACTTCAATAACATTTCTTACTACTTAAATAAATTCCTATTATTACTGCTACGCTAATTCAGCGCTAAGTTCCAGATGTACTGTTAATAAACTTGGATAAGGTATTACTCCATTGACTCTATCTGTTGGGGAAATCGTGGAACTAGATCTACCCGCCACATGACTGATTTTTAAAGGAACTGTCATCAGTAGAAACATGGTTTCTTAGGCAATATCATATTTTACGGGAAATAAGACTGGATACAAGGTAAGATGGTACCACTAATTAGGAACTTCTCCACTTCTTATTTATTTATGACAAAACGTTTCTTCATAATGTCGATAGATATCCTTTATTTGGAATTTCGTTACGAGCAAAATACAAAGTGTCCCAAATTGATGTATACACTATTTAAAACGTTATTTCTCAGCAACGAAATGAGACAGAAATACAATTTTTGTTGTGTATGATCTACACAAGGCATCGGAAAAGCATAGCAACACGTTCATCGATCTTCACGTATTTATAAACAACAATGGCGGCTAGATTATCATTCGATGAATGTAAATAGATACAGAAGCGTTATTGGAAAGTGGAGGATGTTGTTGAGGTGCAATGACGTTGGATAGTTGAATTTGGGACATCACCACCAACAAGGGTAACAATAACAAGAATCCGAGACAAGTTTGAAGACGATGCATCACTGCAACAGTATTCTCGTTATCAGTCGAACGTCTCTTTCTTCCGCACCGACCTTTCAACACATCTTGCACCGTTCCATCGTCTTCAAACTTGTCTCGGATACTTGTTATTGTTACCCTTGGTGGTGGTGGTGCCCCAAATTCAACTATCCAACGTTGTTGCACTTCAACAACATTATCCACTTTCCAATAACACTTCAGAATCCACTTATGTTCATCGAATGATAATCTCACCGCCATTGTCGTTTATAATGACGCGAAGATCGATGAACGTATTGCTATGCTTTTCCAGTGCCTTGTAGATCATACACAACAAAAATTGTATTTCTGTCTCATTTCGTTGCTGAGAAAGAACGTTTCAAAAAGTGTATACTTTAATTTTGGGACACACTGAATATGTTTTATGCTGACTCACCTGTAAATTCCGCTGTTATTTTCACTACATTCTCAATGGCTAATGTAGGATATTTTTCATTAAACTGTTTCCAAACATTCACAATAATTTGTTTATCTCCGCTTTTCAAACAGTTTCATCTCCAGTGTTTTAAGAAATTCTACAGAGGGCGGCCGTTTTGAAACAACTAATATCCCAACGTATTAAGCAATGCGCGTGTGAAAAAAACATCAATACTTATTTAATGTATTAAAATTGATTATATATTTTATGATTCTCCCATATAACTTATATTACAGATCGAGTCTCGGTCATTCCATGTGGGTTTCGTCGTGAATGAAACTGAGCTAGGGCAGGTTTATCTCGGTGATTCTCCCGTTTTCCACTGCCATAAATTTCATTTCACCATTTCTCCATACTCATCTTATCCAGTTCGTTCATTCGCCTCTGTGACGGCGCGTCACACACACACACACACACACACACACACACACACACACACACACACACACACACACACACACACACACACACACACACACACACACACACACACCACACCACACACACACACACACACACCACACACACACACACACACACACACACACACACACACACACACACACACACACACACACACACACACACACACACACACACACACACACATGAGCTTCATCTCATCTCATCCCTCGACTCGAACCTGAGTTGGGCAGAGTTGAGGATATTATGTTTTTATTTCCTTTATTTCGAGTGTTAAGAGAGCGAACTACACTTTTTTCATGATTAAAGATAAAACCATTATTGGACCAATGTAAATGCAGTCATACATTTGGTTTATTTACATTATAACTGGAACTTTGCTCGGAAGAGGTACTAACTAATTAACTAACTAACTCACTGGTACTATCGAACCCATAGGTTCACTGCTGCGCGGACATAAGCTCTCCATACATGCCTATCCTAAGCTTCACAGCTACATATTTTAGAGTCTAAAAACCGAGGTCTAGTCATAAACCAAGAATGTAGGGAAAACTCGTGTATTTCTTTTAAATATAGCAGTCGTGTTCGCTGTTGACAGTGAAATGTGCTTGTGTCAGTAAGAGGAGACATTTGTTTGTCAAGAGAGCTCATTCAATGCAAGTTGTCATGGTAACCAGAAGTGCAATGACGTTGAATAGAGAAGTGAGTTGTGTCTTGTTTTTCCCAGGAGGTAACGTCAATCGTCCGTCTCCAGCTTCAGTTTTAAACTTCCAGTATTTTAAAGGACAAGTCTCTTTATGAAATATAATTTCCAGTATTTTAAAGGACAAGTCTCTTTATGAAATATAATTTCGGTGAATCCTACTAGATATATAATATCCTTGCTCTTCCACATCGTTTATAGGCCTACGTTGGCGAATATTGAACCGTTAAAGAAAGATCATCATCATCTACTTTCAAGTATTAGGTCTCCGTCTATTCCAATCTCACACGTGTTCAGCCCAGCGTTTTCTTGGTCTTCCTACCGAGCTTCGTCCTCCAAGATTATACATCCAAGTCGTCGTCTTGTAATTCCGTCTGATTTAATTACGTGATTTAACATTTTACAATACTGTTATTTTTAACACAGTTCCAATAATGGATCATATTATAATATTATAATGATATTGTGAAATGAAATGGAAGTGTAGGGGGCTGCACACTAGTCTGGAGAACTAGAGGTCCACGGTTCGATTCCTGGTTCAGACATTCATTTTTCTTTTCACAATATCACTATAATATTATAATATGATCCATTATTGGAACTGTGTTAAAATAACGGTATTGTAAAATGTCAAATAACATCGTTTACTGCTTATAAAAGTGGTGGTGTAAAACTCTCAAATATAGATACTTCTAAACGAAGCCGGCCATTGGCGATGGTGGTGTCACCTACCTGTCAGCGGACGAAACGAGAATTATATATTTGTATACGTGGAAAGAATTGTGTGCCAGGTCTAGAATGGTGTAGTGGGCTGTACACTAGTCTGGAGAACTAGAGGTATACGGTTCGATTCCTGGTTGACATTAATTTTTCTTTTCACAATATAATTATATTAATCATGTGAGTTTGCTGAGAAAGATCTTTATACGTGGGCGGTTTCCAGCCCGACGCACAACCCCCAATCTGGAAAACGTGAGGTTTTCTGTTGCAGTCCCTTTCCCTTAGAAGGTTGCCTTATCGTCGGCTGACGAGAGTCCTCTTCCCGGTTTATTTTCGGAGTTTTCCTTCTCGTACACCCTTACCAATACTCACACTTAGGGTAAAGTGCATTGGGGCTTTTTATAAACAGCCACGTCTACATCCGCCGTATCAGTTACAGCACTACCACCTCTTGGAGGATGTAGTTCTTCTCCACGTACGGACGGTCTTGGTTTTAGCTTCATCAGAGATAACTCTGGGTTGGTGAGGACTAGTGTAAGGTCTACCCCTAACAAAGGTGCTACCTCTACCTTCCCCTCGATCCCGTTATAGAATGATACGCCTGAAAAATAAGAGCAACAGAAATTAACTTTTTTTTTTTGGAAAATGGCTGGGGGATAAAAATGTAATAATTTATGGAAAAAATAAAGAAGTACATTAGAAAAACAGCGTATTTCACAAGATCAAAATACGAAAATGACATAGAACTGAACAGAAGAACTGAAAATAATTCCAGTCTTCATTGAATTAAAACAAACTCCACGGCGCGACAGGATTAGAAGACCCTTGGTGTACCATCCGGCTGCTAGCCTCACATCCACATGTGTTAATGAAAGCGATAGGCGATCATCCAGCCAGTGTGTAGGTGATAGGTAGTCAGAATATCGGGTCTCCCAGCCGTTATAGCTGGTTTTCTCAACCTGTAGCCGCTACTTATTTCAGGTACTCAAATTCTTCACGATGCTGGGTGGGCACCTGTCACATAACTGGCCGAAATTCCATGAGACCAATTCTTGCCTCATGGAGACTCGAACCATTGCAGGTCCCGTAACTCTGCGCCAAGGTATCTTGCTTTAACCACTCGGCTACGGCGCGGGACGGTTCGGGGATAAAAGTGTAATAACTCATGAATGAAAAAATAAATGTAAATATAATAATCCATCCATAGTAATTATGCCCGAGGGCAGGTCTTTCACTGCAATAATAGCATTTTCATGCTACGCTTTGCAGCTTTACTAGTTAATTGTAGGTGTGGTAGCTCCCGTTGCATTCCACACCGGTGAAGGATGATGATGATGATAAGGATGATGGTGATAATGATATGGATGATGATGGCCATATGATTTCGGGGACCGTTTGGGCCTTAAAGGTTTCCTGACATTTGTCTTACAGGTGAGGAAAAACCCCCGATAAAAACCTCACCCAGAAAAACTGCCCCGACTGGGGATCGATCCCGGTCCCGCTGCGTGACAAGGTAGCACGCTACTATAGGACCACAGCGGTGGACATAATAATAATAATAAATAATAAATAAAGAGGTGCATGAGAAAAACAGCGTGTTTCAGATGATCAGAATACGAAAATAACATAAATAACAGATCTGAAAATAATTCCAGTCTTGATTCAATTCAAATAAAATAAAAATTGAAAGGCTAGAACATATAGACTGAAAGTCAAAAAAACGGATTAACAAAGACTCTAAAAATATATAAACTTCTAGGAAAAGTGTCCGTAGACGTAGCCGAGTGGTTAAGGCAATGTATCTTGGCGCAGAACTAGGGGACTTGCGCTGGTTCGAGCCTCCATGGGGAAATATATTTTATCATGATATTTCGGCCAGTATAAGACCGGTGCCTACCCAGCATCGCGAGGAATTTGGGTACCTGCCATAAGTAGCGGCAACAGCTTGAGAAAACCAGCTTTAACGGCTGTGGGGACCGACATGCAGATCACATGTCACCTCTACACTGACAGGATGATCGTCTAACTCTGTGATTAACACATGTAGATGTGAGAACAGCAGCCGGCTGGTAGACCATTGGACCTTCTAGGACTCTCGCCGCGCCGTGGAGTAAAAGTAAGTGTAAAGTGATCCCACAACAGACCCGGAGGCCCTTGGGGTAGCAGGAGGTTAGGGCTCCCACTTTTTCTAGACAATCGGCACTTTATGTCAGCCGGGTTGTCAGCCCTGCGTGACAGCCGCCTTTACCCCCCAGAACAAGCGTCTGGTACTCATTTCCGTTAGAGGCTGAGTCGACCCCAGGGCCATAGTGCCGCCAGAGGGTTTGGGTCAGTTTAAAAATCCTGACCCCAACGGGACTTGAACCCTCGACCCTCCGGCTTGTAGCTCAGTGCCTTAACCACTACGCTACGGCGTGCCCCCCGCGCCGTGGAGTTAACTAGGAAAAGTCGATGAGATTGCCCATGTAGAGTCTCTTGACAGTGAATCTCCAGTGAGACCTGAGCAGACAAACAAGTGGCCTAAATCCATGACAGCTAGATTATAGTGATAACTACTCCTCCGATTTTTGGGCTCCGTATGTTGATGGCCTCGCGAACATAAGCTCTCCATACATCTCTATCCTGAACTACTGTTTTCCAATTATCCCCTGTATAATCTACGTCCCTCAAATCATCATTAATGCTATTCTCCCATCTCATTCTTGGTCTGCCGACTGGGCATTTTCCCTTTGATTTTCCTACAAGAAGCTTCCGTGCACCTCTTTCACTCCCCATTCACTCCACATGCCAGACTGTTCTTATTATATCTGGCTTCATATAAAGACAATACTAAGTAGTTTTCTCCATTCATCTGTCCGTTGATCTCTCTTTGGTACAAAAAAAATCCTAAGAACTTTATTCTCAAATCCTCGTAATCTTCTTTCTTCACTTAAAGTAAGAGGCCATGTTTTGCATCCATATAATATGACTGGGAGAATTAGAGTTTTATATATTTTCAGTTTAACGTTTTTTAAAGGAGTTGGGAAGGCAAGAGTCCCTGAAATGCATAACGAACTTTAGTAAAATTCCAACCAAAATTATTGAACAATTATTATTATTATTATTACTATTATTATTATTATTATTGTTATTATTATTATTATTATTATTATTATTATTATTATTATTATAAAACTTCGTCATTGTGGTATTGGCAGAAATCTTTCCACCTTTATCTAAGTCTTCAACGATTTCTATTTCCTCTTAGTTGATTTATTACCGAAAGGAGTTTTTTTTAAATTCTTCTTATACAGGGTTTCAATTTTGTCTTGTGATGTAATTTTTTTTATAATGACTGCACTATGAGATCTTTTATGAATTTATCCAACCCGTTGAACATTTTTACGTGTTGTACACATTTAATTTCTGGCAGGTCTATCTCTACTTTTAGCGAATTTCGAACGAATTCAGCTATTGAGTACGCTATCATGAAAAAATTTAAAAAAATGCAGATTTTCACCTGTTCTGTCTAGTAGACGCCGAAAATGAAATTCCAATGCCTTCTAGAATGTTTATTACGTAGTATAACAATATAGTTCGATAATACATAGAGCATAGGCCTATAACATCCTAGTAGAGATTGAAATCTTAAAAGAAGTCGGGAATCATGACCAATTAATGAGAAAATATCTACCGACCTGAGCCATCTACAAAGAATATTAATCAGAACAATTACTATATACTAGGTGCTGATGATGGAACATATTCGAAATGCTTAAAACATTTTAATGGAATTTTACTTTGTTGAGGACGACCGAGATCTCAGGTACATGTTTTATTATCTTAACCTTTTGTAAATCTCAGCACAAAATGGCTATTGATGTTTAATAGAGGTTTAAAAAATGGGTTACTTGAAGCTTTGAGACAAAAGAGTCTCTTGTATTCTTTTTTGCTGAACTTGCCCATTACCTTTATTCAGTGTCATTATATCCCATAATTACGACGCGGTTTTAACTATCTGCACGTTTACTTTAACTTGATTTTAACTTATTTAGTCCTGGAGTGGAATTGAAAAGCCGCCTAGAATAATGTTGTAACCTTACTTTTTTTTCGAAATTGATTTTTACTTTGAAAAAGATTCCACCTTTAATAATAATAATAATAATAATAATAATAATAATAATAATAATAATAATAATAATAATAATACTAATAATAATATTTAATAATAATAAATAATAATAATTATTATAAAATTAATAATAATCTATCTATATTCGGGTTTTTAACAGCTGCTGCCATCTTCCCGTGCCAAATCTCAAATGCCTATGATCTTGGGCATCTTCAATGCTTAGCCCTCTTGCTTGCATTACTATCTTCATTCTTTCCTTCCATGTTAGGCCCAACTTTGGTCTCCCTCTTTTCTTCTTTCTGCTCGGTTGCCATTGATATAGTAGTTTCATCTATCGCTTATCTTTCATTCTTAAAATATGTCCCAACCATTTTAATTCCTTCTGCTCAATTCTTTCAAATATGCTTTCTTCTGCTTCCATAATGTTTCTAATTTCCTTATTTGTGATAGTAATGATAATAATAATAATAATAATAATAATAATAATAATAGTAGTAATAATAGTAATCTGGTGTCAGAACAGCTTTTGCTGTCTTCCGGAAACCGAACGCCCTTCTCTCTGCCCATCCGCAAGTTCGGTTCCCATCCTCAAATATAGCTGTTTGAACTCCCTCCATCGAAGTCTTCCTCGGTCAATCCTCTTTTCTTCTTACAGTTGGTATCGAACCCAAATAATTTTTGGTAATCTTTCTCCTGGAATTCTCTAAATATCGCCATACCATTGTAGCCTTTTATTTTCTATTACGTTTATTATAACTGGTTCATCTTGCATTCCAGACATTTCTTTTATCACCTTATTTGTTATTTTCTCCTATGATCTTATGTGTTTTTTCTGTATTTAATATGTTTAATTGATTTTTTCTGTATTTAATATGTTTAATTGTTTGAATACAACACAGAAATTAGGGACAAATGCCATATTCAAGACATAACCAAATTTATTATAGATAGACGAAAATATTGGAAGGGTCATATAGAATAAAAGAGCTAAATAAGATAGACCAATGGACGGGAGAAGAACAAGAGCAATACCAGCCAAGATATTGATAGACAGTGAATTCAATCCAATACGTCTTCCTCCGAGGAGTGATTTTGGAAATAAACAGGATGAAAATCCTACAAATTAAGTTTAAGAAGAAGAAGAAGAAGAATTGTTTGAATGTTAGAGAAAGCCTTATGGCCTTACAGTTTAAAGAATAATAATAATAATAATAATAATAATAATAATAATAATAATTGAAACAAAACTAAAATTTTATAAAGAAGTGGGAGTCCCCTTACTGTTGTATGGTACCGTAGTGAATTTTGAGTTTTAACTAAAAGAGAAGAGAAGATCATAGAAGCAGTTGAAATGAGATTTCTGAAAAATTTAGCTGACTGCAAACTTCTAGATAAAAGAAGAAGTGAAGATATTACAAATGAGCTAAATGTTTTTAAACTTGTAGGTAAAATCTAATAATTAAAACAACTGGAAAGAACATGTTCAAAGAATGAAAGATGAACGCATACCAAAAATTATACTTAATTACAAACCAAAAGGGGAGCGGAGTGTTGGTATATCGAAAAAAGAGATAGATTCAACTTTTTGAATGAGAATATACGAGACCGGAACAAGCCACGTGGACTTAATCCATGATTGTTTATTATTATTATTATTATTATTATTATTATTATTATTATTATTATTATTATACTGTTCAGATAGCAAAATTGTTATATTCTTCAGTCTTTGCATTAGTCATCCCTCATTCGGGGAGGCTCTCCATGCTCTTGTGTGGTGAAAATAGTATATATGTGACCCATAGTTCAAATCCATTTCTCGACAGGTCGTGTCAATGTAAGGCTCGGGTTGTGTGTGACACGTAAAAGTACCTATAAGGTGAGAGGTTAAACTGCGTTAATGGAATGGAATGAAACATTACTCATGAAGATTAATAACTTATATGACAAGAAAATTGAACAAATGTTTCAATAATAAAATGCTAAGTCATTATGGAAGGTAATGAAAAGTAAAATGGTCGAGTAATAATTATTCTACCTGAACATGGATGAAATGTAAATTAGATTTCTGGAGCTATTTTAAGCTTCTTCCGTGTGTTTGGTGTCGTTTCTTGCCGGTTTCGCCTTTCCGGTCAAATAATACATTCCCGCTAAACCTTGTTTCTAAGTATGCAATAAATCAGGTCTGCCATAATTACATACACACCAGCCTTCTCAAATTTACTGCCAATTTACATACAGACTCACTACAACTATCTTCAAACATTCTTAATCCAGAAAAGTTTTATAGTAGGCCTAATAATATTTTATGATAAAAAGTGGAACGAATATCCAACTATTTTCTTAAATCAAAGTTTAAATGGTCATTGTTCATTAAAAGAATCCGTTGCCATAGTAACGCTAAATATTCAACCTACTAATATATTAAACGTCGGAGAATTTCAAGCCTCAAGACCACGACCAACAGCCCAAGAATCATCTACATATCTCAACCGACTATCCCTGGTCAGAGAGATAGCATTGCAAGCTTTATTACAAAGATACCGTGTAAAAATTAGATAAAGAAATATATTTATATGGTTTTTATATTATTGCTTCTGATTTTATTTGTTGTTTAAAATTAATTAATTTACATATTTTCTGTGAAGTAATGACAAATTCCATGAAGCCGTGGTCCCGAGTATGAAGATTTTCGGGTTTGTAAAATTATGTATTATTGCCTCTGAGAAAATTTTAACAGGCCTTCTCAATCCAATATCTTAGTTGCCTATTCCCATACATCGATCCAATCAACACATCCTTTATATCTCTCCTCATCATACCGTGTTTATACACTATCTTTTACAGTTTCACTTGCCAGGACATGGAATTCCCTTGCACCTTATGTCAGAGACTGTCAAACACGTTAAAAAACAAATTAAGAATTATTTAAAAACAAACTAACTAATTGAAGCTTATACCTTTAACAATACATAATTTTATTTGTTTTATAGAAACAATATTAAGATTAACACATATTTTTCAGTTTTTGTTTTAAGAATTGTATGACCTAACATTTATTTTTTATTATATCTCATTACATTCCTTTGTTATTTTTATGTACACTTAGCGACAAAAATAATGGGCCGATTCTTGATCTCGAATATTTTAAGTTCAATGCGCGATTCACACGAGTAAATTAATTGCACAGTAGAGCTACAATACGTTTCCGTTCTTCCATTGAAGTGCATTCTTTCAAGCGCAGTTAACCAGCGTACGCTTAGCTCGGTGCTTAGTGGCTTGAGTCGTATGCAAAAGACCACAGGTTCCATTTCCGATGAGGTTAAATTTTTCAATTGTTAAAATGCTTTCTATTTTATTCTGTGTGTCCATTCTTAAAGAAACAACGTACTAACTATTTGGACGTATTACTATTTTTATTTATTTATAAACAGGTTTACACTATACTAAAACATCTTCCTGTGCCCAAGGTTTTTTAAATTTTTATCTTCTTTCTTCATTCTTCTCTATCTTCACATTCCAATTATTCCAGACCTAGCTCCCTCATACCTCTTCTTTCACCATTCATCCATTTCAATCTAGGTAGACCAATCTTTCCTTTCCCAGGTGGAATCCATTCGAAAGTTTGTCTGGGTAATCTTTTTCTTTGGCATCCTACGTGTATGACCATACCATTCTAGTGTATGTATCTCACAAAATCTAATATTAAATTTTGGACTTTCATTTGTTTTCTGATGATTGTATTTCTGATTTTTTCCAATTTAGAGTGTCTAGTTGAGCGTTAGAAACAATCCATTTCAGTAGACATAAGCTTTAAATTCAAATTTTTATTTAACTGCCAAGTTTCTGCAACGAATGTTAGCGTGCTTCGAATAATGGATTTACACATTTCTAATTTGGTATCCACTCGAATGTTCTTATCCCACAAAACGCCGTTTAACATTGTTATTACTGATCTGCCCTTTTGAATTCTATATTTTACGTCTTTTCTTGGGTACATTTTGAGTTAATTTTGATCCCAGTTAATTACATTGTTCACATCCTTTGATACATCCCATTATTAATATTATTATTATCATTATGGATGATGGACAATAAAAAATAATAATAAGAATAATAATATTATTATTATTTTATTATTGTCCATCATCTATTGGCTATTATGCTGGACTTGACACATATAAACTAAATATTTTAATTGAAGAGTGAAATTTTTTCCACACTAATACGTAATTAATAAATAAACACATACATATATGAAGCTATAATCTTTTATTGCATACATTTATAGCATTATTAGGCCTATTAAAACGTGGTACTGCACACACAATTAAATTTATACCGGTAGCTAAATAGTGTTATAGGGTTTACGAAGGCAGAAATATTACTTAATATAGTGTAAAGTTCACGTAGATTACGTGGGAGGAATTAATTGTTATAGCACGTATAGGATGTATTTTGCGAAAATACAAATGAATAAAAAAATTGTTGAAGGATTTGAACCCTGGCTTTCATACATATTTTATCTCCTTGTGAGTGGTTTATCGATCTACACTACTCGAATATCGGACACTAGTTGTTTAAATATTGGTTGTCTTGTACTTTTGCACTATAAACGAGAGTTTAACTTTATTTGAAATGTCGCAATTTGAGTAATATTGCATTTGTCGAACACTCGTAAATATCTAGAAGCATGTCTCTTCACTGTTCTTTAACTATTTAAGACGATTAAAAACAAATACAGCGTATTAAAAACATTTAACAGTGCGTTACCTTGTGAATCACAGCTTTAGCTTTTCGAGCATGCACAGTGGGCCATAACAGGGACTCTGCTTTTTGAAGCGGCTCATTCTTTTTGTCGCTAAGTGTACATTACATAGGGAAAGTCTAACAAATTATTTAATTTATCTCGCTTGTATACATTTTACGTGTATTATTAGTTTTAGTTTTAATTTTAATTATCATTGACATTATCTTATCGATCTTAATCTTATAGTTATTATCTTATTGATCAAATTATCATTTAGTATTTAATATTAGAGTTAATTGTGATTACTATATGTTAATGTCGACCAGCCTCATGGGCTAGTGGTCAGCGGTTCTGAATACAGTTCATGAGGTCCCGGGTTCGATTCCCGGTCAAACCATGGGAGATTTTCCTTAAAGGGAATTTTTCCTTAAAGGGAATTATTCATGTGGTTGCCCATGGTCTGGAATTTAAGTTAAGTTTAGGTTAATAACTCTCCCGGTACTTCATTATCATTTATCACCCATTAAATCATCGGCGTAACGTAACTCCGCCTTCCAGGTGCCACAACCTAAGAAATGGATCACAATTCCGCCGCCAATTCCAGGAGAGAAAGCCAGAAATGTCATAAAAGACAATCTGGTGGCATTAGACAAAAAAATCTAATGTAACATATAAATTTGTTCCGGTGAGTGGAAGAAAAGGCTACATGACTTAAACTCCACCAGGGTAATAAATAAATCAATAAATCTCTGACCACATGTCACTTACTAATCTCTGTAGTACAAAAGTGTAATTAATTTCCAATAGAGTACACTTATGTCCTAAAGCGCAAGGGTATATATATATATATATATATATATATATATATATATACGAGAAGTCCCGGTCACGCGTTGCTGTGGCTAAGGTATACGTTAAAAATTTAAATTAAGTTGCTGTCTTTCAGTCAGATTACTTAAAACTAATAGTTACACACGAAATTAATAATATTGAAAATAAAATAAACACTGAACACACTTAAATTATGAAATAATCAATATTTGTAATTCAATTGAAATTTGTGGTTGCAACAAAAAGCACAGCCATCTGAATCTCTCTTTGTTAAATAATAAACCAATTACCTTACCAAATTACCTTACACCGCAATCTATTAGAATTGTATGGAACTCACAGATAATTACACCGCCATCTGTTAGAATCGTATGGAACTCACAGATAATTATAACTCTTTGTTAAATAATAAACAAATAATTTGCAATAAAAATAATGCGACTATAAATTTAGTTATAAACTACCCTAAGTCTCAAGTTGGATCAAACTGCACACAGTGTGCAAAATTTTATTAAAATCGGTTCAGTAGTTTAGGATTCCATTGCGGACAAACAACGTGACACGAATTTTTTATATATTAAGATATATGCATTATATTTTTTATTATAATAAATTCATACTACTACCACTTCCGACTGGTTATGTCAGATACGGTAATTGAAAGAATTGAAAAGGTTCAATGTCCTCAGTTACTCTGAACTCTTGGCCTGATTTATTTGTGTAAAAAATGAGTTTCGTATGGAAATGAGCTGTATCTTAGGAAGGGGAGTGACTTAACAAATTAGATTGAGAGCGTAATGTTACAGTTAAGGTTGCGTGTCGTTGCGTTTTACAGACTTCCACAGAATTCATTTACATATTCTGTGTCGTGAAGTAAACACACATGTCTCATGCAGATTATTATTTAAGAAAACATCTGTCTAATAACCGATATTAATATTGGATTTTATAAAGTAATGACAGTGCCAAAGCTGCTATAATATGATTCCGAGATTTGGGTATTAACAAGGAAACAGGAGAGGAGGATTGAAGCAGCGGAAATGAGATTTCTAAGATCTGTTGCGGGATATACTTAACTGCATAAAAAATGAAGATATAACGAACTAAACATCTTTAAATTAATAGATAGATTGAAAATGCAGTAATCATTAGAAACAAATATACAGAGAATGAAGGCGAGCGCATATCAAAACTAATGATGAACAACCCAAAGAGTAGAAGGCATTTTGGAAGACCGAAGATAAGATGGGCTCAAGAGTGTTAAAGGGGAGGGGGACCGGAACAAGACTTACGAGGCACACATTTTTAAGTATGTATATACATAACTTATATCAATGTAAATTAATTTCTTGAGGAGAGCAGCAAGATTTTCAAAATTGGAAGAAAAAAATGAAGTCATACGAGAAAAAATGAATATTAAATATTCATTAGTAGATTATATAAGATACTAGCTAATACCTGGCGTGCGTTGCTACGCCTAAATAAATGTCAATGTGTTTTTACCACCAGCCGTGCTCTGTTATACTTGCCCGGGAATCTGCTTATCCCAATCTTGTCATCAATGAAAGACAAAAATGGTTATTGTGAGATATCCATAGAAGATAAACATATGCTGTCGGATACTTTTTTGTAGAGGTTTTTCAGATGTTCAATTCTGTGTACATTAATTTGGTGTATTTGTTATGGTTTAGGCAGCGTAAGCCATTTAAGCGTTAAAATAGGGACTTTATTTCACGTTTTTCCCTACAAAGGGTGATTTTTGGAGTGAAGTGGTTGAGTATAGCAAGTCTAATAGCCTATGTTCATCCCCGGAATCTCCTTATCATTTTTCAAAAAGCCCCATCTCAATCGGATGAACAGTATGGCAGAGCACGCTTGCCCAGGAATCTACTTATCCCGATCTTCTTGGTATCAATGAAAGACAAAAATGGTCATTGTGAGTTATCCGTAAAAGATAAACATATATTGTCGCGGACTTTTTTGTAGAGTTTTATGAGATATTCAGTTCTGTATGCCTTAATTTGTTGTATTTGTTACGGTTTAGGTAGCGTAAGCCATTTAAGCATCAAAATAGGGACTCTATTTCACGTTTTTCACTACAAGGATGATTTCTAGGGTGAAGGGGTTGAATATCACAACTCTCTTATAGCCTATGTTCATCCCGGGAATCTCCAGAACATTTTGAAAAAACCCATCAAAATCGGATCAACGGTATGGCCGCGCATAGAATACGAACAAACAACAAACATTGATTTTTATATATTAGATCCGATTGAGGGTCTTTCCACTTTTCAGCGGTTGCCCTTTTACCAGCCGGCTGCTGGCCCTTCACATCCACAATGTGTAAATCACAGAGGTAGATGATCAACAGCCAGTGTAGGGTTGACATGTGGTTAGCATGTCGAGTCCCTCAGCCTTTATAGCTGATTTCTCAACCTGGAGCCGCTACTTATTGTAGCTACCCAATTGCCTCACGATGCTGGGTGCGCACCGGTCTCATACTGGCCGAAATACCATGAGAAAATTTCTTCCCCCATGGAGACTCGAACCAGCGCAAGACCCGTAGCTCTGCGCCAAGGCTTCCTACCTTAACCGCTCGGCTACGGCGCGGGACATATATTACGTAGATAAGCAATTAAATTGCTATAGGCATCTACAATGAATGCAAGAAGAAAGGTTACCCAGAAAAACATTGGAATGGTATCCGCTTTATCTAATGTATATAAAAATGAACGTTTGTTTGTTTGTTCGTACTTTATGTGCGGACATACCGTTGATCCGATTGTGATGGTTTTTTTTTTTGCAAAATGTTCAGGAGATTCCCGGGATGTACACAGGCTATATGATAGTTAAGATAGTCAACTCTTACACCCTTAAAAACACCATTAAATGGCTTACGCTGCCTAAACCATAACAAATACACAAATTATTGTACACAGAATTGAATATCTCGAAAAATTCTACAAAAAAGTCCGCGACAGCATATGTTTATCTTTTACTGATAACACAGAATAGCCATTTTTGTTTTTCATTGATGCCAAGCAGATCGGGATGAGTAGATTCCCGGGCAAGCATGTGCTGCCATACCATTCATGCGATTGTCATGGGGCTTTTTGAAAAATGTTCAGGATTTTCCCGAGAAGGTTATAGGTTATAAGAGAGTTTTAATGCTCAAGCCCTTCACCCTTACAAATCACCTTCTGAAGTGAAAAAACGTGAAAAATGTAGCTTTTTGTTACCTTAAATTGGTTATGCTAAATACACGAAATTATTATACACAGAATTGAATATCTTAAAAAATACTCTACAGAAAAGTCCGCGACCGCACATGTTTATCTTTTAAGGATAACTCACAATAACCATTTTTGCCTTTCATTGATTCCAAGAAGATCGGGATAAGTAGATTCCCGGGCAAGCATAACAGCGCACGGCGGGTATTCTTTTAAGGATAACTCAAAATAACGAATTTTGTATTTTATCTCATTTATGCCAAGTACTTCGGGATGCGTAGATTCCCGGGCAATGTCGGGTAATCAGCACGGGGTATCTAAAATAATATTTATTATTTATTTATTTAATATTTATATTTATTTTTCCCTTTACTTATTCCACTAAATGCAAAAACACATTATCATTTATTTAGGTGTATCAGCGCACGCCGGGTACTAGCTAGTTCGTATAGGCCTATAAAAATTAAACCTGCGCTCTTTTTTTTTTTTCTCGCAAAACTCGAAAGGTAGTAGGACGATTGTTATGTCACATATAGGTTTTCAGGTACGAGGAGTGTTTAGTCTCAATCTATAATTCTCTAAAATCATTAGTTGTAGGAGTTTACCTGAAACGAAACTTTTAAAGAATCTCTTTAGCGGTCGCAATTTTTAATATTTCACAACAAAACTCAGTATTTACCATTAAATTAAACCAAGGTAGACACTCCAAAAATAAACTAAATCCGGTTATTAGAATTGACTAGCAACCGACATGTTTTGGTTGGACGCAATATATATCATACAAGTTAATTAATCCGTAATTGTATTTTAACTTATTCAACAAAATTGAAAACATATATTTAATTTATTTATGCGTAGCAGCACGCGCCAGGTGTTCGCTAGTCTAATTAAGTAATTTATTTTTAAGTCGGTGTTTAGTGGGGTGTAGGCAGACCCAAGTAAGTTTGAGAGAGTGCGCCACGATGTCGTATTTATTTTCTAAGCGTTGAGGCAAGTAGTGAGGCGTGACGTGTATGCCATCTTTACATGAAGCGAGGCATGTAATGTGTAATTGTAAGTAGGTTACACACACTGTGGGCTGCACCGGATGAAAGTGATGGCGATCAATAATGTGAGGAATTCATGGCTCATTTCATCACTCGGTCAAGTCATCCGTTACTTATTAACGTCTAGCCACTATTATAACCTATGTTTCCGTCTGCTTAAAATTTCGTTTTTAACATTATTTAAGAAGACCCAGAACGATCTATATCGATAATGACAAGGTGACTCCTTCGTGTAGAGGATTAAAAAATGAATAATAAAGCGGGAATCAGAAATATTTTGGTTATAGGCAATGGTGAATCTAAAACACTTGAAAAAATGTCACATTTCATAATATAGGGCTATTCAAAAAGAAGGAACGGACTTTAAACATTTATTTCTTCCAAACTACAAAAAAATAGAAACACAATTCCAACGTTCCTAGAAAGAGAAAAGTTTGAAGTTCCGATCACGGCCGCATTGGCGCTGTTGCTTAAAATTGCGATCATAGTTGCATTGGCGCTGTTGGATTGGAAGAGGAGGAGCAGAAGTTCAACTTCATCGCCGGTGGAGTCCCAGGCCACCATACCTTTCCCCATGATATTTTTATCTGTGGGGTTACGTAAAAGACCGTGTTTTTATCCTCCCTATCCTTACTCCTCTTGAAAATCTGCGATATCGAATTGTTGAAGCTGTGAATTCGATAACTAGAGACCAGCTGATTCGTGTGTGCTAAGAAATGTGCCACTCTTTTGATATTTGTCGTGTGACACATGGTGCTCGCATTGAATGCATAAAATAATGGAATTTGAACTTTTTTCATTCCAGGAACGTTATAATTGTGTTTATATTTTTTGTAGTTTGGAAGAAACAGATGTTTGAAGTCTGTTCCTTTTTTTATAGCCTTGTATTATGAAAATATCTTCATATTTCCATAAAGTTTAATATTGATCTGTATTTAAGAATTTAGCGATAGTGTACAGGTATTTACAATTTATTTTATTTGTTTTTTTTTTGGAATAATGATCTTATTGGTGATAAAATCGTAAAACATGTAGTCAATATACCCAATTCGCCAATTAAATATTAAAAGAGTCGTAATGTTTCAACAGCAAGGCTGTCATTTTCAAGATTAAATATTGACTAAATATTTAGTCTTGAAAATGACAGCTTCGTTGTTGAAACATGTTGACTCTTTTAATTTTTAGTTGGTGGATTGGGTATATTGACTACGTGTTCTACCATTAAAAAGAAGTTTATTAATAAAAAACAAATTTTGAAAAAAATTATGGGAACGGTAGGAAACGTAAGATATAATTAAAATAATGTCAGTATTTTGTTAGTTGTAACACTGAGTTACAGATTGAGTATCTATTATTATACTGATGTGAATGATAAGTGACGAACCAATAGCTGTTACTTTTTTGTTTAAATTCTTGAAATCTAATTAACTTGTTATTTAAAATTTTACTAGCCTACAGATTTATAATTATAATATAAATAAATACCATTAATTCATTATTATTTAATTAAAAAACTCATTATTTACCTTCCAGTATAACAATTTAATTAAAAAATATATATTTTTTTTAATGCCCCAGGTTGTCTTTCGATATTCCTGGTGTTCTCTCCTGGCATGGCGTATTTGTAACCCACTTTTGAGGTTGGGGCGCCTGGAAGGCGGGGTTACGTTGCCCCGATGATATGATGGGTGGTAATGATGATAATGGTGCGCCAGGAGAGTCCCTAATCCTAAGCTTAATCTAAGATGAATATGAATGATGATGATTGCGATGGCCATATGATTTCGGGGACCGTTTGGGACTTAAAGTTTTCCTGACATTTGTCTTACAGGTGAGGAAAAACTCCGATAAAAACCTCACCCAGAAAAACTGTCCCGACCGGGGATCGAACCCGGGCCCGCTACGTGACAAGGCAGCATGCTACCTCGAGACCACAGCGGTGGATTAAAAATAATACTTCATACGTTATTTTATATTACATTATAAATTGATATTGTTACGTGATGCATAGCGACATAAGAATTGCGCGGGCGGTGCGGCAATCACGAGTTAGAGAGCCCGCACAACAGGATGAAGTATCTGGAGTGTCTTACCAGACGGTTCCACCACCATCTCCTCCCTCCTTTCAGGAAAGATCGTTGACCAGAGGCTTATGTGCTTCGAAGTATCTCGAAGCTATGCCTGAAAACTTCCTTGCGTCTTTATAAAAGGGACAAGGGCAGGAGCCAGTCAGTCTGTGTTTGACGACGGCGATAGGCAGTCTTAGTCTTGGTTTCTTAGCGATAACAGTGTTGTTTACGAGAAATTGTGGTGAATATATTCACCAGTGAGTGTGGAAATAATTGTGACTGAGTTAAACATTTGAAACAAGATCAATTGTGAGTGAAAATTGTAATAAAAGTTTACCGATAATCTCCGAAAAGAAATAAAGCCTTAGGTGAGATTTTAAACAAATTCAGTGTCTTCATTTACGCCAAACTAACACAAAAAAAACCGTGGTTAACAGTGATAATATTTTTAATATTTTGATTATCGTTTTTTCATATAGGTCCTACTTGTAAAAATGTATTCATATTTCTACTGACTAATTATCATATTCGCCATGTTAAATATTAATGCGTGAGTAATGTTTCGTCTTAAATGTTATGTTGTCCCGGGGAGATTGACCTTATCACCCATTCGGGGAGATCATCCATGTCTTTGTCTTGAGTCAAAAAATTATGAGTATGATCTAAAGTTTAAAATCCCTCTCCCGGCAAATCGTGCTACTGTAAGACCCGAGTGGCGTTCAGCATGTAAAAGTACCTACAAGGTAAGAGGTTACACTACAGCAGAGAAGAAGGAGAAGAAAAAGAAGAAGAAACTTAATTGTAGGTTATAATTTTCAATGCAAATACTTTTAATGTTATCATCATCATCATCATCATCACTCCAGGGATTAGGCAATTGTCCGTTCCGACTTCATATTGCATCAGCCCAACGTCTTCTAGGTCTTCCAACATCACGCCTTCCTCTTGCTTGATAATTTCTGGCTAACAATGGATATCTCTCCTTACTCATTCCATCCATGTGATCAATCCATTTCTGTCTGTAATTCGTGACTTTATCCAATAAAGGCTGTACTTTCAATTCTTCTCTTATATCCTCATTTCTTATTCTATCAAGTCTTGTACATCCTTTTACTTGTCTTAGGAACCGCATCTCTGCCGTCTGTATTCTATCCCTCTGTCTTTTCACTGGAGCCCAAGTTTCACATCCATACAATATTGTGGGAACCGCCATAACATTATACATTTTTATCTTGGTTTCTTTTCTAATTTTATTTTTGAATGTTCTCTGTATTGTTCCACACACCGTCTGAAATTTATTTATTTTGGAGTCAATATCTCTTTCCACATTGTAGCCAACATCACAGCCCAAATATTTGAAACCAGACACCTGTTCTATACTTTGATTTTCTAAAATAATTTTGGTTCTCACTGGATCTCTTCTCTAAAAGCCATGGTCTTCGTTTTCCTTACAGAAATCTTTAGATCGTATAATTTACATATTTTATTTAATGCATGCATTGATTTCTGTAAGTCGTCTTCATTTTTCTGTATTATGATTACATCGTCAGCAAATAGAAGATTATTTATGCACATTTTATTATCCATTCTTATTCCTGGATTTACTAAAACTTTCCATTTATTAAAAAATATCGTCTATATATATATATATATATATATATATATATATTAAACAAAGTGGGTGATAAACTACATCCTTGTCGTAACCCAGTATTTGTTTTGATTGCATCTGTTCTTTTGAATCCGGTATCTATAATTATATTTGTGTTTTCATATAATGTCTTTATTGTTTCAACAAGGCACAGCGGGTATCCTTTCATTCGTAATATTTCCCATAATTTTTGTCTGTTTACTCGATCGAAGGCCTTATCCAAATCTATAAATCCTATGTGATTTTCTAAGTTATGTTTTCTTCTCTTTTCTATGAGTTGTTTCAGTGTAAAGACATTGTCTATACATGACCTTCCCTTTCTGAATCCACTTTGATTTTCACTTATTATTACTTCTGTTATGTTTCTCAATCTATTATTTATTATTTTCGTATATATCTTGTAGCCAGTATTCATTAAGCTAATCCCTCTGTAATTCTCGCAATTTCTCCGGTCTCCTCTTTTGAATATATTCTTCACAATTGCTGTTTTCCAAGTAGTTGGAATCCCATAGGTCTGCCAACATATATTAATTAGATGAAGTATTCGTAGTTTACACAATATTCCACTATATTTGATTAATTCCATATTTATATTATCTGATCCTGTTGCTTTCCTATTCTTAGTGGTTTTCAAAGCCATTTCTAATTCATTTATGTCTATTACATCAATATTTTCCACTTTTATTTCTTCCTCATTGTTCTCTTTTCCTTCAATTTCCTCCTTTTTCCAAAGTTTTTCATAATGTTGTATCCATTCTTGTTCTGGGATTATATTCAATCTGGCAGAATCTTTCTCAGTCTGATTTAGATGTTTCACTAATTTATAACCTATTTCTTGTCTTCCATACATATCATGTTCTACTGAGCTTATAAATGTATCCCATGACTCCTGATGGGCTTTTCTTATAATGCTTTTAGCAATTCTCCTTTTCCTTTTCATTTTATATTCTTCATAAGATTCTTCTGTTTTCAGTCGTAAGTATGTATGATATGCTTTTTGTTTTTCATTCACTGCATTTTGTATATTCGCATTCCAAGTTCTCAAGCCCTTCCTATTTCTTATTCTATTTTTCTTTCCTAATATCTCATTTGCTGTTTTATGTAATACATTTGATATATTTTCCCATTCAATATTTATATCTTCTGACGTCGCTATCTCTGATATATATTTATTCATTCTGCTTTCATAATGTTGTCTAATACTTTGATCTTGTAATAAATATACTTTATATACTTCTTCTTGGTTTCTTTTGTTCTTCCGGCTGATTTCCATGAAGATTTAATGTTATCTATTGTTTATTTTCGTAGACTGCGATGAGCAGAACATGTGGCACAAATGTGGAATGGAAGAAGGCCATGAGAGCTTCTTGCAGCAAGACCAGAGGGAATATGCCTTGTTGGTAGACCAAGATTGAGGTGGGAGAATAACATTAAACATGATTTGAGGGATGATTGGAAAACATTAGCTCAGAGTAGGTATCTATCGTTTTGCTTGTTGCCGTGCGATCCATCTGTAATAATTACGTTTTATATTATACAGATTCTTTAACGAAATCCTACACTACACACTGATTTTCCCGACAAGTGTGTTATGCGTGTAGTCTAATCGCAGTTATCAGCCATTTTGGCCGAACGCAGCATTACCATGAACTGAAAATGTAATCCTGCTTGTAAACACACGACATGTAAAAATTATAATTGGTCAGTGACACAATGCTCTGCAATGTTTATGTATATCCAATAAATACTACAATTATTATTCTTTCACATCAGCTTTTATAAACACATTGCACACGTTTAAATATATCTAACAGTGGAGTCTTTTATATTAAAAAAATATATATATTTGCAAAAACTTGTGCACTGGCCTGTTTATCCTTTCATTATTTGTTCCACTGTAGAATAACAGGTAGTTTTACAGATGCAACCGCTTTCCCACTGATGGTTTAAACTTATTTATACCCAATATATCTTCCAAATTTAACCATAAGGTTCTCATCTCTCTCAGTACATTTTATTTCCTCTTAGTTCTTGGTCTTCCTCTCATCGCTATTCCAGGAGCCAACTGTAGCATTGAAGCCATACAATTTCCCGCCTTATCATAATGAGAAGGTTTGCGTTCACCTGACACCTGAGGCCAATATCGAAGATAGCATAGCTACTGCTAAGCCTCCATTTCGGACAGATCAAAAGGGTAATTGTCACACGAAGAGAATACTTTGTCCTCCTTGTAAGGGGTTAAGAAAATGCCCTGGCAACTAAAACTTCGCAAAAATACAATACGTGTTTCGTATTTTAATCAGAGAGATAAACAGGACGACAAAAGAATAAAAATGTATATATATGATATGAAAAGAAAAATTAACGCCTGAACCGGGATTTGAACTGAGGACCTCTAACTTGATATGTGAGTGCGCTACCAATTACGCTATCCAGACATCCTAGCACAAACATTTTCTTTTTCTTTTATATATATATATATATATATATATATATATGTAAGTCCACCGCTATGGTCTCGAGATAGCGTGCTACCTTGTCACGCAGCGGGCCCGGGTTCGATTCCCGGTCGGGACAGTTTCACGGGTGAGGTTCTTTTCAGGGTTTTTCCTCACATGTAAGCCAAATGTCAGGAAACTTAGGGCTCAACGGTCCCCGAAAATCATTCGGTCATCATCATCATCATCCTTATCATCCATCATCAGTGTGGAAAGCAACGGGTAGCTACCACTCCTATAATTCACTAGTAAAACTGCAAAGCATAGCATGAAAATGCTATGATTGCAGTGAAAGACCTGCCCTCGGGCTGAATTACTATGGATGGATATATATATATATATATATATATATATATATTATAATTAAATATTTAACATTGAGCAATGCAAGCTTAATATGGTATGATAAGAAAAATAAATGCCTGGGCGGGATTCGAACCCGGATCTCTGAGTCTGTACCTCAGTGTGATATCCATTACACCACCAGGCGAATCCAATTCAAACATTTATTTTTCTTATATATGTATTATATTCTCCATTATTACTAGATGTCGCGAGAACTCGGTCTTCACTGCCATCTAGTAGCTGACTATAACAAGTAAGCAAATTAAAGAGAACATTTTTACTTTATAGCAGTGTCGCTTTATCGATGTTATAATTAAATATTTAACATTGAGCAATGCAAGCTTAATATGGTATGATAAGAAAAATAAATGCCTGGACGGGATTCGAACCCGGATCTCTGAGTCTGTACCTCATAAATATTTAATTATAACATCGATAAAGCGACACTGCTATAAAGTAAAAATGTTCTCTTTAATTTGCTTACTTGTTATAGTCAGCTACTAGATGGCAGTGAAGACCGAGTTCTCGCGACATCTAGTAATAATGGAGAATATAATACATATATAAGAAAAATAAATGTTTGAATTGGATTCGCCTGGTGGTGTAATGGATATCACACTGAGGTACAGACTCAGAGATCCGGGTTCGAATCCCGTCCAGGCATTTATTTTTCTTATCATACCATATATATATATACACACATCTACATTCATACGTAAAATGGTCTCTCTTCCTCTCTCTCATGCATACATCAATCTATATATCTCTCATATAAAGCGAGGCTTCGTCCATTGTGCAATTAAAATCTGCCTAGCAAATAATCTTAAAAGAACACACACATACGTGATAAATGCAGGATAACATACATATGTGCATTTCTCGCGGAGTCTCTGCCTTATGTAGCGGTGGGACTTCATAAATGATCCCAAGAGCTATTATACCGTCTATAGCATAGCCACTGTTAGGACTTCGTGAGGTTCTATACAAAAAAAAGAGACACATCGGTCCTTCAGGTTAAACAGCCTCGGACTGGACATTCAAATAGAATATGGCTAAATTGGAAGACTGTGGGTAAAAAAATAATAAAAACAATGAAGGGAAGATGGATTAGCGAAGCCAAAGCTTGAGTCGGGCTAGGATAGATGGATAAATACATGCATACAATAGCAGAAGTAGCAATAGTTGGTTTTGTAATGGAATTTGAACTTTGTTTTAGAGAAGTACGTAACTTAAAATGGAAATTAAATTGCGCATGGGCCGGTTTGGTCGTTTGTGCTTATTCCTGTTCCACGATGAAATATATATTAATATCCTCAACTCGTGTCCAACTCAGGGTCAGGCCGAGGGATGAGATGAGATGAAGCCCATATATTTAAAGAAGTCTGTGAATGACAAGGGAGCCGGCCGACTACTCCTGACGCACCGTCACAGGGGCGGAGAAATTGTGGAATGAAATTTGTGGCAGGGGAAAACGGGAGAAACGCCGAAAAATATCTGCCCAAGATCCGTTTCGTCTACCACGAAACCCACATGGAGTGAACGAGACTCGATCTGGGGACTCCAGTGGTGAGACGCAAACGTCATAAATACACACGTACACACACACACACACACACACACACACACACACACACACACACACACACACACACACACACACACACACACACACACACACACACACACACACACACACATATACCGCCGTAGTAGAGCGATTTAAGGCATGGTACCTTGGTGCAGAGGTACGGAGATTGCGGTGATTCGAATCCCCATGGGGAAAAATATTCTCATGGAATTTCAGTCAGAATGGAACTGATGTTCATCCAGCATCATGATGAATGTTGATAATTGCAATAAGTATTGCTCCAGGTTTAGAAAACTAACTATAACGGCTGGGTCATCCGGCATACTGATCGCATAATACCCCTATACTGGCAGGCTGATCGTTCACCTCTGTGAATAACACACGTGAATGCGATGATAGCAATCGAATAGAAGGTCAATATCCTTGTAGTCCTTAAAAAAAACCAAAAGGGAGAAGGTTGTTGGGAAGACCATTGAAGAGATGGAAGGACCAATTCGAGCTATAATGAGATCGGAACAGGCCATTGGGCTTAATCCTTGTTGTTGATGATGGTTATATATATATATATATATATATATGGTACAAACACTCCACACTCAATCTAAACTCGTTCATGAAGCGATCATAAATCAACGTGATTAACTCTACACTTTGGCAATTTCGGAATTTAAAGTAGGCAATATATTTAATGTACTGTAGTTTCAGTGGTCAACGCGAATTACTCCATCGTTTGTTGAAAATCCCACATAGTGCACATTCTCCTTTGATATACATAACAGGTATTCAACCTTGAATATCTCAAAATCTATGGAAAATGAGTCAATCATGTTATCTTCTGAAGGTTTCACATAAATATCGGGTATAAAACACTCTCTGTATCTCTCTCTCTCTCATCAATGTACCTGTCTATATTCTCTCACTGTAGTGCGACTTCATGCTTTGTGCAATTAATGTTCATACAATACACAGCTACGGTTCTGTATCCAAACATACAGAGAGGAATAACTAACTCTCTCGAATCCGTGTATTCACCTTCATATCTTTAATTATAGTTCCTTTGTATAATTAGAATATCACCTACAAACAGAAAATACAGCACAATCACAATTCCATGAAAAATACAGTACAATTTAATAAAGGAAACAATGAATCGTATTTAATATTTCATCATCAACAAACGTCCGTCACCAGGAACTGCGTAAGCTAAGTGAATTCCTGAGCAATTCGAATTTAAGGTTCGAGTTTCATTGTCTACGGAATTCGTTCTTCTTCATCTTCTTCACTTCACGGGCTAGGCAAAATTACCTGTTCCGCCTCACAGTTGTTCTGTCCATCTTTTCACTGGCCTTCCTACATTCCTTTAACCTCTTGGCTTTTAGTTAAATGCTGCTCTTGGTAATCTTGTTACATCCGTTCTTTCCACTTGTGTAAACCATTTCTCGCTATATTCTCTGATTTTCTCATTCAATGGTTACATATTTAACTCTGTCATTTTGTTAATTACATTGAATGTATGTAGTTATGTTGCGGGAAAATAAAAAAGCTGGCTGCCAAAACGATTTTTTTAAATTTAAAGTTTCAGCTAAACCCTCACTTCTGTCCGATTTCGTTAACTTTTTATTAGCACCTCCTATAGTACGCACGTTAATTGTCTCATACAAATTCTCTAAATGACGAAAAAAAAATCGATTCAAATCGGTCAAGTAGTTTTTGAGTCCACAAAGGACGGACAGACTCACAGACGTTCATTTCTATGTATAAAGATCTATAAAATATTCCACATATAAAATATTCTATAAAATATTTCACATACTGCTAAAATAATTTTTACGTTTGTTTTTATGTAGGTTGGCACGTCGCATAGAATGCACCATTATTGAAAGCATAATCGATCGTTAGTTGTTTCGTGCAGTCTGATTCAACCAATCATAATCTTTGAACTACAACACGCAGGTTGTGTGTCTGTGTTAGCTACACTCGGGTTCATGTCCCACACCACGCGTGTCGTGTTTTCTCGAGGGAGTATTATGTTTCAGGCTATCTTCTACGTACTGGGTTGGGTATTCCATGATAACACAAACCAACGAGAGAAAATTGTTTAATTTATTTGCATAATGAATCGGAATACGGCAATCATCTTTTTCACGTTTCAATAAATGTATTTAAAGAAAGTATCTGTCACGCAGGAACTGCGTAAATTATGCGAATACTTCAACAAGTCTAAATTTTTGTCTCATTATGCTGGTTTCCGGAATATATCTTTCTAGTGTTCATCCTTACATTGGATATACTCAATTTTGTATACCAATTTAATTAAACTTGTCTGAAAATATTGAAAAAAATGTATAAAGGTAAGTTATTAGTTCTTCCATATTGATATATAATTTCGCACAACTTTAAATAATATCCACTGATTCATTTTTCATTACTTTTAAAAATATTAAATAAATGTATGCAATTTATCTTATGGGATATTTTGAAAAAAATAAGAGTTAATTAAACTGTTTGGTATACATTGTACAGAAGCAAACATGGCGGTCGCTAGAGCGAATTTTTAATTTCGGGTTTCAGGTAAACTCTGTATTGTAATTGTCGGATTTCGCTGACATTTGGTGAATACTTTAATCGTTTTGTTTCAATAGCGTATGCTGAGTTTCGTTTCGAAACATCGCAAATTGCAATCGCAAGAGATATTTTTAAATTTTTGTTTCAGGTGAACTTCTATTCCTATTGGTCTGATTTTGCAGGTTAACGAACTCGACCTACTTGTTAAATTGTTAGGATCGGTGAAGATCTGTAATTTTTGAAAACAAATATTTGCATGAGAAATTCTCAATAGCTTCATTCATTCGGAATTCGCTAAAGCTGTATCAGGACTTCAGGGTAATGAGGGGGGGGGGAGTTCAGTGCCACCACATTTTCTTGCGATATTTCTGGCATTTTCGCCTGGAATTGTAACTATTTGTAATGTCGGGATGCCCGAAAGCAGAGTTATGTTAGCCCCGTGATATGATGACTGTTAAATGATAGCGAATCACTAGGAAATCATTAAACCTAAACTCAATCTAAATTTAAGACTATGAACCATCACTGCAATAATTCTCCTTAAGGAAAAATTTCTGTGCTATGAGTGGGAATCGAACTCAAGACCTCATGTACTGTACTCAGAATCTCTAATCTAAAGAGCCAATGAATATATAAAGTATATATTTGAATAACATTTTTGTTATTATTATAACATTATTTATTTATAATTCCTATGATATACACACATTATAAATTAAATGACAGTAAGAAACTAGGGCTGGAAGTAAAAATAAATAGAATTAAAAAAATATGGTCACACGTAGAATTACATTATCAAATGGAATTACACTCAACAACTGAGGGAAATTTTGAAGAAGTGGCAGAAATCAAATACCTATATACAATAAATTTGAACAGGAATGAGGTGCAGAAAGAAATAAAATCATAGGGTAAACTACATAGAAACATGTTATGTATTACAGGGACTCCTATCATGCCAACTTCTCTCATTTATACTATATGGATGCGAAACATGGTGTCTTGCTTTAAGAGAGAAGAACATATTAGACGTACGAGCACTTCAGAGTAAAGAGTTTAGAACATTTTTGGAGCAAAGAGAGACTCACAGATTGGCAAGTGATGAAAAGTACTTAACAGTGTCCTACATAATCTTTATGCGAACGAAATGTAATAAGAACAGATAAGTCTCGTAGACTACGATGAGCAGGACATATGGAACGAATGGAGAATGAAAGAGGAGCATGGAAACTTATTGTAGAATAGTCAGAGAGAAAGTGACAATTAGGTAGGATAAGAAGAGATAAGCGAATAACATTAACCATGATGAATTATACAGGGAACAATTGGAAACTATTAGCTTTGAATAATGATGTAAGGAGAGAATATTTCCTCACTGCCAAGGACCTCAGGGACAAATAGTACCAGTAATTTTGTTATATGTTCCGGTCATTTCATAGTTTACTAGCTGGCCCGGCGAACGTCATATCGCCTTTAAATATTTTTACGTTAATGTTTCCGATGTTTTAATAGTTATCTGCTATGCGGGGCGGAAACAAATCCAACAAATCAAAGATCATAAAAATCGGTCCAGCCGTTCTTGAGTTATAAATAGTGTAACTAATCCGACTTTACATATATATATATATATATATATATATATATATATATATATATATATAGAAGTCCCGGCCACGCGTTGCTGTGGCTAAGGTATACGTTAAATTATGTTGTAGTAAACTAAGTGAGAAATCTAAATCAGAAAGTTTTTGTTTTACACAATTTTTTAGTTCTGATACGTTAACTACACCCGGTATAAATATGGGTGGTGGTTTATGTGGAAGTGGTTTTGTTGATTGAGATCAATTTATGTTGTCTGCATTCTCAGTATCATCCATAAGTGTATCATAAGGATTATATACATTTATTGATGGAATATTTTGAGGAGGATTGCTGATTTCATTATACTTTCGTTTTTTTCTACGAACTTGTTGGCAGTTTGGATTCTCATCATCATCAAAAGTCTCTGTATAGAAATATCGTCTTGTGATATATTATAGTCATCTTGTTTTTCATTTAATTGAGGCATGAAGATTTTTTCTGTAATATTAGGCATATTATTATAACTAACAGACTTACTTACAATTCTGTTATTCCGTTCCTTAGGGCCTTCATATGTTTTTAAATTGACATTCTTCTTAAATGTAAGCTTTATGTCACATAGGCCTATACCAATTTGCGGAAATTCACTTGATATCTTATCATTCATGGTCTCTAGAACTGATTCGCCATACTTTTCAATGTCTCTTCTCGGTCCAGTTAAATTTAAATTAAGTTGCTGTCTTTCAGCCAGATTACTTAAAACTAATACACACGAAATTAATATTATTATCAATATATTGAAAATAAAATAAACATAAACACACTTAAATTATAAAATAATCAATATTTGTAATTCAATTGAAATTCGCGGTTGCAACAAAAAGCACAGCCACCTGGTTAAATAATAAACCAATTACCTTACACGGCCATCTGTTAGATTCGTATGGAACTCACAGATAATTGTAACTATTTGTTAAATAATACACAAATAATTTGCAATAAAAATAATGCGACTATAAATTTAGTTATAAACTTCCCTAAGTCTCAAGTTGGATCAAACTGCACACAGTGTGCAATATTTTATTAAAATCGGTTCAGTAGTTTAGGATTCCATCGCGGACAAACAATGTGACACGTAATTTTTATATATTAAGGTAAAGAAAATATATTGTATCAATTAAAAAAAATAGTTGAACGCCAAGAAAAATGTTCTCCTTTTGAATGTGAAATTGTGGCGAATCTGTGAGCGGTTGAGCACGGATTCAGCACCATGTATAATAAATAATCTGCAATTAACATATATTTTTTAAAAATAGTTATTTTTTGTTAGCCTATGCAATCGGTAATAAAATTGTATACGAATGTATGTCCTCTCTGGAAAATATTGTATTACTGAATGACTTCTTGAATAATTTATTGCTAATTTTTTGGAAATAAATACATTGAAAATAACATTGCGCACGGACCTGATTGGTCTTTCACACCTACGTCTGTTCCATATTTAAAGAATAAAACTGTATATATGTACTCCCACATACTTATCTATACTCAAACTTTAAAACGTGTGTAAATTAAGAGAATTTCTCAGCAAGTCTAATTTATGGTGCGATTTTGCTGTATTACGGATTGACTTTATTTGTTGATTAAATCTTTTGAATTAATTTTGGTTGCGAAAAACAAACATGGCAGATCCTAGACCGATTATTAAATTGCAATTTTCAAATAAACCTCCATAGCTATGATTAGATTTTGCTGATTTATTTTTATGGATCATCTTTGTCGTTCTCTTTTTAATGGCATATAATAATAATTTACATATATCCATAGTAATTCTGCCCGCGGGCAGATCTCTCACTGCACTTTCGTACTAGGCCTATGCTTTGCAGCTTTACTAGGGAATTATAGGTGTGGTAGCTTCCCGTTGTTTTCCACACAAGTGAAGGATGATGATGATGATGATAATGATAAGGAAGATGATGATGGCCGGATGATTTTCGGGGACCGTTGGGCCTTGTAGGCGAGGAAAAACCCCGAAAAAACCCTCACCCAGGAGCCTGTCCCGTGCGGGAATCGAAACCGGGGCCGCTGCGTGACAAGGCAACACGAACCTCGAGACCACAGCGGTGGACTATATATGTCTATTTATTTATGTCGGCCGCGGTGGACTAGTGGTTATGCTCCTTGCCTCTGGTCCCAAGGTTCGCGGGTTCAAACCCGGCCGGGGTCGATGGATTTTTTAGGACGGAAAAATCCAAGGAGCAAGTCCTCCGGGAGGGACTTTAAGCCATGGGTCCCGAGTCTGAAGATTTTCAGGCTCATAAAAAATCCTTAAGCCTGAATGAAAAGTCCTTTAAGCAAAATTTACCGAATTTTCCCGTCCTAGTACTACTTTGGTTCCCTAGATGTCAGTATGAGGCGGAACGCTGACCACGTACCACTCAATATGACATCTATACGAAAACAAGTGTAACTAAATTAGTATGGTTCAAATTCTTCTCTGTAGGGGGAGAGCGCCTAAATCTCTGTAAAGGGAAAACATAGGCTTACAATACAATGCAATGGAATGCAGGCTTTCACAGCCGGTAATCATGGTAGTAAAAGATTCCGGGCTATGTGGCCGTGGTCTATAACTGGCGTTTCTTCCAGACGTTTCTCCCTCAACTGCGGAGGGCATCTTCAGTGGCGAGCGCCAGAAGCCGTTGTTTCCCTGTCGTAGACTCGACTCATTCGCAGTCGAGTCTACGACAGGGAAACAACAGCTTCTGGCGCTCGCCACTGAAGATGCCCTCCGCAGTTGAGGGAGAAACGTCTGGAAGAAACGCCAGTTATAGACCACGGCCACATAGCCCGGAATCTTTTACTACCAATACAATACAATATTTATTTATTGACCTCCGCAAAAATTTTACCCCAGTGGAACTCATGTCCGCATTTCTTGACGCTTTTATTTTTACGGTACTTTTTTCGTCTGGCTTATCACCTTCGACCAGTCCGGCATGGTAACCCTATCGGCAGCATTGCTACCGCCGGCATAGCTCTCGGGATCATTTAAGAACGGAAGCCACTCCACCACGACAAGGTAAAGGTACAATGGATGATGATGATGATAATAATAATAATAATAATAATAAATATCAATAAAAATAAATATGTGGTCACACATAGAAATATATTATTTAATGGAAATGGACAGCTAATGACAAATGATGGAAATTTTAAGGAAGTGGCTGAATTCAAATACCTAGGAACAGTAATCACAAATAGGAATGAGATGCACAAAGAAATTATACATAGGCTCAATTCTGGAAATGCATGCTATTATGCATTGCAGAGACTTTTGACGTCCCAACTTCTTTCAAAAAACGTTAAGCTGAAAATATATAAAACTATTATTCTGCCAGTTATATTCTACGGATGCGAAACAAGGACTCTTACTTTAAGGGAGGAAAGGAGATTACGAGTATTTGAGAATAAAGTTCTTAGGGAAATGTTTGGACCAAAGAGAGATGAACAGAAGTGAATGGAGTAAACTTTATAACGGTGAACTACATGGTCTTTACAGGAAGCCAGATATAATAAGAACAGTTAAATCTCGTAGACTGCGATGGGCAGGACACGTGGCACGAATGGGGAATGAAAGACGCGCATGGAAGCTTTTTGTAAGAAAACCAGAGGGAAAACGCCCAGTTGGTAGACCAAGAATGAGATGGGAAAATAAAATTAACTATGATTTGAGGGAATTAGATTATACAGGGGATGATTGAAAACATTGGCTCAGGGTTGGAATATATGGAGAACTTATGAACCTACGCGTTCGATAGTGCCAGTGAGTTAGTTATATATATATATATATATATATATTATATATATATATATATATATATATATATATATACTCAGTACTTCGCCGTAGGGGATTAGTCACTTTTTTTTACCTACAGGTGTCAACGAGTGATATTTGATCGGCACATCACCTCAGTTAGACACTTAGAAGTCAACTAAGGTATTACTCAGTTGGTTAACGATCGGTGAATATTGAACAAATACCTCTTTATTCAGACTTGCGGTTCTTTTACGAGCCAGAATATCTGCAGACTCGATACCCATATAATAATAATAATAATAATAATAATAATAATAATAATAATAATAATAATAATAATAATAATAATAATAATAATAATAATAATAATAATAATAATAAATATATAATAGTAATAATAATAACAATGACAATATTAATGGTAATGATAATAATAATAATAATAATAAAATATAATAATAATAATAATAATAATAATAATAATAATAATAATAATAATAGCTTTATATTATCTATCAGAGTTAAGGCCTTAAAGCCACTTAGCTAGGTTAGATAAAATTTAAAATGTCTAATTAATTTTACATCTAAATTACAAAAAAAAATGATTAAATGGTATACGTACAGTTATTATCTACATTATATGTTGATTAATTTAGAGATCAATACTTTTAAAATCCATACTGAAGCACTGTTGAGTTTGTTATTTAAATTGTGTATCCGGGATATAAGTCGCCCTCAACAACTTAAAATGCATTATAGTTGTGTAGGCCTTTCAGAACTTCTTGTTTTGCTACTAACCAGCTGCTGAAGATGGAACAAGAAATTCTGAAAGGCCTACGCAATTTTAATGAATTTTAATTTGTTGAGGACGACTGTACTTAGGTACTAATTTCAGTATTTTAACTTCCTTTAGATTTACCAAATAAAATATAAAATGTTCAAAGTAGAAAAATGAAAATGAAAATATTAATGAAAAATAAATTTATTTGTGGAGAAAAATAATTAGTTAACAACAAGTGATTGTATAAACGTGACTTAAAAGAATCAAGTGTGCGGCAACCCCTGATATCTTGAGGGGGAGAATTCCAGGAGCGGGCAGAGGCAAGTGTGAAAGAAGTAAAATAAGAAGATGTGTTGTGGAGAGGAATTGTTAGCAGACTATCAGTTTCGTTGCGATAAATAGAAAATTGTGGCAGCTGGAGAGATTTTATAATTTTCCCCTTAGGTTAATCCAACAATTCTAAAGATACGATTTTGCTGGTTAACGAACTTAACTTAATTTTCTTAATTGGCTGCTATACGGGGAGTTTGGCTAAGGAAGTTGGCACTGGAGAGAGTACAGACATAGATTAATATATATATATATATATATATATATATATATATATATATATATAAGGTTTTTAGTCATGGCCATTTTGGGTGTCTTGTAAGTACGAAATATGAAAATTTGTAAAAAAAAATAATAAAAATATTTACATGAAAACAATCTCAGTAGCTACATTTCTTCCGAATTTACTAATTAATATTAGTCGAATACATAAACGCAGTCTACTGGTATACACGTGACATAATTTTTCTTGATTAAACGTCTCAAAATACATTTGGTTAAACAGTATCTTAATAAATAAAAGTCCGTCAGGGCAGAAACTGCGTAAACTAAGCGAATTCCTTAACACGTCAAATCTATGGTCCCAATTTGCTAGTTTAAGGAATGTATATTTCCTTTGTAAAATTGGAGGAAGTCAATATGTGATGCCAACTTATTTAAAATGGTTTGACTGCAGGAAAACAAATGATGCATAACAGTAAGTTATTACCTATTTGCATATTGTTGTATAATTTGACAGAATTGAAATAAGATCTACTGGTGATTTATTTACTTATTAAATTAATTGCTATATTTGGTTTCGATTAAATAAAAATTGAAGCCGATGGTACGTTAACGGATATACTATATATAATTAATGTTTGTGCTAGGAGGCAGGATCCCACCATGGTATCTTTACCTTGTCGTGGTGGAGTGGCTTGTGTGCATAAATGATCCCGAGAACTATGCCGGTGGTAGCATTGCTGCCGATAGGGTTACGCATGCCGGACTGGTCGAAGGTGATAAGCCAGATGAAAAAAAAAATACCTTGGTCGAAAGAGTGACGATCTTTCACCGTAAAAATAAAACCGTCAAGAAATGCGGACATGGGTTCAACTGTGCTAAAATTTTCCGGAGGTCAGATAGTCCCCCACTCGGTTCTCCGGGGGAACTACTTCAGGGAACCCATGCCAAAGGCTCAAACATAGGGACATGTTCCTAGGAACATGGAATATTAGGACTTTATACAATAGCAGGCGCTAGAGGTATTAACCCGTAAATTAGATAGAACACCCTTGGATATAGTCGCTTTACAGGAAGTTAGATGACCAGGAGAAGATAGTCAGGAATCAGAAAGCTTTGCATTATAGCTTACTACGGGGGTGCAGAAAGATAGGGATATGTGGAGAGCTTATATCCGCGTGGCCATGAACCAACTGGTTTGATAGTGCCAATGAGTTAGTTAGTTAGGTAGGAGGATGGATAGCGTACGTGGTAGCGCACTGAAGTATCAATTCAATGGTCTTGAGTTCAAATTCCGGTTCAGGCGTTTATTTTTCTTTCCATATATATATATATATATATATATATATATATATATATAATTTGTCTGAGGTTCAAGATGGCGGAAGTGCAGAAATGTGATATCGATAGTGCTCTGGAAAAGCTGATAGAAGTTACGGAAAAAAGCAAAAAGCTACGAAGTGACCTGAAGCAAGACATCATGCAAGCGGTAAGTGAACTCAAAACATCATTTTGTAATTTAATGAACGAAGTGGATGAGAAAAACAAGACGATTAGTGTTCTGGCTGAGAAGGTCAAGAAAGCTGAAGAGATTCACAATGATGTGACAGGTAACAGAAGCCTTGTTGAGGCGATTGGACATCATGCTCCATCTGTCTGCGGCAGTTCGAACTACAGCGCAGCTGTTCGAGACAATAGACCACAAACCATACACGAAAAAAATGACAAACTTGTACTTAAATCCAAACAGAACGAGTCCACAGATGCAATGAAAGTTTTGTTGAAGCGAAATATTAATCCAACACAACTAAAAGTTGGAATAAGATCTATGAAGGCACTAAGAGACGGTAGATTGATTATCGAATCTGGAAAGAAAGAAGATATCGATATTCTTAAAAAAAATATCGAAGATCATTGCAGCCAACTATTGGACATCAGCACTCCTAAACTTCGCAACCCTAACCTAATTATCTACAACATCCCTGAAGACATAACAATAGACAACGCGGCAGGTACCATCGTTGCCCAAAACCCTGAACTTAATTTAACTGAGGAGACTCTCATGCCTAGATTCATCTTCAAAACAAAGCGGAACTTTCGGAACCTCGTTATGGAAGTTAAACCTGAATCTTGGCGAGCTCTAAATCAAAAGAAGGTTAAACTATGCTGGCAAATTTGTAACGTTGAAGACTATATAAAAGTTAGAAGATGTTACAAATGTTCCGGATTTAATCACAGAGCCCAAGAATGTAACAGCAGCGATACTTGTCCACTTTGTGCGGGTGGTAATCATAAACTGGCAGACTGTACTGCAAGAGCAAATGAATATAAATGTATAAATTGTGTGACTCATAACAAATACAATAGAGAACAAGTAAACGAATGCCACTCATCCCTCGACAAAAACTGCCCATGCATGCTAGCAATGTTAAAGAAATACAAGCAAAACACCGAATATTAAAATGGCAGGTTCAACCAATCACAGTTGCAATGCTAGTCAAACCATTAAGCTCAGAGGGAAAACACACATTAAATGCCTTCAAATAAATTTAAAACATTCCAAGGCGGCTACTAGTAATCTCATGCATATGATAGAATTACACAATATTGACATAATCTTCATTCAGGAACCATATGTTATCCAGAACAAAGTGGCTAGAATTTCCAGGAAGTATAGGACCTTTTCTAAAGGAGAAAATAGGATCAGGGCAGCCGTTGTCGTAGCAAATAGACAAATAGATGCTGTACTAATAAACCAAATATCTGACGAAGATGCCGTAGTTGTCGAAATTTTATACAATAAATTAAAATTCAATGTAGTTAGTATGTATATGGATATCAGAGCAGATATTAATGATGATTTCATTAAGCTGGACCATATACTAGAAGTTACGAGGAAGGAGGATGGAATTATAGTAGGCGTGGACAGTAATTCTAGGTCAATAATGTGGCATGATACTATCACCAACACTAGAGGCAGAAAAGTAGAAGAATATCTGAGTTCAAAACGGCTGTATGTTATGAATGAATCTAGTGAATATACAACTTTCGAGAGCGCAACAGGAAAGAGCAATAACGACCTCACCATAACTAATGACCGGTTAGTAACCATGGTGAGCGAGTGGAAATGTGAGGAAGAAGAGAGTTGCTCTGATCACCGATTTATTACATTCAACATATCTAAAAATAACGCGAACACTTCCAACAATTTTCAAGGAATAAAATATATAGTAAAAGAAAACAGACTTGAGAACTTCAGTAATGACATCATAAGAATGTTTTCAGAAAGATTACTAAACAAAACGATAATGAACACTGTTGAAGAACTGGACAAGGTGCTGAGCAGTATAGCTAGGGAAGAACCGGACTCACAAAAACTAGTCAGGGAGTTTGAAGATATCATCACAGCGGCATGCAGTAGGCACTTCAGAATATCAAACAGAGCACAAAAGTTACACCGGAATAAATCTCTCCCATGGTGGACAGAAGAATTAACCATAATGCGGAAAAGAGCGAATGCTACAAGAAGGAGATATCAGAGAACTAGAAACAACGAAGAGCTGAGAGAACAACGAAAGCATCAATATTTAGAAGCCAAAAGAAAATATGAAAGAACTATTACAAAGGAAAAAATTATGTCTTGGAAAAACTACTGTAGTTTGACTCCGTCAAACAACCCATGGAACGCAGTCTACCGCATAGTGTCTGGAAAAGCCAGAAACGCAACACCTTTAACCACTCTAAAGAAAGCAGACGGCTCTCATACATCCGACCTACAAGAAACACTGCAGCATATGATAGATCATTTTGCACCAGACGATGACGAGACAGCGGACAACAACTACCACAAGCTAGTCAGAGAAGATAATAAACGTCCCGTGGAAACTGAAGATGATTCCGATTTTACCCAACAAGAAATAGCACACATTTTAGAAAATATGGACCCAAATAAATCCCCAGGAGAAGACGGATTTACGAGCAGAATTTTACTTCAAGTTATGAACATTCTACCAAGCTTTGTAACAGCGATATACAATAACTGTCTCAGGAGAGGTAATTTTCCCCAACAGTGGAAGAAAGCAAGATTAATTCCTATCATAAAGCCAGGAAAAGAGTATTACCAGGAGGTTACTAAATTCCGTCCAATAAGCCTCCTAAACACAGGAGGAAAAGTACTGGAGAAGTTGTTAATAAACAGAATTATGCATCATGTCAACTCAAAAGACCTAATGTCAGACAAACAGTTCGGTTTCACTCCTCAAACTAGCACGGTGGACGCAGCGATGACACTAAAAGAATACATCGAGGAAAATCTAAAAGAAAATATGTATTTGGTGCTAGTAAGCTTGGATATCCAAGGAGCTTTTGACTCGGCCTGGTGGCCGGGGATCATGAAAGCTCTGAGGGAATTCCAGTGCCCAAGGAACTTGTATAATCTTGCAAACAATTATTTTAACCAAAGAACAGCTACATTAGCAGTAAACAATGCTAAAGTAGACAAAAATGTAACGAGAGGCTGCCCACAAGGATCTTGCTGCGGTCCGGGGTTCTGGAACATCCAGTACAACTCCATACTTCGATTAGATTACACCGAACATACTAAAGTAATAGCATTTGCAGACGACCTGATAGTAATAACAAAGGGGAAATCAGTTCTCGAAGCTGAGAATTATGCAAATATTGAAATGAGAAAGATTACATCCTGGGCCCACAACAATAAATCCAAATTCAATGAATACAAATCAAAAACTATTATAATAACAAGAAGAAAACGAAGGGAAAACAAACAAATACATATATTTCTAAATAATAAGCAGTTAGAACAGGTCGACCAGATTAAATATCTTGGCATAATAATCGACAAGAGACTTACATTCAACCAGCATATCGAATATGTAGCAGAGAGATGCAAAAAACTTATTAATGCTCTCTCGAAGACAGCAAAAATAAGCTGGGGTTTAAGTGACAAAGCCCTGTGCACAATTTATAACGGTGCAATTCTGCCACTGTTATCGTACGCGGCACCAGTATGGATAAGTGCACTGGACAAGAAATATAATATCCGAAAGTTTAAACAGGTACAGAGATTGATCAGCATACGAATGGCAAAGGCATATCGCACTGCATCCTACGAAGCTCTCTGCATTCTGACGGGATTAACACCTATACATCTAAAAATACAAGAAATTTCGGCTATTCACCAAATAAGAGGAAGTTCCAAATACGAAACTCTTAACGTTGATCAGACAGTTAGTTACAAAAACTGGACACACCCGGCAAAATTCATAAAAATCCAGGATACAAGAGAAAACAAAGAATACACTTATGAAATATACACAGATGGAAGCAGAAGCAATGATGGAGTTGGATCGGGAATAGCCATATTCAAAAAACATGTATTAACAAACCAGCTGAAATTTAAGTTGTACGAAGAATGTTCAAATAACCAGGCTGAGCAACTTGCCATCATGAAAGCACTAGACACCTTAAAAGGACTTAACACCAGCGAAATACCGATTGACGAACGTAATGTGGCAATCTACACTGACAGCAAGATCACGTTAGACTCCCTAAGGAACAGAAATAATCGCAACAATTTAATTGAAGAAATTAGGAATAAGCTGAAATCTCTAGAAGGCGACAATTGGACAGTGGAATTCAGCTGGGTCAAGGCACATGCTGGAATCTACGGCAACGAGATAGCGGATCGCCTAGCGAAGCAAGCAGCGTGCGACGGCGGCCTACAAACGAGTTACGACAGGATTCCAGTAAGTGCTGTTAAGAAACACCTGACAACCATTAGTGAAGAAAAATGGGAAAGGGAATGGCAATCAACCACCAATGGGAATTTGACGAAATCGTTCTTCCCGAAAGTCAGCGACAGACTACAGACAAGAATCCAGATATCTCCCAATCTCACAACGCTGGTGACCGGACACGGGAATATAAACGCCTACTTCCATCGCTTCAAGATAAAGGACAGTGCAATGTGTGCATGCGGTGCTGGTGAACAGACAGTGGACCATGTCATATATAACTGTATAAAATTTAAAAACGAAAGACAAACTCTTATAAATTTTGTAAATAGAGGTAGTGAAAGGTGGCCCATAAATAAGAGTAAATTAGCTTTTAAGTATACTAAACAATTCACCAAATTCGCAAATAGCATAGACTTAAAAAATTACAATAGAACATTACTTGGACAGTATACTTTAAGGAACTGTAAATCATAAAGTGATAGAACTAGATAATAAGTGTTAGGATAAGAACATTATTTTAAGGAAGTGTAAATATTGATCATGACTTGTTAGGATTAGTCAGTGCTATAAGTGTAAATAGGAACCTAATAGCCTAATTTTTTAGAACTTGTAAGGACAGTAAAATATTTTTCAATAGTAGATTACTCATAAAATGTTAGAATTAGTCCGTAACTTAAGTGTAAATAGGAGCTATATCTTCTTAGATTAGTATTGGATAGAATATTAACTTAGCGTGTAAATATAGATTATAGCTTGATAGGATTAGTCAATTTAAATGTAAATAGGAACCATATTTTGTTAGGAGTAGTAATGAAGAATGCACTAATTTAACCCTTAACTTACAATGTATCTTATAAGAAACATTGATTTAATTTATTTGTTATAGTTTATTAAACAGTAAAAATAAAACAAATTATCATAAATTACCTAAGATTGTGTCAAATTCCGTTAAAAATACAGTAATAACTTACTTTTACATGATTTTATTTTCTTTGCGGTCCGAAACACTTGAATGACGGGCACTAGAAAGTATTGTTTCGCCAATTTAAGGGTCAAGTAAGTGCTAATAGGAACAATATCAAGCAACTGTAAATATTAATCATAACTTGTTAGTGCCAAGAGGAACCATAACTTGCTTAAGTATAATTAACAGAGAGCATTGTTTGAAATGCAAATAACAACCACAACGAAATAGAACAATTTAGCGCCACAATAACTCAAAATTATATTTTAAGGAATCGAAAATAGAAAAATAATTTCACACATTAGAACTAGTAAATAACACTATAAATGCATAGTCAGGAACATCAACACACATAAAATGATAGAGATATTCTAATATTGCTAAACCAAAGCATGTAGTACTGCAGAAAACTGTAGTGGAGCATGCTGTCATATGAAGACTCTTAAAAAAAATATATATAGTTCATGGCCATTTTATATGTTTACTAGATCGGTTTGGTGAAGAACAGTAAAAAAAACTTTCCATAAGAACGAACTCAATAGCTTCATTCCTTTGGGATTCGCTAAAAGCAGTATCTTAATAAATAATTGAGAGTTGTTATAAAGCATATGTTTTATTGTATTCTTTCATTTTGATCCAATGACATTTATGAGAAATGTGACATTATATTATATGAAAAACGCTTGAAATTATTTGAGGTCTTAAACATCTTAAGAGAAACTTTCAATCTAGAAAATCACGGAATTCATTACTTATTGAAATGTAGGCCTATGAGTTTCTAAGATCGATATCTATTTCTATATTAGATCTAATGAAAGATGCATAAGTGACCTCAATGTGTTTTTTCCCTTCGTGAAGCGAGGGGGTGGAAGGAAAGTGGATAGAAAAACTCACAAGGGACGTATTCCGTGACCATACATAATGTAACCAATCGATACAGTGTTCTTCCTTCCAGGCTATCTTCAACGTTCGATACTTGTAAAATGTTGTTTAAAATACATTTTATTATCTATTGTTTGATGCCGGATCTCAAAGACAACGGACCCGGTTTCTTTTTCTGCCATTACAAGTTTCTGCGATGAGGTTTTTCTCTTTTTTCCTCATTTGTTGAAAAAAAAATCAGGTAACTTAAAAGGCCAAACTAGTTATCGAACATCATCTGGCCATCAATACTTCCTTACACAATACAATATATAAAAATACTCTTGGTATATTCTCATTATTATTGTTCTATATTTTGCACTTCCTTTACGAAGCCAATTATTTAATAAAATTATACATTATTATTATTATTATTATTATTATTATTATTATTATTATTATATTATTATTATTACAGTCACAGAAAGAAGTGTACACATTGATAATCTGTATATAAATAATAATAATAATAATAATAATAATAATAATAATAATAATAATAATAATAATAATAATTATTATTAATTATTATTATTAAGTTAAAAAACACTCCATTCACCAAAATAATTAAAAACAACAAGTCAATGCGTTTCGGCTACTACGTAGTCATTATCATAAGTAATGCCACGAGTGATTTCCAATTTATCTAGAGAATTTGGAAATCAAGAGTGGCATTTGTTAGGACTATTTAACGAATACAATTAAGTTCTTTATTCACAAATCATTATTTAAGTTTAGTTATTTTTAAAATATTTATATATTTAATGTAAACGGCGATGTTTGTAAACAATTGAGAAACGATAGGTACGCTTCATCTGCTTCTTGTGTTCATCACTGCAACCAGATCATATTATTTATTGCCAAAGGAACGCAATATTGTAAGAATGCACTCTAGTGGAGAAAAAATGAAACACATCAAACTGTATATTAATTCATTTGTGATGTCCTATGATGTAAATATGACAATTCTATTTTTCTCGAATGTTATTACCTGGGAAAATACATTTAAGAAAGTGCAATCAATGGTTTCCTTTTTTGGTGGTATAATCAATTGCTACAGATGTTTTTATATTAACTCCCGCATGCGCTACGTGTTGACGTTCATGCACTATATATACAATCTGGTAGCCGTATTTCTTATAGGCTCAATCACTGCAAAAAATGCTATGACCTATTCAGAATGTTAAAAATGAGGCGCTTTCTTTATTATGTTAAACTTTAGTTTGTAAATTCTAAGCGAAACACACTGTGATTGGTTGTAAATAAAAAATCATTGAAATGTGATTGGTCATTGACTCCCATTTGGGGCATGAGTTAAATAGTCAAGATTATTATGTTATATGACGTAATTCATAATATATATATATATATATATATATATTCTTGTACCGGACATTTAATATTCAGTCTTTCACTGGGCTCAGTCTTGATAATGGCTACGTAGTAGCCGAAACGCATTGACTTGTTGTTTTTAATTACTTTGGTGAATGGAGTGTTTTTTAACTTAATAAGGTTTGTAACCAAGAAGATCCTTCATTTAAATTTTTTGATTATTATTATTGTTTTAATATTTTTATTTTTTCTTTGTCAACTGTATATTGTATAGCCTATGCCTATCATGTATTATTAATCAAGTTGTAGATAATTAATCATTTATTAATTTTTATTATATTGTGACGAATCGTAACAACAGCGTTTGAATTACGCGGGTGACGACGAGAATAATGGTCTCGTATTGGTGGAAATAGATTCGTGATTCGCCAGCTGGCGAGTCGAAAGACCCGCACAGATCATCGAAACGTCTGGACTCCACTTCCAGAGATTTCTCTAAGTCTCTACTTCCTCTATAAGGAAAGTTCGATGCCAGAAATATTCATAATGAAAAGGTCTCCATCCTCGGCCTATATGAACACTGCTAGGGACGGGAGCGGGTCAGTTATGAATTGACAGCGATACAGTGAGTTGCGGTAAAGAAGGAACTGCGGCACGTGGACTCGTTAGAGACTGTAAAATAATTTGTGATAGATAATCTTAAAAACATATTAATTACTAGCGTACCCGGCAGACGTTGTCCTGCCCGAACGTTCAATTCTCATGGCATGGGCGGACGATAAAAATATGTTACTTTTTTACCATAAAATTCAGCAATTAGGACATAATTAGATATTATTAAATAAGTTCGCAAATAAACCTCTTACATCCTTCTGTTCTGGCTCAAGGAGTGTGAATAATGACGTCACATAGTTATGTCGGAACATAACGAAAAAACAGATGACTACGCATCTGACCTAAAAAAATCCTATAACCCGATCGCCGCGCCATCTACCAAGTCCAATTGTGAATCTTAACCATCCAGGTACCCACTCAGACACACAGAAAAAAAAAAATCATCCAAATCGGTCCAGTCGATATACATGAGTTTTTAATTTCGGATTTCAAGTAAACCTCCACTTCTAAATTGTACCCTCCTTTGCAGATAAGTTAAGAACCGTCATATAACAATTATAATAGAGTGAAAAAAAAAGATAAATTGATGAGAGTGAGTCAAAACAGTTCCCCCCAGCTAGATTTAATTTCTGATCCACTGTGCTCCGGTACCATACTGGCCGAAATTCCACGAGAAAAATTTCTTCCCCCGTAGAGACTCCAACCAGCGTAAGTCCTGCGCCAGGACTTCTTATCTTAACCACTCGGCTACGGCGCGGGGCTCTTGGTATCAGTGAAAGACAAAAATTGTTATTGTGAGTTATCCGCGGACTACTTTTTTTGTAGAGCTTTTTGAGATATTCAATTCTGTGTGCATTCATTTTGTGTATTTCTTATAGTTTAGGCAGCGTAAGCCATTTAAGCGTCTAAAGAGCTACTTTTTTCACGTTTTCCACTACAAAGAGCGATTTTTAAGGGTATAGGAGTTCAGTATCACAACTCTCTTATAGCCTATGTTCATCCCGGGGAATCACCTGAACATTTTGCAAAAAACCCGATCACAATCGGATCAACGGTATGGCCGCGCATAAAGTACGAACAAACAAATATACAAACAAACAAACATTAATTTTTATATATAAGATTACAGCAATTTGTTAGTGAAATGTCAAGAAGAGTTTATATAATTAAATAAAGTTATTGTGAGGTTTTTTGACATCAACTCGTTGTTTTATAATGAGAAAACGAAATGAAAACTGAACTCCGGCATCCTGTGACAATAAGTATGATTTAACCCTGGTGAAGAGGAAGAGAAGATCTTATAGTTCTAACTCCATTAAGTAAAATAAATAAACTATTAAATAATCTTCATAAAACATTTGTCTTGTTTAGTAGAAGGTCTAATCATACAGTAGTATCAGTGACATATATTGACGTCGATTACAAAAAAATACATTTACAAGTAACAGTTATATTTCTATCAGAAAACTGTATAGTGAGATAGACTTAGAAGGCGCTTAGCCCAGCCAAGCAGTCAGCTGATAACCTCATATACATATGTGTCATTTACAGAGTTGGACGATCATCTAGCCAGTTAATGATGACAAGTGGTCAGCATCTCCTACAGCCTTTTTTGCTTACAGGTTGTCTCAACCTGCAGCCACTACTCACTTCTTACTGTAGCTACTCAATTCTTAACGATGCTGGGTGGGCACCGGTGCCGTACTGGAATAAATTCTACGGAAACGCTTCTTCCCCCACGGGGACTCGAACTAAACAGGAATGACATGCAAACATAAACTAAATATAGACTTAATTCTGGAAATGCATTTCTATTATACATTAGAGGAACTCTTGTTGTCCCAACTTTCTAAAAAAAAAAAAACATTAAACTGAAAATATATAGAACTGTTGTTCTCCCAGGTATATTACATGGTTCCGGTTGGGGTCAGAATTTTTAAATTGATAGAAACATTCTGCTGGCACCCTGGCCCTGGGGATATGAGTACTGTTCTGGGGATAAAGGCGGCCGTCACACAAAGCCGACAACCCGGCTCACGTCAAGTGCCGATTGCCTAGAAAATGTGTGAGCCTTAACCCCCTACTACCCTAACTGTCTCCTATGGTCTGTAGTGGGATTACTTTTACTTTTATATTATATGGATGTGTTGGGGTCGACTCAGCCTCTAACTAAATTGAGTACCAGACTCTTGTTCTGGGGGCTGACAACCCGGCTGACATGAAGTGCCGATTGTCTAGAAAAAGTGGGAGCCTTAACCTCCTACTACCACAAAGGCCTCCGGGCCTGTTGTGGGATCACTTTACTTTTACTTTTATGGATGTGAAATGTATATATTTTCTTTTAGGGAGGAGGAAAGATTTTGAGTGTTTGAGAATAAAATTATTTGGAAAATGTTTGTACCAAAGTTAGATGAACAGACAGGCGAGTTGTACCAAAGTTAGATGAACAGACAGGCGAGTGGAGAAGACTACATAACTGTGAGCTACATGACTTTATGGGAAACCAGATATTATAAGAAGAGTTAAGTCTCATAGACTGTGATGGGCAGGACATGTGGCACGAATGGAGTATGGAAGAAGGGATGAAAACTCCTTGTAGGAAAACCAGAGGGAAAGCGCTCAGTAGGTAGGCCAAGAATGAGGTGTGAGAATAACATTAACCATGGGTTGAAGGATAGACATTATGCAGGGGATGATTGGAAAACATATCAAGATAGGGATGTATGGAGAGCTTATGCCCGCGCGGGCCATGAATATATGGGTTTGTTAATATCGGTGAGTTAATTTTATGGAAACTCGAACTGGTGTATGTCCCACAATTTTGCCAACAAGGCTTGATTCATTGTTAGACAACTCGGTACGGCGCGGAACATAAATATAGACACATACATTATATACACAACGACAGACACATTTACACTCTTAGTCTATATAAAAGCAAATCTAAAATATCCTTTCTCTCTCTCTTTCATCCATATATCTATTTATATACTTCTCATTGTAATGCGACTTCGTCCTTTGTAGAATTAGAATTTAACCTACAAAACAAACTTAAAAGAACACATGCAAGAATAAATATAGTCTAAAACTTCTGAATGTATGTGCATTAGTCTTGTCTTTAATATTGCTATTGTTTCGATGATGGCCCCTGCATTAAGCTAATGACTTATCCGTGAAGTAATCCATGTTCTCGTGTTATAAACATACGTGTGGAACCAGGCGAAAAACTTGATTTCAACATTTACTCTGACTATTTAACTCATTTCCCAAATGGGAGTCAATGACCAATCGCGTTTGAATTAATTTTGATTTACAACCAATCACAGTCGAGTTTCACCTGGAATTTATCAAATAAGTTTCTCATATTAAAGAAAGCTCCTCCTTTTTAACATTCTGAATAGGCCAGAGCATTATTTTGCAGTGACTGACTCTCTAAGAAATAGGGCTACTAGATTGTATATATAGTGCACGAATGTAAACAGATAGTGCTTGCGGATATAATATAAAACATTTGTAGCAATTGATTATACCACAAAAAAAAAAAAGAAACCGCTGTTTGCACTTTTTTAAACGTATTATTTCCCAGGTAATAACGTTCCAGAAAAATATATTTGACATATTTACATCATAGGACATCAGAAATTAATTAATATACAGTTTGATATGTTTCATTTTTTCTCCAATAGGGTGCATTCCTACAATGTTGCGATTCATTGGCATTAAATAATATGGTTTGATTGCAGTGATGAACAAGTGAAACATAACAAACGTTTCTCATTTGTTTTCAAACATCAACGTTTACATTGAATATATAAATATCTTAAAATAACTATATTTAAATAGAACATCGCTTTGGTCTCGAGGTAGCGTTCTGCCTTGTCATGCTCGAACCCAAGTTTGATTCCCGGTTGGAACAGGCTCCTGGGTGTTTTTTCGGAGTTTTTCCTCATATGTAAGTCAGGAAGCTTAGGGTCCAACGGTCCCCGAAAATCATCCGGGCATCATCATCCTTCACCGGTGTGGAAAGCAACGGTAAGCTACCACACCTATAATTTCCTAATAAAGCTGCAAAACATAGCATGAAAATGCTATGATTGCAGTTAAAGACCTGCCCTCGGGCAGAATTACTATGGGTAAAGGTAAAGGTAAAGTGATCCCACAACAGGCCTCAGGAGGCCCTTGGGGTAGTAGGAGGTTAAGGCTCCCACTTTTTCTAGACAATCGGCACTTTATGTCAGCCGGGTTGTCAGCCCTGCGTGACGGCCGCCTTTACCCCAGAACAAGCGTCTGGTACTCATTTCAGTTAGAGGCTGAGTCGACCCCAGGGCCATAGTGCCGCCAGAGGGTTTTGGTCAGTTTAAAAATCCTGACCCCAACGGGACTTGAACCCTCGACCCTCCGGCTTGTAGCTCAGTGCCTTAACCACTACGCTACGGGGGATGGATATTTAAATAATGATTTGTGAGTAAACAGCTTAATTTTATTCATTAAATAGTCCTAACAAATGCCACTCTTGATTTCCAAATTATCCTCATTCGTGAGTCGTGAATTTATCGATAATTTGGAAATCACTCGTGGCATTACTTATGAGTAGAGAAAGATTTTAAGGTGCAAATTTTGGTCGTAACAGGGGAAAAAAAGGTTCTGAAAATACATACAAAAGGTGCAAAAAAGGTGCTGCTGAAACAATTGAATTAAGGTTCAAGCCAGTTACATGAACTCAGTTTATATAATATGCATATAATTTTGCATCAAATTTTTCTTCTTTATAGAGTCCATAAGAGGTAATTCATAGTTATTTAGTTTATTGCATTATTTACATCGCAGATGGAACATCGAACAATTATTTCGATAAATTGCGTTTTGAATTCTGAAAGTGCATACAACTTATGCTTCATAACATCCGCCATGTTACTGTTGTGAAAACACAGTTGTAATACTAATAAAAAATACGTTGTGGTTCAGACTTGGTAGACAGAAAATTTAAATTATTGCTAGTACTAACTGAACTTATTTTAAACTTGAGCATAAATTACATAAATTATATTTTAATATATACTTAATATTGGTGAGTTCTGATTGATATTTTAAAAAGCTATTCAAGATGAGAAAATGAATATTTTTCTGTCATATCTTTTAAAAACACAGAGCAGACTGGAGGAAAAGGCGCTGAAGCATAAACCAATAGGGACAAATGGGTGAAATGTAGTAATCTCACGAAATTGTGTAAAAAGTGCAACAAATTATGTTCATTTCGCTTTATTTCATCCCTCCAAATACATATTGTCGCAGATGGCACAGGGGTTTCCTTTTACGTATTTTGGACTTTAAATAAATACTCAGTTGTTATGTAACATTATTCTTTTCACTTTATTTTCTTCTCACAATTATCACTAAATCTTAAATCATAATTTTATTTTACAACTATTCTTGTTTGAAGGTTTATTTGACAATCACTTCTAAGACAGTTGCAGACACAGTCCTTCCTCACAGTTTCTCACACACTTAACCTCTCGTCATCCAACATAGACTGGGGGTCGTTTCGCTCTCACCACATATTTATAGGCGAGTAGACGGGAATGTCCAGGTCCATGAACGAGATGTTTCAACATGGAACCCTCTCGTCTTCCGATGTTTCTCGAATGGGGAAATAGATGTTCGTAGAACTCTCTAGCTTATTAGTCTAGAACTATCGGTGGACCCTCGATTCGCGATTGGTTATTCACCAATCCAATCCACCAATGCGAGGTTTCTCTCGCCGGCGCAGTTTAAACGACGCTACTAGAATGCGCCACAATATATGGAACTATTGGTATCAAAACAGCAATATTTGTGGAAAGGTGCTGAACCTCAAAATCCTTTCTCTACTTATGAGAAATCTCCCACCCTTCCTTTGTAATTCAGAAAAGATAGGACACGTATGCTACTATCTAATCAGTGTTATAACTGATTAAAACTGTAAAGGTTTACAAGGATTGTATTTTATAATAGTTAGTACTTATGTAACACTCATTGATTATATATTCTTCATTATTTTTGCTCCCCAGATTTTGTAACTGCTTTTGACAACGGTCAGTTTATCTTTTTCCTCTCCACTGGAATTATGACAAATAAAATTTTATTTTTAGTGAATTTTTAGCACAAAGTAATGTTAATTTTTAGCGTAGTTGGTTAAGGCAATGTCCTAAAAACTGGAAGGTCGAGGGTTTGATTGCCGGTGGGGTCAGGATTTTTAAACCTTCTAGTGACACCATGGTCTAGGATCGATTTAGTCTCTAACGGAAATGAGTGCCAGATGTTTATTCTGGAAGTAAAGGCGGCTGTCACGCAGAGCTCACAACCCGGCTGATATCAAGTACCGATTGTCTAGAAAAAGTGGGAGCATTCATTTCATACTACCCCAAGGGTCTCCCGTGGCCTGCATTGGATCAGTTTACCTTTTTAATAATAACTCTCAAAGCAACATTTTTTTTCTTCTCGTTCCAAATTTCTTTCTGGAAGAAAGATAACTTTTTTCTGTAAAAATATCTTTAACAAATTGTTTTGCAGAGTGTCAATGTGTTTTTGTTACGTGAAAAATGAAATAGCAAAATTACTTCATTTAAGAAAATAGGGATACTTTTAATGGGGGTTTGTGAATCCCATTTATGATACAGTAGGTTTATATAATGTTGTTACGACTTATAAAGTGCTGCCACCTATTACAACAATTGTATTGAATTTATTTTATTTATTTATTTAGCAGGTTTTATAATGTTTCACATCTTCCTGCACACAATTAATACACTGTCATTCTCCTCCACTTCTCTCTGTCATTCCAATCTCCTTCGTCCCTTCCTTCTTCCCTCATCCTGCTCAAAACACCATCAATTCACAAAATAATATAAACATTTAATGGAAACTCAACTCTCCAAGTTTCGATTTGCGACACTGAAAATAGTTAAGTATCGCCTATGCTCATTATAGGAGCAATTAATACATATATCAGTTTAACAGATATAAAAGGTACATTACGACTTCATTTTCCTGCAAGACGGCATAACTTCTTTCTTAATCATTCAATGAACACATTGCATTCCGTTAGACTGGCTGTGCTGGATTGAATGATGTACCATTGATGTTGTGGCCCCCCCCCTGGGCACCCGACCTTAACACCATGTGATTTATCATTTTGAAGGTTTTCATAGTATTTAGAGCAGCTAAGGCAGAGGATAAGCTATGCAAGTTAATACAATTGACCAATATAGATCACTCTATCTTCTCTTGCCCTCCATGATACCTTTTCCTGGTGGAGTGACTTGCCTTCTTAAATGACCCCGATAGCATTGTCTCCGAAAGGTTTACTCATGCCGGGCAGGTCGAAGGTGATAAGCCAGACGAAAAAAAATCCTTGGTCGAAAGAGTGACGATTTTTCACCGAAAAAGTACAACCGTCAAGAACCACGGAAATTGTTCCACTGAGGTAAACATTTCCGGAGGTAAAATACTACTTAATTCCCCTTTCCGGGCGGAGAATACTGCAGGGAATCCACGACAAAGGCACAAATGCAGGGACATGTTCGTAGGAACTTGGAATGTTTGGGACTAGAAGTAAACATCAATCAAGCTAAATAGAAATACATTATAAATGGAAGTGGACAGTTAATAACAAATCAGTATGACTAAATTCAAATACCTAGGAACAATAATTGCAAATAGGAACGAGACGCAGAAATAAATTAATCATAGGCTCAATTCTGCTCCTCTAAAAAATATTAAACTGAAAATATATAAAACTGTTATTCTCCCAGTTATATTATATGGATCCAATGTATGGACTCTTACTTTAAGAGAGGAAACAAGATTTAGAGTATTTGAGAATGATGCTCTTAGGAACATTTTTGGACCTCAAAGAGATGAACAGACAGGCGAATGGAGAAAAGAGCATAACTGTTAGCTACATGATATGTATAGGAAGCCAGATGTAATAAGAAGAGTTAAGTCTTTTAGACTGCTATGTGCAGGACATGTGGCACGAATAGAAATGAAAGCGGGGTATGGAAGCTTCTTGTAGGAAAACCAGAGGGAAAAGCCTACCAACAATGAGGTGGGAGAATAACATTAACCATGATTTGTGAGATGAAGATTATATAGGGGATGATTTGGAAACATAGCTTAGAATGGAGATATAAGGAGAAATTATGACCGTGCGGCCATGAACCTACGGATTCGAAAGTGCAAGTCAGTTAGTTATCTTCTCTGACAAGAAATGGAATATCGCATTGACATCTGCTGTTCCATAAATGGAGTCTATATTGAACATCTATGAATATTTATAGAAACTTGAAGAGCTAACTTTCATGCTTAATTTGAATTAGGAACACCATTTTAATGGACTTCTCACAAGAAACTGTTTTTTTATTCAAGTTGAATTGTCCTGTATCTTTATGAAATGGAATAAATTATTAATTGTTAACTTCCTTACTTACTTACTTACTCACTTACTCACTGACACTATCGAACCCGTAGGTTCATGACCGCGCGGACATAAGCTCTCCATATATCCCTATCCTGAGCTAATGCTTTCCAATCATTCCCTGTATAATCTACTTCCCTCAAATCATAGTTAATGTTATTCTCCCACCTCATTCTTGGTCCACCAACTGGGCGTTTTCCCTCTGGCTTTCCTACAAGAAGCTTCAATGCACGTCTTTCATTCCCCATACGCGCAACATGTCCTGCCCATCGCAGTCTACGAGACTTAACTGTTCTCATTATATCTGGCTTCCTATAAAGACCATGTAGTTCATTGTTATGTAGTCTTCTCCATTCACATTAATTGTTAAAATAATACTAATTTATAGGTGTTTCCTTTAGTTAGGGTTATGAAATAATTATTCAATTTGTCTTTGAAATATGTTATAGTTTGACCTATGTCTCAAATAGAGATATAAAATAAGCAACATTAGAAGTTATATGTATTGCAATATTTTCAATTCTACTGGCAAGATATTCGTATTTGTACAAACATCTATTGTCTTTACGTTCTTTATCATCTCATAACCTTTGACTTCACCGTTTCCCTTTCAATTTCTTAATCGATTTCCAATATTAGACTTGCGTGCAATTTGTTCTTCTTAATATTTTTAAAGTAGCGATCAAGTGTATTAATGTGAATATAATTTTAAGGAGACCAAAAAAACTTTGCACAGAGAAGGAACTTATCAAATATAAAAGCACAAAGTTAATATGAATAATACATGAATTGTCATAGACGGAATTTCCCTTGACAGAAGCAGTTTTCTAGTTGGGAATAATTTATAAAGAAGACACTCCTTGTCTTTAAATCAATGCTTGGACCTAGTTCACCTGACCTGGTGCAGGTAATTGAGGTTAAGGATAGCACCATTTTAAATTCATTGCCAATTTGTGTAGGAGTTGCTATGTTTAAGGACAAAAGTTATTAATGTAACAATAATGATAGACTCATATATATTATACGTAGGGCAAAATCACACAACATGACAAATATATCATGTTTGGTCTCCGATTAAACGAAAATTCATGAAGATTAATTATATAATTATTGATATATATATAGTCCACCGTTGTGGTCTCGAGGTAGCATGCTGCCTTGTTACGCAGCTGGCCCGGGTTCGATCCCCAGGTCGGGACAGTTACCTAGGTGAGGTTTTTTTCGGGGTTTTTCTTCACCTGTAAGACAAATTTAAGGACGTTTAGGGCCCAACGGTCACCGAAAATCATCCGGTCATTTTCATTATCCTTATTATCGTCATCCTTCACCGGTGTGGAAAGCAACGGGAAGCTACCACGCCTATAATTCCCTAGTAAAGCTGTAAAGCATAGCATGGAAATGCTATGATTGTAGTGAAAGACCTGCCCTCGGGCAGAATTACTATGGATGGATGGATATATATGTATATATATATATATATATATATATATATATGGATAATTTAATATTCGAAATTGAAGTAAATTATAAAATTGCATATTATGAATCATTAAACTTTCTAACTGAACAAAACACTTTAACAGAGAAGAACGGAGAAACCTACATTTCATTTTATATTATCCAGATACTTATCACAAAGAAAATGTCAAACCATTCAAAATTAATTTAATGTGAAATAGACCAATATTCCAAATTAGAACTGTAGTCAGATGTAAAACAACTGACATAAACTAATGGGTCTTCCAGAATTTTCGCATCTGAATGATGAAGACCAATACTTCGAATTCTAGCAAGGAACCAAAAAAGTCAGAGATGGTAAATTTTAATAGCCTTCTCGAGACTAGGAAATTCCCAAATCCTGTAAATTTTCTCTCTCCTACAATTGAAACACCAATACAAAGTATTCCTATAAAACATATGTAAAAGGCAAGGAGAGAATTACCGCCCACATAGAGTTTTATTTTGAACTAAATAAACTTAATAGACTTACTCGCTTCGTGAGCTTCAAGTCATCTACAATTTTCTTACATTGCCTAGCAAGTCAACTGGTATGGGATTAAAATAACACTTAAATATTTTTTTAGAATGAATAATTTTTTTTAAACTTCATATCTTAACTTAAATTTTATTTAAGAAGTCATATTTCTTTACTTACATTATCTATTAAAATAAAAAAGTATAATATTTCATGATCATTAATTTACAATAAAACTAAAATAAAATTAAACTGTCGTTTATATAATAATAATAATAATAATAATAATAATAATAATAATAATAATAATAATAATAATAATAATAATAATAATATACAACTCCTTCGTCACCTGGGACAAGTATTATTTTCTACCGGCAAGAACAACTGAGGTACAATAACGAACAGTCAATCATGAATCCATCCGTAGTAATTCTGCCCAAGGACAGGTCTTTCACTACAATTATGTATTTTCATGCTATGCTTTGCAGCTTTACTAGGAAATTATATGTGTGGTAGCTTCCCGTTGCTTTCCACACCGGTGGATGATGATAATGATAAGGATGGTGGTGATGGCCGAATGATTTCGGGGATCGTTGGGCCCTAAGCTTCCTGAAATTTGTCTTACAGGTGAGGAAAAACTCCGAAAAACCTCACCCAGGAGCCTGTCCCCACCGGGAATCGAACCCGGGCCCGCTGCGTGACAAACCAGCACGCTACCTCGAGACCGCAGCGGTGGACCAATTAATAATAAATAGTATATAGGATCACGATACATTAAAATGAGCGATTCTATTAAATGTATCAATCTATAATAATTCGAAGAAAAAATATTAAAAACTGCACGAATTAATATTGTAGTAGTATGTGATCAAGAACACGTTCGTTCCATCTCGGATCTTTTTTCCCAAGCTTTCCATTCTCTTTTCTTGTATGAAGGCATTGGAGCGTTTCAAGAGAGTGGGAGGGGAATGCAAGCAGGAGCCAACGGGAGTACAGTTGAATCATATTTCCCGTGAACAGTGAACACCCTTCATAAGCAAAATAATGTACCTATATATAAGTATACCTCCTAAAAAAATTAAGAATAAAATATATGAAAATCAGAACGATTGATAGGTTAGCCCTGTTAATATTGAGATAAATGTAGTTTGAAGAAGTAAAATTAATCCTATAGCTAGGGGATGATTTATTTGTGTAAACCAAGTGTGTGTGTGAGTGTGACTGCATTCACAATGTAAAGGTCAGTAATGTGATGCTGAGTTAGAAGACATATATTTGTAGGGCTAGGGCATCTCATTACTTTCAACTTCGTACAAAATTCTTACAAATATATTGGTAAGCAGACTTACTCCCTATATTGATGACATTCTAGGAGATCATCAATGTGCATTTAGAAGAAACAGGTCTACAACAGATCAGATTTTAGTATAAGACAGATTTTAGAAAAGAAATGAGAATATAATGGTACTGTACATCAACTATAAGTAGACTTCAAAAAAGCATATGATTCAATTAAGAGGGAGAAGTTATATAGTGTCCTCCTGGAGTTCGGAATTCCTAAAAAGTTAGTTAGACTTATACGAATATGTATAAATGGCACAAAGAGTAGTGGTGCGTGTAGGCAAACAGTTTTCGGACACTTTTGAAATCCAGAATGGGTTGAAGCAAGGAGATGCACTATCTCCTCTACTATTTAATTTTGTACTAGAGCATGCCATTAAATCTTTAGAAAATGAGGAAGGCTTACAACTCAATGGTATTAATAAGCTGCTAGTTTATGCTGATGATGTAGTACTATTGGCCGATAGCGAGGAGATATTAAAGGACAACACGCACACACTATTGAGTAACACTAAGAAATTAGGACTGGAAGTAAATATCAATAAAACTAAATATATGGTCACACGTAGAAATTCATTATATAATGGAAATGGACAGCTAATGACAAATGAGGGAAATTTTGAGGAAGTGGCTGAATTCAAATACCTAGGAACAATAATCACAAATAGGAATGAGATGCACAAAGAAATTAAACATAGGCTCAATTCTGGAAATGCGTGCTATTATGCATTGCAGAGACTCTTGATGTCCCAACTCCTTTCAAAAAACGTTAAACTGAAAATATATAAAACTATTATTCTACCAGTTATATTATATGGGTGCGAAACATGGACTCTTACTTTAAGGGAGGAAAGGAGATTACAAGTATTTGAGAATAAAGTACTTAGGAAAATTTTTGGACCAAAGAGAGATGAACAGACAGGTGAATGGAGAAGACTACATAACAATGAACTACATGGTCTTTATAGGAAGCCAGATATAATAAGAACAGTTAAGTCTCGTAGACTGCGATGGGCAGGACATGTTGCACGTATGGGGAATGAAAGGCTTGCATGGAAGCTTCTTGTAGGAAAGCCAGAGGGAAAACCCAGTTGGTAGATCAAGAAAGAGGTGGGAGAATAACTTTAACTATGATTTGAGGGAAGTAGATTATACAGGGAATAATTGGAAAGCATTAGATCAGGATAGGGATGTATGGAGAGCTTATGTCCGCGCGGCCATGAACCTACAGGTTCGATAGTGCTAGTGAGTAAGTAAGTAACTCTCAAATATCGTTGACTGCATGGTAACAGGTGCCGACAAAGGGTTTAGGATAATTTAGAAATCGTAACCCCACCGGGAATCGAACCCCCGACCTTCCGGCTTATAGCGTAATGCCTTAATCAACTGCGCTACATCATTAACCTATCTGATATATATATATATATATATATATATGTGTGTGTGTGTGTGTGTGTTTTGGAAGAAAGTACGGAAAAAAAATCTGAAAATTTAATGAGAAGTTGAGATAGAAATAACCTAAAACGGCATATTAACAATACTCAACATTGGAAGATAACTAATAATTCTTCTTCTTCTTCGTTCCAAGTATTAGGCCAAGGCCTGGTACGATCCTGTAGAAAATTTCCCTCCAGCGTTTCATAGGACGGTCCAGAGATCTTCGTCCTCTTGGTATATAATTATAAACAGCTTTGGGGATCCGATTTGAACTCATTCTTTCAAGATGGTGTTTCCAATTTAGTTGGTACTGTTTAATATATTCCAAAATTGGCATAGTCTTCAATTACACCTGATAATTATTCTACAGTATTACAGCAAATTTATGGGAATAAGCTAAAAACTAAAAGAATAAACCACTTTAGTTTTAAACCCATAAAGTTAAGCAACATGACTGATTCTGAACTTGCATTTGACATTTTATGTACCGTAATATGCCATAATAACCCATTATGCTGTCGAAATGGGAAACGGTCACTTGGTCGACCTATGAAAAGATGGCACGAAAACCGCTTTCTCAGGCTGTAACAGTTCTTCTAGGACTAATACCTGGTAGGATGATGATGATGATTGAATGTTACAAATGTTGAAAAAAAACTCTTAAATATATTATATTATGTAAATGCTGTTTTAATATACTGATCGGTTTGGCTTGATATTATGTGACATGGTGGCTGTATAAAATAATTAAACATAACAAAGGAATTCGGTTAATGTGGACCCTCTGGGTTCAGTTTACACAAATACGTATATTTTATCAATAAGGATGCTATCTGTAAAAACCATTCACTTAATTAATTTTATTTAATATCCTTGTAATTTTACTAAACCCAAAGACCGTCGCTTTCTGCAGTTAATTGACATGTGAATGTTATCAACAAAAATGTTTTAAAAATATTAAATACATATTAACACTTTTTAATTATGATAGTCATAAATATTTTCAGATTAATCTGTGTCTGTCTGTATAAATTAATAGAGTAAATAAACTTAAAAATAGACTAAAAGCTAAAGTGGACTCTGGGGGTCCACTTTATCCGAATATGACAGTTAAAGTGGACCTTTCTTGCAATGTAATAATTTTTGAAGATGTTTCCTTATTCGAATAAAATAACAATGCTATTTCATAGTTAGAACACTAACGATAATTACTTTAATTAAACAAAATTCAAATCCCTTAATTAAAAGACAAAGAACAACACATTCAAAACAAGGGTCCAAATTACCCGAAGTTCCTCTATATATAACTTCTGTATATTGTAGATTTTAGCGGATATAAGTATGATTAAGAAATGTTTCTTGGGTTTTGCACGTCAATGACTCAATGTTGGCCTCAGGTCACTGATCCCGACGTTTCGTCACGATCCCACATGCCATTATCAAGGAATTCCATGGTGAAACGTAGGAATCAGTGGTCAGAGGTCAACCTTGTATTCTTGCCGCGGAAAACCCAAGGAACCTTTCTTAATCATATATATATATATATATATATATATATATATATATGGTATGATAAGAAAAATAAATGCCTGGACGGGATTCGAACCCGGATCTCTGAGTCTGTACCTCAGCGTGATATCCATTACACTACCAGGCGAATCCAATTCAAACACTTATTTTTCTTATATATGTATTATACTCTCCATATATATATATATATATATATAATTGATGAAAAGGGATAACCTTATTATAATTATTTTGTATCTCTCTACTTTCCGTTGTAACTTCTTCCTTTGTGGGGATTTTTCGCCATCATGGTCTTAAAGGAACACGATCTGTCGGAAGAAGGTTTTAACTCTTTCTTGATTACTCAAGATCATGGAGGACCTCCTCGAATGAGTTATAAATTCAATATCAGGGACCACCTACATACGAGACACTCTAACATTTAAACAAGGCTCACCATTTTTCATATATTCGTACTGAACAAGGTAATATAATTATATGGACTATTCAACTCATGTCGCAAATGGTAGTCAATGACCAATCACGTTTCAATGAAGTCTGTTTTACACCAATGACAGTCGTGTTTCACCTCGCTCTTTATCGATTTCTCTTTATCAGCTCCTGCTTTTGTGATAAAGAAAGCTCCTCCTTTTTTAATATTCTGAACAGGTTAGACCATTATTTTTCTCCAACAAATACATTGAATATAGCAAATAATGAATAGATTCAGTGATTTTACTGAGTTGTTTATTCAAAATATAAATGATTAATCTATAATGTTGATTATAATAGTTTGATGTGTTTCATTATTTCTCCACTAGAGTGCATTCTTCCAATATTGCGATCCTATTTGACAATAAATAATATGATCGAGTTGCAGTGAATATACATAACCTCACATTTCTAATTTGTTTTCAAACATCGCCGTTTACATTAACTATATAAATATTTCAAGACACCGGTAACTATATTCAAATAATTATTTTTAGTAAAGAGCTTAATTTTATTCGTTAAATAGTCCTAACAAATACCCTTGATTTCCAAATTTTCATAAGTAATGCCACGAGTGATTTCCAAATTTATCTAGAGAATTTGGAAATCAAGAGTGGCATTTGGCATTTGTTAGGACTATTTAACGAATACAATTAAGCTCTTTACTAAAAATTAATTATTTGAATATAGTTACCGGTGTTTTAAAATATTTATATATTTAATGTAAACGGCGATGTTTGAAAACAAATTAGAAATGTGAGGTTATGTATATTCACTGCAACTCGATCATATTATTTATTACCAAATAGGATCGCAATATTAGAAGAATGCACTCTAGCGGAGAAATAATGAAACACATCAAACTATTATAATCAACATTATAGGTTAATCATTTATATTTTGAATAAACAACTTAGTAAAATCATAGAATCTATTCATTATTTGCTATATTCAATGTATTTGTTGGAGAAAAATAGTGGTCTAACCTGTTCAGAATATTAAAAAAGGAGGAGCTTTCTTTATCACAAAAGCAGGAGCTGATAAAGAGAAATCGATAAAGAGCGAGGTGAAACACGACTGTCATTGGTGTAAAACATACTTCATTGAAACGTGATTGGTCATTGACTACCATTTGCGACATGAGTTAAATAGTCCAGATAAATTCACTCCTCACTTCGTGAGTCGTGAATTTATCGATAATTTGGAAATCACTCGTGGTATTACTTATGATGATTATGGAGCCCTGATGTATTCGATCGCTACTTGGGACTTAAACTTTCCTGACATTTGTCATAAGGTGAGGAAAGAACGTCGAAAAATCCTCACCCGGGAAAACTGTCAGGGACGTGAATCAAACCCGAACCAACTCCGTTTGAGGCAACAACGTTATCACTAAATCACAGCTGGCTCTATTTGTAGATTATTATTTTTTACACTACAAAATTGTGGAATTTGATAATTTTTATATGTAAACCAGTAAATACATAAATGATGAAGCATGTGACAGTCGACTGGTAAACTTGCAGCCAAACCAATGCCAACAGATTGACATTTACATTTATTTTAATCCTGCTTGTTGAATATATTATCAACTCCTCCGACATTTTGTGTTTTTAGATCTCTCTTTCCATTGTATTTACACAGGTTATAATAACTTTTTCTCTTATCTAACAATTAATTTACAATAAAATAAAGATCCAAATCACAGCTGTTATCGGCAACATTTTTATTTTGTCCAGTTACCTCTTTTCTCTTATCGCAGCTAGACACATTTTTTTAAATTAATCAAAACGTCACAGTTAAATGTATTTATACCTTAAAACTCTGTGATATAAACATCGATGTTCAAGGGAGATAATACATTTCTAACTAACTAACTCACTGGCACTATCGAACCCGAAAGTTCATGGCTGTGCGGACATAAGCTCTCCATACATCCCTATCCTGAGCTAATGTTTTCCAATCATCCCCTATATAATCTACTTCCCACAAATCATAGTTAATGTTATTCTCCCACCTCATTCTTAGTCTAACAACTGGGCGTTTTCCTTCAGGTTTTCCTACAAGAAGCTTCCATGCACATATTTCATTCCCCATTCGTGCCACATGTCCTGCCCATCGCAGTCTACGAGACTTAAATGTTCTCATTATATCTGGCTTCCTATAAAGACCATGTAGTTCACTGTTAGGTAGTCTTCTCCATTCACCTGTCTGTTCATCTCTCTTTGGTCCAAAAATTGTCCTAAGTACTTTATTATCAAATACTCGTAATCTCCTTTCCTCCCTTAAAGTAAGAGTCCATGTTTCGCACCCATATAATATAGTTTAGTTTTTTGAAAGGAGTTGGGAGTCTCTGTAATGCATAATAGCACGCATTTCAAGAATTGAGCCTAAGTTTAATTTCTTTGGGCACCTCATTCCTGTTTGTGATTATTGTTCCTAGGTATTTGAATTCAGTCACCTCCTCAAAATTTCCCTCATTTGTCATTAACTTTCCATTTCCATTATATAATGTATGTCTATGTGTGGCCATATATTTAGTTTTATTGATATTTACTTCCAGTCCCAATTTATTAGTGTTACTCAGTAGTGTGTGTGTGTGTTGTCCTTTAGTATCTCCTCGCTATCGCCCAGTAGTACTACACCATCAGCATAAACTAATAGTTTATTAATACCATTGAGTTGTAGGTCTTCTTCATCCTCTAAGGATTTGATGGCATGCTCTAGTATAAAATTAAATAGTAGAGGAGACAGTGTATCTCCTTGCTTCAACCCATTCTGGATTTCAAAAGTATCCGAAAACTGTTTGCCTATACGCATCCTACTCTTTGTGCCATTTAGACACATTCGTATAAGTCTAACTAACTTTTAAGGAATTCCGCCCAGCAGGACACTATACAACTTCTCCTTCTTAATTGAATTGTATGCCTTTTTGAAGTCTACGTATAGTTGATGTACAGTGCCATTATATTCCCATTTCTTTTCTAAAATCTATCTTAAACTAAACATCTGATCTGTTGAAGACCGTTCCTTCTAAATCCACATTGATGATTTCCTAGAATGTCTGCAATAAAAGTGTGCGTTATCGTCTTTTGTTTCCGTTGCTTCTACTAGCGTAGATTTTATTACATTGAAGGTTATAAATCACAAAGCTTTTTGCCCCGGGCCCATACGAGGCAAAGATTGATTCATCTTTCTTTCCTAAGCACTTAAGCATAAATCAATAATAGTTCTCAAAACACCAGAGTAACTTAAAATGAATGTTTTTACTATAATTATTAATCAGGAAAGCTAGACAGAAAAATAAAGGGAGCTAGAATGATCTCTTAAATAAGTGAGTTTCCGTACAGGAATATCAAACAGCAACATGCACATAAATCACTTGAACATTAAATTGGATAAGTATAAAAATGTAAACAAGAAGTCTGAAGTAAAAACATAACAAAGATAAACATTTGATCATTCAACAAAAGTAAATAAATAATAATGCTTTTACATGACAAAAAACCATATCATACCTGACACCACATTCATACTATCGTCCAAGCCAGGGTGGCTTTCCCCGGTCTTCAGGACCAACTTAAAATCCGCCGCTCGCGGCTCCAGACGACCTTGTCCACTTAAAGTTCCGATCCAAACCACATTGTGAATAAATGAATGAATGATAACGTTCTCGCTGTGCATAACGTATTTGAGCGTTCCGAGGTGGAAGGGGAGATGCGCCGTACAAACAGCGCACCAGGAGAGGTAAAAAGGGAGAGTGGGGGTAGATGCACGGAGAAAGGATATTGGCATAGTTCACAAATCTTACTGTCCAGGGAGGATTACGACACTACAGTAGTGAACCGAAAATCACACTTTCGGTTCAAAAGGAGTAAGTCTGCTTACATTTCAGGGTTTGTTTTTATATGCTCCGTGCCGTAGCCGAACCAACCAATCTCCTGTCACCAAATAAAACAAATAAAGTGGAATTGCATAGGGCACACGCTGAGGAAACCAAACCGGGCCATTGAGAAGACTGCACTAGATTGGAACCGGCAAGGAGTAAGGAAGAAGGGACGACCTATAAAAACATGAAAGCGAGCAGTAGAGGAGGAAGCAAAAGAAAGAGGGAAAAGCTGGAAACAAGTGAAATGGCTGGCTGGAAGCAGAGTACGCTGGAGGAACTTTACTGCTACCCTATGTTCCACTTGGGAACGTAGTAATTCAAGTGCCGTAGCCGAACGTTTTAAGACATCGTGTCTTAATGAAGAGCAACGGGATTTGTGCTCTTTTGAGACCCATGGGGTGGATATTTTCTCTTTGAATTTCGGTTAGTATGGGACCGAATATTCCTGATTAAGTAAACTAGCTATAACGAAGGGGAAATGGCTTGACGACATGCTAATTTTATACTGGTGGATGATTCGTTTACCTCTATGGTTAACACATGTGGATGCAAGGTCAGCAGCCAGCTGGTGGGCCTAAGCCTTCTAGATCTCATGCACAATTGAGTTCGTTGTTTTATTTTGTATAATTTGTAGAAGCTTTAATGCTAAATTTATATCGCATTTTACAAGGGAACTGTCAACCATTGCATGCTGAAACCTACTTTGAAATTTCTTCCAGAGAACCATTGTGATTCACCAAGACCGTGCCCAAAAAATCATACGCCGTTTAAATTCAAGACACATAAATCGAAAGCGGAGTCCAGCAATGGCAACCTAGTGTGCGAAGCATACGGATTCCTTGCATGCGTAGAGTATGAGACGAGACGCGGAAAGGATAGCAGGTCGTTAGGGTTATCCAATCCGCCAATTCAGGAGTTGTATTACCTTCTAAAATTTAAATGATAGATATTCATACTGGATTTAGTGCCTTACAGTTAAAAGCGGCAGATAATTTTTGAATACGGCCTTGGTACATCACTACGATTCTCTAGAAGAAATATCAAGGCAGATTTTGGCATGCAATGGTTGACAGTTCCGTTGTTAGTATCTATAGATTTAATAATTAATGTCTGAGTTCCTGTTATTAAACTACAAAGCCCGGAATGGGATGGAAGGGTGTCGCTAGTATAGCAAACGAGAAAACATAAGATTAGATATAGAGCGATCAGTCTGCAAAATAAGTTGAGCACGATATGGAAATGAATATTAGACCTATCACTTTTATTTCACAAAACTAAATCATATTGACAAGGCATCTGACTCATGCCGTTCATACAATTTTATAAACATCCCGCGTAACAAAGAATAACACTGTTCGTTAGTGAATTTAATACACTCAATGAGCTTGTGTTAAAACAATAATAACAACATAAGCGTAAAAATAAATAATTGCCAATCGACAACACCTGATTAACATAAGCATATGAGACGACGACTAGAGAATTCGTTATATTCTCATGAATTGTTTACCAACACCTGTTTCCATCTGCGAAATCACTCAATGCTGACCGCATATGTTTCTAGTTATCTAACCAGAAACTCAACGGATTGAGTCAGGCGCCTGTATATAATCTGTCCAGTCTTGTCTATGTAGTACTTTCAAATTTTATAACGACAAGATTGTTGTTGATTCAAAAGCCACCACGTACACGACTGAACTTTCTATTGTAGAAATAACTGTAGTACTTTTGACGTAGACTTGATCCTATTCTGCTCTTTGAAGACTAATATACATTTATAATATTTTTTTGCGCTATAATGCGTTTTGTCGTACGCACTTACAGAAATGGCGACCATGATTGAAAGTTCAACTTCCTACATTTCGGAGTTGCCAACCTAAATAACTATACTGTAATAAAATAATTATACTGTAATATTACATATTACCAAGACGCGTGTGCGAAGTAAAACCATTGCCCTCTATGTATACTATATTATCAACATGACTCCAAATCAGCTCTACTAACTATTGCTGACAAATTTAATTTGGATCCTATTGCCTGCAAAATAAGAAATTTGCTTCAGAAGAATTCAGCACACATTTGTTTCTCCTGGATTCGAGGACACTCTGGAGATACTGGGAATGAACGAGCAGACAGTAAGTCAGCTGCCAGTTCAAACTTACCAATTAGTTATGACTTGTGTCCTATTACTCGAATCACACCACTTCCCAAACAAACTTATTTTAAATATGAAAGGTATTAGTGAGACAGTTAATGATGAGGTGGCAACAATATTGCGGCCAATTACACGTTTCAGGTGGATCGAGGATCTGAGAGAAGAATTTATCAGGAGTTTGGAAACGCTAATACAGGATCTGCAATTAAATGATCTTAGCGGGGAGGAAATTATTAAAACTTTGACAGAATGTTTTCAAAAAGCAGGGGAAAAATTCAAGGTTATATACGCAATGAACCAGAAGGACAAAGGGTGGTACAATAATGCATGTAGAAAGAAGAAGATATTTGTCGAAAGTAGTCTTTTAAAGTTTAGAAAAGAAAGCACAGATGAAAGCAGAAAAAATTATGCGCAAGAGAGAAAGGAATATAAAGAATTATTGACAGAAACAAAACTAGCATGGCAAAATGAGAAATCCGAAGAAATGAGAGTCGCGACTGAAAGTGGGAACATTGCGGACATATGGAAAGCGTTAAGGGAACTCAAAGTAAAGTCCATAAATCGGACAAGAATAACGCCCGGGGAATGGAGAAGTTACTTTGATAGGGTGCTGGGAAATGAGAGGTTAAGATATAATCAAGGAAATATAGTTGAGATCCCTGACCCAATTCATATTCAATTACTTGATCAGGATATTTCGAAAAATGAAGTGGTTTCTTCCATTAAATGTTTGAAGAATGGTAAAGCACCTGGAATTGATGGAATACCAGGGGAATTCTTGAAAAATATGATATCATCCAATAAATTATTAGACGTTTTGAAAACTGCGTTCAACAAACTTTTTAATGGAGGAGATTATCCGGAAGTCTGGGCGACAGGTGTCATCCAACCGCTATACAAAGGGAAAGGTGGGGCACAGATACCAGAAAGTTACAGGGGAATTTGTCTCTTGTCAGTGTTCGGAAAAATATATTGTAAAGTACTTTACGAACGAATAAGACAATGGGCTAAAGAGAACAACATGCTCTCAAAATATCAGGCAGGTTTTAGAGAAGGGTACTCCACGGTGGACAACGTATTTGTTCTGAGAACATTAATTGATGACAATCTGAAAATGAAGGGGGGTAAATTATTTTGTGCATTCATTGATTTTAAGATGGCATTTGATACTGTGGATCGAAGCGCACTTTGGGAAAAATTAAATCGGAAAGGATTGTCTCATAAAATTATACATGCTTTAATGTCAATTTATAAATATGTTAAATTTTGTATAAAAGTAGACCAAGGGCACATTACAGAGAGCAGTGAAGCCAATCGGGGAGTGAGACAAGGTTGCATTTTATCACCAATGCTATTTAATCTATTCGTTGATGATATTGTAGACGTAATGCTAGAAGGAGAAATTGAGGCTCCGGAGATAGGAAATGTTAGAATCCCAGTCCTGTTGTATGCAGATGATTTAATTATCTGTTCCAAGACAATCAAGGGATTGCAAAGAGGTCTTGACCTACTGGAAATATACTGTAGGAATTGGGGATTGACTGTAAATGTTAGTAAGACAAAAACAATGACCTTTAAAAATGGGACGGTTTATGGTAGAGCAGAGGAATGGAAATACAGAGATCAAGTACTTCAAAACGTGAAACATTTTGAATATCTTGGTACGACGTTGAAAATGAACGGAAAGTGGAAAAAACATATTGATATAGCATTATTTAAAGGGAGGGGACAACTTAACAGTGTACTCGGTATTCTGGGTCGAGTGCCTGATATTCCAGTCAGCACATTAGAAAAAATGTATGGAGCAATGGTCAGGCCAGTAATGCACTATGGTAGTGAGATTTGGGGTTTCCAAAGAACGGAAATACTAAATAAGGTATATACGCATTTTCTAAAGTATATTACAGGACTACTTTCTAACTGTGGAATTTTATATGAATTCGGGTCATTCCAGGACGACATTAACTGTAAAATTCGTGTACTCAAATACTGGTTGCGAGTAATCCAAGGTGAACAAACAATGCTTAGAGCAATTTGTTACGACCACCAAATTAAAAACATAGATGTTAAATTTTGGGCAGACGAGGTTAGGAGAGAACTCCAAAAGATTGGGATGGGCTGGATATGGGAAAAAGGGACTGAAAATCGCAAGAACGTGTGGAGAAAAATAAGGAGGAGGTACTTAGATATAAACCAACAAGATACTTTCGCCGAATGTACAGGAAAACGCTCACTGTGTTTACAAAGAGACCTAAAACACGTCTGGCGAAAAGAATCGTTTATACTCAACCTAGGATTTAAGGAGAGATCAGGGCTTGCTTGGTTTAGGCTAGGGGCATGGAAATTTCTAAAAATTAGCGACGAACACGATATGCGAATATGTCCAATGTGCGGGAACTTTGAAGATGAGATACATATATTAGGAAATGTAATGATTTAGAATATTGGAGACGTCAGTTATTACCGGAAAGATTTCTAAATTCAAATCGGGAAAGATTGGCATGCTACGAATTATTGGTAAATCCAGAATTGGATAAACCTCGGTAAATTTCTGGACAAACGCGAAAAATAAGGACAACACTCATTCATGAATAAATATATGTTATCAAAAAGCAATACCATTAATTATTAACAATTATATATAAATAATTAGTGTATAATGCTGTTGTGTATTATTTAATTGTAATATTAATGTGTTTTCTTTATGTAATTGTAATGTTAATGTTTTTTTTAGTGTATATGCTATTGTGTTATTACTTAATTGTAATATTATTGTGTTTTCTTTATGTAATTGTAATGTTAATGTTTTTTAGTGTATAATGCTATTGTGTTATTATTTAATTGTAATATTATTATTGTGTTTTCTTTATGTAATTGTAATGTTATTGCTGTTTTTGTTGCTTATTTTTCTTTACACTAGTACCAATTATTACTTTATTGTAACGGACTGTCAACAGCACGTACGGCTTACTGCCCGTGCGACCCATATTTGTAAATAATATTGTAAATATCTTACTTTTTGTCTAATAAAGTCCTACTACTACTACTACTACATAAAGTGGAACATCAAAGAGTATATTATTGCTGAATGGGATATATTATGGCAAAATACCTACAATGGTTCACAACTCGAGAATTATTTTTCCCAACAATCTATGACAGATTTAAATGCCCAAATGTAGTTCCTAGCTTCATATTAACTCAATTTTTAACCGGACATGGAACATTTCAGGCATATTTACACTAATTTAAAATATCAAATGCAAATTGTAAATGCGGAGAAGATATTCAAACAGTCAAGCATATTCCATTTAATTTTCCAATGTTGTGGTTTGAACGTTATAAACTTGAAATAGGCCTATATTTGAATTTTAATGAAAAAATGATTCCACTCCTCTTTGTCATATTCTTAACGACAAAAAAATGTTATAATTACTTCTCTTTTGTAAATAGTGTTTAGTCTCAACTATAATTTAATTTTACTGTGTTCATCTTTGTTAAAATATTGTTATATAATTGTCTTTTGTTCTACTATTTTATGTTAATTTACTTGTTAATGTTACATAATTACAATCCTTATATACCCTAAGGCAAAAAAAGGGCTTTTAATCTTTGGATATAATAATAATAATAATAATAATAATAATAATAATAATAATGTATACTACATACAATATATATACAAAAAAATATCCAAAATGTAGTGTTAATATACATTATACGAAACATATCACTGCATTTTAAATGAATTTCATCGCATTTGAAACAATATAAAACAATAAATACGTACTTGCCGCCATTTTATCACAAATTGGTCTCACGGCCTCCTGTTGTTTCAACTAATAAACATTGTCCACATTATTAATATTAGTCAATTGTTTATAATGAACGCAAATATTTCCAACAAAGGTATTATTAATTTACTATTATTTATTATTTTGAAAACACCATCGCGCAAAAATATTGTACAATCGCACGTTTATGAAGTGTTTTACAGAATCTCGGAATTTTCCTCGCTTCTGTAAAAACCAGATCCCAACCTCGCATCATAATACACTATTAAACAAGATAAAGAGACCCTATAATAAGAATGATTATTATGGCTAGGTATTAGAGGATTACTTGTGTCCTAGAGTTTCCTGATATTTATCTTATAGCCCTAGCCTAGAAAAACATTGAAATTCCTCTAAATTAGACATGTTTTGTCGAATGGCGGTATACTTATTAATTTAGCATGTCTATAATATAATTGATGGAAAGAGCAGCAATTTGGAGCCGGAACAGACTAGTAAAAAGCCTCAACCTGAAGAAGAATATAATTGTAAGTTTTATTTTTCGTCACTCGAATACTGAATTTTAATTATCAAAACGTAGAGTAAATATTATTGGCATTTCTAAAGAGCCATGTTCTGCCAGAAGAAGCCATTTGTGAAACATTCAATCACGGATATAATTGTTAGTAATAGGCTATAACTAAGGTGTAAAACCAGTTGCTTATCTGAACTACGACTACAGTTTATTATAACAGTTTTGTTCTCATGATAACCATAAAAAACTGAAAACATGGCAGCTGCAATTAAACATCGACGTTAATCCTAGATTTTACTGGATGTATTCAATTTGTTTTATTTAATTACTATTTTCTACAATACTGTAGTTTTTCCTGCACCATACAATATTACAAAATCACGCAGGAATTTCGTAAACAAACCGAATTACTCGGCAAGTCGAATATATGTTCAGATAATAAACCTATGTATTTTATTTGTTAATCCTTAAATTGGAGACACTTAAATTTCTTATGTCAGCTTATTTAAATGACTGCAATGAAAACAAACTATGCATAACTGTACATTATTAGGCCTATATATTGAATATTGAAGTACACATTGACACACATTTATTTAATTTCTACATATTCATGTTTCTCATTGTTTTATTAAAACATTAAATAAATTGAGTCAGTTAATCTCCTACAATATCACATAGCGTACAAGTGTGTTATAAATTGAAATTTTCATTTTTCCATATATATATATATATATATATATATATATATATATATATATATTTTATAACTATGTTTTTGACATTAGGAATGAAGACAAAATATGACATGAACAGAAAAACTACCTCTCGTGTAAATTGAGAATATAATATATATATATATAATATATATATATACACATGACATGATAAGAAAAATAAATGCTCGGACGGGACTTGAACCCTGACCGCTGAATTTATATCCCTGTGCGCTACCGATTACGCAACCGAGCAAGTCTAGTACAAGCATTCATTTTTCTCATATATATTCTCATTATTACTAGATGTATTAGGAACTCGGTCTCCACTACCACCTAGTAGCTCCTATCACAAGTAAGCAAATTAAATAGAATATTTTACTTTATAGTAGTGACGAGTCCACCGCTGTGGTCTCGAGGTAGCGTGCTGCCTTGTCACGCAGCGGACCCGGGTTCGATCCCCGGTCGGGGCAGTTTTTCTGGGTGAGGTTTTTATCGGGGTTTTTCCTCACCTGTAAGACAAATGTCAGGAAAACTTTAAGGCCCAAACGGTCCCCGGAATAATATGACCATCATCATCATGATCATCCTTATCATTATCATCATCATCATCATCATCATCCTTCACCGGTGTGGAAAGCAACGGGAAGCTACCACACCTACACAATTCCCTAGTAAAGCTGCAAGCATAGCATGAAAATGCTATGATTGTAGTGAAGGACCTGCCTTCGGGCAGAATTACTATGGATGGATAGTAGTGGCACTTTATCGATGTTATAATTAAATTTTTGACACTGAGCAATACAAGTTTAATATGACATTTATTTATCTTATCGTGTCATATTAAGCTTGCATTGCTCAATGTCAAAAATTTAATTATAACATCGATAAAGCGTCACTGCTATAAAGTAAGAATATTCTCTTTAATTTCCTTACTTGTGATAGGAGCTACTAGGTGGTAGTGGAGACCGAGTTCCTACTACATCTAGTAATAATGAGAATATATATAAGAAAAATGAATGTTTGTACTAGACTTGCTCGGGAGCGTAATCGGTAGCGCACTGGGATATAAATCCAGAGGTCGGGGTTGAAGTCCCGTCCGAGCATTTATTTTTTTCATCAGGTCATATTAAGCTTGCATTGCTCAATGCAAAAAATTTAATTATAATATATATATATATATATATATAAGGAAAATAAATGTTTGTGTTAGGATTCCTGAGCAGCTCATCTGGTTAGAGCGCTAAACGTATTAAGTTTGAAACTCGGTTTAAATCCCGACTCAGTCGTTTAGTTTTCTTTTCATGTCATATATTATATATATATATATATATATATATATATATATATATATATATCTTTTGTTAATTAAATAACGTGGAATACAGTTACATACTGCTAGAGCAATTTATTAATTCCAGCTTTGAGGTAAGTCCTCACTTTAAATTGTTAAATTTAGTTGATTTTTTTATATACCGGTATCTTCTTCGTTATGAAAAATCGAATTATGGTCGCTAAAGCTATTTTAAAAATTTCGTTTTAACAAATTCATACTCCTAAATTTCCGATTTTACTAATTAACAAACTCAACCTTACTTTTTTAAATAGATTGGTCCCGAAAGAAGGAAAATTACCGCTAAAACGTTAACGTATATGTAAATATACCAGGTAGGATTAATTAGTATATGTATCGCTAATAATTTTTCAAAAACATATTTTCATGAGAACCTCTATAACTTTCATTATTTGGAATAATACAGTGGAGGAAATTGATATAAAGGGACTTGTTAAAAGTGTTAACACAAGTTTATTTACTCTTTCTTTGGCATTTTTCTATATTAACTTAGGAGGTGATTGAGTATAAAACACACACAAATAATGTCAAAATTAATTATCCATTTCCGTCCAAAAAAGTATATGAAAACTGAAACCACTCTCACATATGGGTGGAAATTAGTATAAAGGCACTTTGTGTATTTCACAGATTAAACCAAAAGGTCTGAGCGCAAAGTTTACAACAAAGTTCTAAAATTTATTTGAACCTCCATTGTTGTTAATTACTTGGAAGATTCTCATTGGCATTGACTTGATGAGGGTGTTTATTTCTTCCACTGAGACTGAAGCCCACTCTTCCTGAATAACATTTTTCTGCTCAGTCACTGTCCCAAACTGCCGTCCATTGCGATACACACGCCTTGCCAGGATCCCCCATAACTTCTCAATCGAATTTAAATCAGAACTTCTGACTGGCCACGTCAAAAGTGGTATTTCTTTCTTCCTGAACCACTCCTTTGATTTGGCAGACACGTGAATGGAAACATTATCTGGCTGAAAAATTAGATCTTCGCCAAATTCCTCATACATTCGTATCAATTAGGACTCCAGAAACTCCTCAATGTAGGACTCAGAATTCATCTTGATGCGTATCCATGCTATTTTTGATCTTCCTTTAAAGCAGAATGCTGCCCAAATCATAACGCCTCCACCACCGAAGTTTCTACTCATTCTAACTTGCTCTTCAGTACGGAGGTCGTGCCAGTAATACTGAAGGCCATCAGACCCGTCCAGATTAAACTTCTTCTCGTCACTGAACATTACTTTATTCCATTCTGAGGTCCAGGACATGTGTTCTTCAGCAAAAGTCATTCTAACTTTCTTATGTGCATCGTACAGAGGTGTTTTTTTTTTAATTTTTGGTTCTTGTCTTCTGACAGAATTTGTCTTACTCGTCTGGCTGTTAATGGCAACTTAAAATAAGCCTGGGTTTGACAAGAAAACATACTCTTACCTTTTGCTTTACGTAAAATGAGATGTTTAGTGCGCTCAGACAATTTTCTTGTCCGTCCATATTTCCCGTTTTTTCCATATTGTGAGCCCAGTTTGACAAAATTATCAATGACACATCTTGAAGCCCCAATTTCATAGGTATTTGTCTATTGGAAAGGCCCATCTCCTTGAAGGCACTAACTCTTGATTTCTCTTCATTTGATAGAGGCTTTCCACGTGGCATTGTACGTACTACTGACTTGTAACTGATGACCGATGCTCACAGACACGTCGTCTCCATGTAATTGCAGTGTTTTGTTTACATTTATGTCTCTGTAAGAGCCAGAAGTTGACCTGCCTTTATACCGATTTCCACCCCTAGGACAGCGTTTTCTTAGATTTTACGTATTATTTACATATATAATAAATACAAAATGAGGAGACCTGTATGAAATTATGTCCAAGATAATTATATGTAATCTATGACACACGTACGGTATTTGCATAAATATTTCAGGTTGTTGTACTACTAAAAGTTAGTGGCTTTATACCAATTTCCTCCAATGTAGTCAAGGAAGCAATCTAATCACGTGAAGGAAACATTTCCGTAACCATCATTAATGGCCTCTCAGGTAAAATATTAGAATTCTATTTACACGCTGTGTCTATAATTTCACAGATACTCTGACATTCAAACATACGTATTTTCTTAGAATGTAATGTTCGCTACCATTAATGTAATTTTTCAACTGAAAATAATTTCATTGGCACAGGGGGTGTTGGTGAATCAATGAACTGTAAATTTAAAATGCATAAATTTGCAACGCTTCCTGACGAACGAGCCTCGCTTGTTAACAATAGAAAAGCGAGACGCGTATCGTTTTCATTTCTTTTGTCTCATGAATGAAATATCAACCTTCTGACTCACGCTGATTGCGTTCTTCTTTCTACTCACAATGTATGTGCGTGTTTTTTTTACTCTTTACAATCAGAGTTTCTTTCCTTCATTTTATTTATACATATTTCAACACGTTACTCCATTCCGATTCACTGATCTTTGATTTAATGTCACTAGTTCTGTATATTTTTAGCGAATTGTGAATGATTTAATGTTATTCTCATGAAGATATATTTTTTCAAAAATATTACAAATATTCATTGATCCTACCTACTACATCGAACATATCATGGCATATACTAGATCGTCTAAAAAGTAATGCACATGAATTTAGTTCTCGGTTGCCTTTCATTGCAAATGAACGAAAGTTTACAGAACGCATCTTATATCCTTCCTTTATAACGTCACGAAATTTCATTGTTTTCTGAGAGATAGCTGTGATGATAATTTAGTAGTAAAATGGCAACTGCTCGTGAAACACGTACAAAACTGTGATTGAATTTCTTTCTGTGGGGCAGGAGACCATTTAAATCATTCACAGACGCTTACGAAATGTCTATTGGGACCAAGAAGTGAATAGGAATTTAGACAGTTTGTTGGGTTAGCAGAATGTCAGCGGCAGAACGAGGTTAAGCAAGATTGTCAGATCCCCCTGATCTTCAATCACGGCTCACTGCTTTGTTCGTGTTCCACGAGCAGCTGCCATGTTAAAACTAAAGTAAATCACAGCTATCTGTCGGAAAATAATGAAACGTCGTGACGTTATAATGGAAGGATTGAAGATACGTCCTGTAAAGTTTTGTTCATTTCCAATGAAAGGCAATCGAGAATTATAAGTATGTGCATTATTTATTGAATATTCCACGTACATATAATTTTACACATTGTTAAATGTAGTGTTGTTTATCTGCTTTTGTTTCATTTTCTTCTGCATGAGTAGTCCTTTTCTTCAAATCCCCTTCATTTCGTGTTTCATGGATATTCTTCTTCTTCTTCTTCTTCTTCTTCTTCATTTCACGGTCTAGGCAAAAATTGCGTGTTCCGCCTCACAGTTGTTCTGTCCATCTTTTCACTGGCCTTCCTACATTCCTTGAACCTCGTGGCTTGTAGTTAAATGCTGTTTTTTGTAATCTTGATTAATTTTTCAGGATGGAAAAAATTACGAGACAACCTTCAAGGAGATACTTAAAAACCGTGTGTTGCAAGTTTGTATATTTTCGGGATCGTAAAGGAATCTTAAGTCTAAATGAAAGCCTCTGACCGAATTTAATCGTGCTTTCATACCAAGTAAATGACAGTCGAGCATCCGACCAGGAAACACACATAGAAGTACTCGCCACTGAAGATACCCTCCGCAGTTGAGGGAGAAACGTCTGGTAGGAACACCAGTAATTGACCACGCCCACATAACCCGGAACCACTCAACTTTATGATTACCGGCCGTGAAAGCCTGCATTCAATTATGGGAATAGTTGCAACGGCCACAATTTTACATTTTTCACTCTGGAACCGCCAGGTTTGCATTCTCGAAACGTGATTATATTCCAAAAATAATCAAAATTGGGCTATAAATTCGACTTGCTGAGAAATTAATTTATCCAGTTCCTGCATAGCAGACTTTATTTATACATATTTCAACGTATTACTTCTTTTCGATTCAATGGTCATTGAGTATCACTATCTCTCCAGGTTATATTATTTTGTTCACTCCTATAGCCTAATAATAATGACCTAATTATCATTCTGTTTTTTAGAGAAGTAAGTTGAATTTACCAGAGAGGCATTGTTATCCATTGACAACGACATGTAATTGCTGAACTTAATTCCCTAGGGAAGAAAAGTAATTGACTTAATTAATAATGTAAAAATGTTACCTACTTACAATTTTATTGAGTAATAGAATACAATTTTGTTGTATCACACTAACTATTTTTCTTTTTGATAATTCAAATTTATAGTGATTGAAAAGTTGTTACAATTATTAACACGAGCCACAAAATTTGGTTGATTTTCATTAGTATTTTTCTTATTTGTTTCAATGTGTTTCTCTACTTTATGTAACTCATCTTACACAACTTCCATTGAACTACCACATGTTTCAGCTACAATTTCAGGAAGCATTCGCCGCTTCCACTACATCACAATTATTCAAATCTGTAATTAATATGTAGTCTGAAATTTTTGTTTAAAATAGCTGCCACTAATTCAGAAAACAATAAACAATTGTATTTGTTTTGTCAACAATCCCTTGCTATCAACCAATTGAACTCTTCAAACCAAAATATAAATTCACACGAAATATAAAAATTAAACATAATTATTAGTATAGGAGTGAACAAAATTACATATGCAATTCGGGAAGTAAGTACATTACTACCGTAGTCTCGAACGTATTTGCTAGCCCTCGCTAAAGCTCGGCCTCAAACACGTCCTCGACTAGTAATGTACTTTCTTTTTCAATTATAAAACATTTAGTACAGTCGTCCTCTACTATAATCATTTCTGTTATAATTTTCGTTATATTATTAAAATTCGAAGCTTTTCGAAGACATTCTTCATCTTCAGGAATTTTCTTGGTACTGACATTATTTATATATTTTATAAAGAGGGCTTTGGTTGTTAGGTGTATTTTTATTTAATGCATTTTTATTTTCTCCTTCATTGATAATTTCAATGTCTTCCAAAATATTAATTTTTGTCTATTGTTTTCTTTGTGGATTGTTGATAATGTTTTTATCTATTTTGTTAAATTGATGGCCGGTTTCTGAAATGTGTTCAGCAAAACTTAATTTTCCTTTTTTTAATAAAGTCTGAGAAGTTTTCATTAAATCTTATTTTAAAACTTCTTGATGCTCTGCTTAATTTCCTTGTTGCATATATAACTATTATTTTATAGATATACTCCTATAGTTTTGAATTAATTATTCTATACTGTTTGTGGCAGCACATAGACAGAAAGAATGAAGATATATATATAAAAAAAAACAAATAACAAAATACAAACCTAAAGCACCCGAGATGTGGGCAAACCTAGAAAGAGATGGGCTGAAGTCGGAACGGGTCAGCAGACCTAGCCCATGAATGCAGATGATGATGATGATACTGTTTGTAGGAATTGTACGAATAATAACAATCATAATATTATATGTTATGTTTTTTGTGCTGGACAATAAAATTTTGGAGAAAGTGAATAATTTTACATATCTAGGATGCAATATCTCATATGAAGAAGAAAAGGATGTAAATGCAAAAATATCTAAATTTTTAAGAATTTTAGGGTTAATAAATTCTATCTTCAAGCCACAGTTAGTCCAAAAGCATTCAAGACTGAAAGTGTATAAAACACTGGCTCTTCCAACTCTTTTGTATGGTAGCGAAGTATGGACGTTGAAACAGAAGGATATACAGAGACTTAGATCTGCTGAAATGAGATATCTTCGGAGGACTGCAGGATACACACTACTAGATCACAAAAAAAATGAAGACATCTTAGAAGAATTACACATGGAATCTTTAGAAAACAAAATTTCTGATTATAAGTCAAGATGGATACAACATGTTCATCGAATGGAAGATCACAGAATACCCAAACTAATGTTAAGATATCAACCTGCAGGAAGAAGAAGACCAGGACGTCCACTCAAAAGACTTCTGGATGGTGTTTCTCTTGAGGCCGAAACAGGTCAACAAATGGCCTAAATTCGTGAATGTACTATGACGATGATGATGATGATGTTTTTTGTGCTATTTCTTTTATTCTGACACCCCCCTCCAATAGTGAGAAATACAGTAGTGAGGGAGCTGCCACCTTAATTTCCTCTAAGAATTGGCACGCTTGTTTAAACGGAGGCGTTGGCATAGCAACTGTGATTACTTGTTCATCGGGAGGATTAATGTTAAGGAATGGGATAAGACGACATTTACGTGACCTTCCACTTTACTTCATTCATCAATGTCTACAAGTCTCCTTTCTTACAAATTGAACCTCATTCCTTAATCAAGTTATTCACAAACCTAGAGCATTAAACTTCCGATCGGAAATCATAACACAATAAAAATAATGAAACATACCATATTAATTTATAATATAATAGAATTAAAAATGTGTTAAATAAAACATCATAATTATAAGTAGGGAATACTATTTTATTTTGTGTCGCCTTAGTCCATATTTCGTAAATAAATTTATCGGATAAATCGTCTGTAGGCCATAGTTAACATAACTAGAGATATGGATCTTGGTCTGGATTTGAACCCAATATTTTCAGCTTTACGGGCTGACGCTCCAAAATTGAGCTATTTAGGAACACGTGCAGCACCAAGCGCATAAAGCTGAAGAACTTTGGTTCAAATCCCGACTCAGTCACAATTTTTCTCTAGTTTTATGTTAACTGGGCATACAGACGACTGTAACGTTAGATGATTATTTAAATTAATTAAAGCTGGAGATCTTAGGTTCAATTGCCGGCTGAAGTGAACATTTTATCTATAATTCTATTAATCATAGGACAAAAAAAAGTTATTTTTGCGCGATAGTGCGTTTTGTCGTACTTACAGCAATGGCGACCATGATTGAAAGTTCTACTTCCTACATTTCGGGGTTGCCAACTTAAATAACTACACTGTAATAAAATAACTATATTGTAATATTGCATATTGCAAACACGAGTATGTATACTTCATACAATATATATACTATTTACTATATATATATATATATATATATATATATATATATATGTTATATTGCAGATTTTCGCGGATATAAGTATGAATAAGAAAGTTTTCTTGGGTTTTCCGCGGAAAACTCAAGAAAACTTTCTTATTCATATATATATATATATATATATATATATATATATATATATATATCCAAAAGGTAGTGTTAATATACATTATATGGCACGAATCACTGCATTTTAAATGAACTGAACTATATTTGAAACAATATAAAACAATAAATACATACTTGCCGCCATTTTATCACTAATTGGTCTCACGGTCTCCTGTGGTTTCAACTAATTAACATTGCCCACACTGTTAACGTTAGTCAATTATTTATAATGAACGCAAATATTTCCAACAAAAATGTTATTATTTTACTATTATTTATTATTTTGAAAACACTATCGGGCAAAAAATGTACAACGCACGTTTGTGAAGTGTTTTACAGAATATCGGAAATTTAAAACCTCGCTAAAACATTTTCCTTAATTGTGTAAAAACCACTTCCCAATCTCGCGTCGTAATATAAGTTACTATTGTTAATTCTGGTTACAATTTAGAACAATTTAAACAACTGGAAAATACGCATTTGCCTTTGTTAGGCATATCATGGATTTCTTAAAAACGACTGTTTTTATTCAATCTATTACAGTGTGGTAATTTTCAAAACACCACAATGATGCAAGTAGTAAGCATGTAATTAATTTTATTTCATAACCACTGGTTATATCGAACCCGAGATTCATGGTCTCGCGGACATAAGCTTTCCACTCATCCCTATTCTGAACTAATGTTTACCAATCACCCCCTGTATAATCTACTAGCTTCAAATCATGCATAATGGTATTCTCCTATCTCATTCTTGGTCTATCAACTGGGCGTTTTCCCTATGGTTTTCCTACAAGAAGCTTCCATGCACTTCTTTCATTCTCCATTAGTGCCATGTGACCTGTCCATCGCAATTAATGGTACTTAACTGTTCTTTATATCTGGCTTCTGTAAAGACTATGTAACTCTCTGTTATATATTATCGAATTTGGTATGTTTATGTTATTGTAACTAGTGTGAAAAATATATTATAACAGTTCTCAAATGTGTGCCAACACACTCATTAGCGCCGCAATACAGAACTGCGTGTAAATAAAGGAGTCGACAAATTTTATTCAGAGGCCTCTTATTTTAGGTTTAAGGTTTGTTTTTATGTGTTTTAAATCTACGACACTGTCCCACGGTTTTACTTTTTTTTTTTCGGAAAGAAGCCATTTTGTGATGCGTTATTGGACTTGCTTTTGAATTTCTCGGGCGGTGGTGAGAGTCGGGTCTCGTCTTGTATGTTAATATGGGATACATCAACGGCTAAGCGCCATTACATTTTTTTTAAATGCTGTATGTTGCACTGGTTCATGAAGTAAGTGTACGCACACTTTTAGAACCTAACCTTTAAATGCAGTCTTATTTTTAAAGAAGAATGTAAACGCCATCAGTCCTATAGGAGATTCCGTGTTTTGCAACAAACGACTATGAAATCAGATTTTAATAAATTATAATCTAAATTTTGCATCATGCAGCTAAGCGCCAAAGATTCCCGCTCATAGATTGTTGATGCATATCTGTCAAACAAGGAAAATAACTTACAACGTCTAGTATTATTAGTTTGACGCTACAAAAATAGTGAAGATTGACTTAAACTGTAAACTATTTTTCTCGAAACTTACATAATGACGCTTAGCTGGTTGATGCATAACGCTGTCCAATTGTGTATGTTATCACTCTAGAATAGGACGTCAGAAACTGCACTGCCGGCGAGCCGAAATTCGGAAAGCCAAAAGGCACAAAATGAGCCTCGCTATTCTGGGCAAGGTAATCATCCGGAGCACAACCTATACAAACCATAAGTTGATAAGTTTGCTCATAAAGAGGAAACGATCCATGGGATTTTGTAATGCAGTCAACATGGGTTAGATATCGCGGATCATTATTATGCATACCTCTATATCAAGCTATCTTCTCGTTTTAATCTCCTATCTTACAATTACAATTTCATTATACGGTCACATCATAGCCTATTACTTGACATCTGTCTACATTCACTGATGCTCTCCATTGGTCCAATTCAAATATCATCCTCCCACAGACGTCTAGGCGCTCTTATAGGTATTTTCCTTCAGGGTTTCCCATTGAAAATTTGAAAGCGTACCTACGTTTCTTATTTGAATTACATGACTTCCATTACCATTCTCCTAAACTAATTAACCTTGGACAATATTAGTTCAACGATACCAATCATCGATATCACACATAATGTAGCGAATCTTCCTACATACTCTTCTTATCATTTATGGGACTGAATATTGGCTTTGGTAATCTATTTATGAATTACTTTCCTCATTTTGTCCTTTAATGTAATATACCACATTTCACACAAATGGGAATCATAGGAAAATATTCTTTTTTTCTGTCGTATCATAAAATAGTATAATTTTAGATTCGTTGGCATATGATCGACCTTCCGCTCAGGTATCCCGAGCCCCACATTATCTGTAGTGACACCTCTATTAGTGAGAGTAACCGCGCATTTGATCTGTTACTAATATTCGGAAATAATAACATTATTACGATTAAATAAGTGTAAATACATGTTAAAATTAAAATAGTTTACATTTTATAATAGTGTTCAGTGTGTATATGGAGTTGATAATTAGGGGATATCTAGTAAATGTGGTGTAAGTGTGGTATGGAAAGCCGGTGATTTTTTTAACCAACAAAAAGAAAGGTGAGCGTTTATATTAATAAACTATAGGTAATTATGAACAAACGATGTGTGGAAACCTATGTTATAAGAGATAAGAATATAATACGTCTCGTAGCACCAATTGAAACAATCACGCCAAAGGAATCTATCTCCATCTTGAGATATCATCTACATGTTCATGCTAGTTTCAAAATTATGGTCTCTTAATCTTCCCCTTCATTCAGTATTACGCTTTCAACTAAATTGTGATTCTATCTTGTTCAATCTAATGTTCCATTATTTTCCTTCTCTACTTCCATTATTATACTTCGTTACTTTTGGCAGACCCTATTTGGATAAGTTTATTGACTGTATTTACACATATCAATAATGAACTTAAAAATCTAATAAAAAATGTCTAACTGTAACATTAAATTTGTCCTTTCAGAGGTTACGGCGCAAAAAGTGGACATCCGAATTTCGAGATAAAAGTGAAGCTTAGGACCACTAAACATGAAACACAAAAAAAAAAAAAAAAAAAAAACTGCGGACCATCCAGAAACAAAGGAGTAAAATAACATTTTATAAGCACTACAAAACATATTTCACTAGTTTACTGTACGAGATATCCCCTTTTCATAAGTAATGCAACGAGTGATTTCCAATTTTTTCTAGAGAATTTGGAAATCTAGAGTGGCATTTGTTAGGACTATTTAACGAATATAATTAAGCTGTTTACTTACAAATAATTATTTAAATATAGTAATTTTAAAATATTCATATATTTAATGTAAACGGCGATGTTTGAAAACAAATGAGAAACGATTGGCACGCTTCATTTGCTTCTTTTGTTCATCAATGCAAGCAGATCATTATTTATTGCCAAAGGAACGCAATATTGTAAGAATGCACTCTAGTGGAGAAAAATGAAACATATTAAACTGTATATTAATTCATTTCTGATGTCCTATGATGTAAATATGACAATTATATTTTTCTGGAATGTTATTACCTAGGAAAAAATGCATTTAAGGATGAACAAACATTGGTTTCTTTTTTGGTGGTATAATCAATTGCTACAAAGGTTTTTATATTAACTCCTGCATGCGCTATGTGTTGACATTCATGCACTATATATATATATACAATCTGGTAGCCGTATTTCGTGGAGAGTCAGTCACTGCAAAATAATGCTTATGACCTATTGGGAACGTTAATAAGGAGGTTCTTTTTTATGATAAACTTTAGTTGGTAAATTCTAGGCGAAACACGACTGAGATTGGTTGTAAATAAAAAATCATTGAAATGTGATTGGTCATTGAGTTAAATAGTCAGTAAAAATTCGGTATTAAAATGAAGCTTAGAACCACCAAAGATGAAAACACAAGAAAATCTGCGGATCATCGCTAAAGAAACTAGGTTAGAGTAATAGTTTCTTATACATAATTAGGTTAGGTTAGCTTTTAGTTTCTTACACATATAGTATAATTGAACGGGTGAGTGGAAAAAGGATAACATTCCAACTTCCTAGTTTGTGGGAAAACAAAAAAAATAAGTTTACAGAAAAAGCTAAGAGTGCTATCGGAAAATTTACTATTAGTGAATTGTAGAGCTAATCATTAAGTGTTCGCTCAAAAAATCTCATAGTTAAATACTTACTTGTTTAGTAATTATTAATTATTAAATCTGTTGGAATAGTATCCTTTTTCCACTCAATGTTTTGTCAATCGATAAAAATAATTAACTATTATGTTTTTTTGTGTCATAAAATGTTTTTAATAGTAAAAAAAAAACACTTTAAACTGTTTTTACTTTACACAATGCTGACCATGATACGAGTCTTCATTCATCCTTATCACTGTCTGCTGTATTTGAAGTTGGATACTTAAGGATATCTTCATAGAATGACTTGTACTCATCAGGTATGTAGTGCGTGACTTTTGAGATGTCTTGTATCTTTTTTGATGTTGATTCCAAGTTTCCCAGTATATGCTGCAGTAGTAGGAAGTTCCACATAATCTTGTTTTTTTCAACCTGAAAGTTCCATGGTGCAGACCATCAAATGTATTCGGAAGCCTCGACACAGCCTTTCATCTTCTGAGTAAATACAAGTTGTCTGTACTTACTGATGTTGAATGTCAAATTTTTATTTTCAATATCTTTACATGTTTTCTTGAAATACTGTGGCCACCAGCCTTTGAAGTTGAGTACCTGGTTGTTTAGAAGCCTCTTTACTTCATATGGAGGGTTGAGTTTCCTGGCATTTCGAATGATGTCATCATACTGGTTTGGAGAGTAAATCCGATCCAATCTTCGAACTTGTCGTTTAATGACTGAATGTTCTGTCACATGGCAGAAAACTATGGCCTCGGATTGGGTAGAACTGGTGAATAACTGAGAATCTACCATTCATTGTTAGCGTTGCAAGCAACCTAGTTAATGTGTGGTTGCGATTCTGGCCAGCACATGCGTCGCTGAAGACATACAGGATCTTTACTTCTTCAGAGATCTGGTTAATGAAATCCAGAAGACAGCTGCATACTTCATTAGGACCCCTTAGAGCTTCACCCTCTGTGTACGTATAGAAAATTGAAGTACCACGGCCAATATCATGAATATTAAATACATAGTACCAAAGTTTTACGGAGATAAAACATTTCTTGTACAGGAATGAAAGGGAGAGGCATGTTTTGCATGAAGTCAAACGCAATAGCCATGACATCATTTCTTTCCTTGCAGATATTCTTGACATTCTCCATCTTACTGTAAAATTTCTTTGCTTGCCTCTTATGAACTAGTAGCTCGGCAACAGCAGCCCTTTTTGCCACATCGTTCAGAGTTGAAGACTTTATTTTTGTGTTTAAGTCTTCACAGGTTGAGCAAACGTCTACTTGTGGCCTACCAAATCGGTACCCGTAGTTGTCATTGAAATGTTTCAAGTAGTACTCATATTTTATGACTCCCTTCAGATCAGGATGTTTTTTAATGAAGAGACCATGCATTTTTGAAACTGTCAAACTTGAATCCAAATATGTGACTGGAAGAGATGAGTAATGTGATTCTTTTTTAGGAAATGAGGATTATGATCATCTATTTTTATGACAATGTGTGCATCAAGTGTATTCCCCCGATTTTGGCTCTTCCCTCTCATATCAACCGGTGACTGATTAGTTGCAACAAGCTTGGTTAGGCGTTGGACTACTTTGCTGGAGATTGCATGCAAACTTATGTAAGCATTTCGACAAACTTCGACTCTGCTTGTCCCTTTAATGGCAAAGTACTTGAAAGACGACAAGTTTTGTTTGGAATTCTTTGTTAATGGACGGTGTCGAGCAACATCATATCTTTCTATCAGCCCCATAAGAAATGTATCCTTTTCATTTTTAGGACGACCATTGTATATATTATCATTATTGAACCCTTCTCCTCAACACTGAAGTTTCCCATACACTTTTTACGGCAGTTACAATCTGGACCAGTTGTTTTAGCTTCAACTAATAAACCTTTACATGAAACAAATTCCTTGCCTTTCTGCCTAGCAAGTTTCTCTTTCTCTTTACATTGTAAGTCTTTATTAGCCTTACCTCTCTTTCGTTCAGGTTCATATTCTTCCTCGGAGTCACACATACTTTAGGACACAATACCCTGTCTTACAACAGAACTACAAAATAATGTAAAATATAAAATAAAAGCAATGACAATAATAATTATTGTCATTGCTTTTATTCAGAGAACTGTGATATGCAACTTTATACAGTGAGTAATATAACAACAATGAACTCCAGGTTATTAATTTTGTTACTGACAATAATGCCAACTTCATGAATACACAATATTGAGTAGAAAAAAGATAATATTCCTGGAATGTTATCCTTTATCCACTCAACTAAAATTTCAATGCTGGTTTTAACAATATATAGGGCCTAATACTGGAATATAACCCTTTTTACACTCATTGGATAGCTTAAGCAAAGATCTACAAAATGGCTATTTCAGTTTAATTTCTCAAATTTTTGGAATGTTATCCTTTTTCCACTCACCCGTTCAATTTATTTACATACTTGTAATTTAATATTGTCTAAATGTCAGTCTATTTATTACTGTCACAGGTTAGAGTAATTTAAATAAGTTAGGTTAGCTTTTAGGTTATTATACATGTATTCTATTAAATTATATTAGACATTTTGAAGATTATGTTACAAATAAGTAGCATCTATTTATTGAATATTTTGTAAAGACTAATTTGCCGTTGTTCATTTTTGAGAAATATCTACGATGACATATCGATTATTATCGAAAATCGATTGAGTTTTTTCTTATGAAACTCTATGTGAGACTGTGATTTTAATTAAATTTCAAACTCTTTGTTATGTAATTTTGAAAATACGGCAGTGCAATTTTATTACAATAAAATATTTATTCTATTTTCGGATCTCTATTGAAGAAAACATGTTTTCATCCTGGACTAACGTCTGAATATCGAATTTGACATTACGACCACAATGGCAGCCATTTCCTTCAGGTAATATAGGGAATAGTGCTTTATAAGTAGTTATTTTACAGCTTTGTTTCTGGATGGTCCGCAATTTTTTTTCATGTTTTCATCTTCGACGTTCCCAAACTTCATTTTAAAACAAAAATTATCTCGAAATTCGGATGTCCACTTATTGCGCCGTACCTCTTTCAGATTAATGTAGATTATTAGATAGGTCACATTTCGGTTAGGCTTTAATATCGTTTGGTCTTTAACACTTTGCAGATAGTGTATTCACACTTTAGTAGTAGTTACATATTCAGGATGGATAACTTATATAAGTCATCGTTTCTTCATAATTACAATACAATTATGATAAAAGTGTTAAATTTAGGAATACTTATGATTTAACAGACATACTTACAATCAATATATGCATTTGCGTTTTGAATTATTAATTGATACTGCCGTATTATATTTATCTGCAGTTCTAACAATCGATTTAGTAGCTTTTGAATATGGCCTTCATTTCTAGCCATCAAAATCTTGTCGTTGCATAGAAAATTATATATTTTTATGTAATTGTGTAGTACTATTTTCTCCAGATACAATTACCAAAAAGTTATTTTAATGTCAGGTAGGCCTAATAAAAATCAGATATGTATTTTTTATTAAGATTTACTTCGTATCCCTCTTCACATCTACTCCCAACAAGATATTCCGTGTGACCACAGATAAGGCCTATAGTAATGTCCAATCTGTATGCGTGTATATGAAAACGGGCCCCGTGGCGGCTTTTAATTTCCGTAATAATCATAAAAACTATGGGAGGATGCAAAATGGCGTTTTTTTTTGTTTTGTATGTATTTTTTATCTCTATACTTTAAACTGTGCGTGTATGAAAATTAAAATTCTGTCCCAGTAGGAACAAGAGATTTCTTAGTTTAAACAAGATGAGGAAAAGGTACAATTTTGGCGGTGAATATTTCACCGTGTGTCGCTGGGTCTGCTACGAGATAGTGTTTGAATGCAGACAAAATAAAACATATATTATTACCTGAGATTTTCCCTTCAAAATTCGATGCGTGACTCAAACGTTAAGCCAGTTTCAATAGAAATGAAACAGTGTGTTTGTTAATTAAATAAACTGTGCTGGCATTTTACAAAGATCTACAAATTTATTCCAGAGGAGCATTGTGATGTACACAGTTCATATACAAAAATTATCTGCCGTTTTTATCTGCACGGTATTAAAATACAGCGCCAAACTCTCATTTAAACTATAAGGAAGTTATAGAACACCTGAATTGGTAGACTGGATAACCTTCACTACCTGCTTGTTCCGCCTCACTCCATTCCTCTCTTACTTATGCAGGGAGATCATCTGTTCCGTACTGCGGGTTGACATTGTTGGATTCTAGCATCGATTGCTGTGCCTTGCAATTAATTTTTTTTTGGATACGGCCTTGTTATATCACAACATTTCTCTGGGAGAAATTTCAAGGTAGGTTTCGACATGCAACGGTTGACAGTTCCCTTTTTAGCAAATTGTTACTATAAATGTACTTGGTGAGTTGAGAGAATAACATTAATCATGATTTGAGGGAGGTTGTTACACTCGGAATTATTGGAAAGCATTGCAGGGTAAGTAGGGATGTATGGAAAGCATTACATGACCATGAACCTCCAGGTTCTCTTAACAGTGTAACGTCTCAGTAGTTATCTACATTTGAATACAGTGAATTTTTAAACAACACGTGACAAGAAAATTTGGCTGAACTTTAGAACCCGTCACGCGACTTTTTTAAATTTAATTTTATTCTTAGGATATATATGTAGTCAATATGCCCATTTCACCAATTAATGTTTTAAAATGGTCAACAAGTTTCTACAGCCAAGCTGTCATTCTCAAGACCAGATATTGACCCAGTCAATATCTGGTCTTGAGAATGACAGCTTGGCTGTAGAAACTTGTTGACCATTTTAAAACATTAATTGGTGAAATGGGCATATTGACTACATATATATTTTAATATTACATCACCAAGAAGATCACTTGTGTATTAAATTTATTCTTAGGGTTTCATTTTTCAAATTATTTCCCACCATTTACAATGATTGTTACATTTTTATCGATTACTTCAATATTTTTCTATGATATTTAACTACATACGTAGCATGAAGACGTGGGAGCCATATTGATTTTAACGAATATTCTATGCAACAACAAAGACGTGTTCCAGTGCAACCAAAATGGAGTATGTACTAATTAACTGTACACGTATACTTCAGAACTTCAGAACTTAATATTTATTTTTGGGCATTGCATTTTTACACAGGTTAGAATGCTCAGAAAATTGCGTTAGTTTTGCTTTTAGGTTCGTCTTTCACAGGTTAGAGTACTTAAATTGCGTTAGATTATCTTTTAGGTTTCATTAAATATGGTAGGCCTATATATGTTGGCTACATCCCGTGATTCCATAGTGTAAGTCGCTTCGTGTTTGTTGGCGCATGCGCATAGTGTATGATTGGAACTTAGAACAATGTTTAGTGTCACATGTAAATTATTTCTCAATATTCGTTTTACTTTTAGACCATTAAATTGTTATGCAACAAACCCTTTTGACTTTCATTCCCGAAAATACATAAACAAGGATTATAAAAATGCCACGTACACTTATGAAGGACTAGTTCGTGTGAATGCGCTGAAAAACGCTAAATCATATGGTGGGTGTCATTATTCAATCTCTCTACAATTCAAGTAATTTCAATAATAAAGATAGTTATTAAAAAGAAAATTACTAGCGCATTCTGGAGGAAATACAATTTTTTTGTATTTTGAAAAATGTAATTTTGCGTTTGACAAGAAAGGTCAACTGGACACAAAAGGTGTAATTTAATTTTTTATTACTCTGCAGGATGGTGTGTTCATTTTGTGATTCACTTATATTAGATTTGAAAGGCGCATCCGTGGCGCAAGTTTTTAGATACTCTTCGTCCACCTCTGGGTCCTGACTTCACGTCTCGGTCATTCCATTTTGAGTTTGTGATTGACCAATTGGAGTCAGGGCAGGTTTATTATTTTTTTCGGGGATTTTCCTATTTTCCCGCGACAAAACTTCGTTTCAGTTCTTCTCATTACTCATGTCATCCATTCCATTTCTTTTCATTTCATCTCCCCTTGTAATATTAACACAGGCCTAGTAGGTAGCATTCATGCAAAGCTATAGGCCTATCACAGAAATTGATCAACTGGTATCTCATCCCTCGACTTTCCATTACGTCAGATACTTATATTTTTATAGGTTTCAGTTTATTATTTATTGTAACCTATTACATTATATATCCTTAAATGCTATAGAGTACAATTATACATCATCTTTCAAATTACCAGAAATATATAAACTAGGAAAGAAGGTCGGAAGACCTAGACTAACAAGAAAACTCTCAACAATTGCACGCCTAAACCTACCTTGAAATTTCTCCCTGAGATGCGTTTCGATGTACCAAGACCGTGTTCAAAAGATTATCTTCATTTTTAACTGCAAGGAACAGAAATCGAAGCCAGAATCCAGTAATGGCAATCCACTGTGCGAACCATATGGACTCCCTGCTTGAGTAAAGCGGAATGTAGTTTGGCGGGACGCGGCGTGCGGGCAAGTTGTCAGGGTTGGAGTGTGACAGACGCGGCATAAGGGTAGGTTGTCAGGGCTATCCATTTCACCAATTCAGGAGTTGTATTACTTTCCTGCAGTTTAAATGAGAGATTTATTGCTGGATTTTAGTGTCTTGCAGTTAAAAACGGCGGATAATTTTTGGGCACGGTCTAGGTATATCACAACGCTTCTCTTGGAGAAATTTTAAGGTAGGTTTCGGCTTGAAATGGTTAACAGTTCCTTGTAAGATAGTTTGATGGTGTTCGGGCTGATCTTTCAAAGGCAGATTTAAAAAGACGGAGACTGAAGGTTTTGGATTGAACATGATTGTCGATTGTCATGAGGGAGGCTAGGGCAAGGCTGAAATGGCCGTAATGCCAATGATGATGATGGTGATAAAAACAATGCTTTTTTAAACTATACAAACATATCTGGCTAAATAACATATCCGTCCGAGTCCAATTTTTTTTTTCACGAATCTAAGCCACAGGCCTCGTGAGTACACAGTTTGTGTACTTCAGAGGTAGCTGCCATACAAACTAATATTTTTACAACAAGATGGAGCTCCCCCACACTGGAGTAGGAGTTTCCTCAATGAAAATTTCCTAATCAATGGATTGGAAGCGACGGACTGATATGAATACCACCACGTTCACCGGATATAACTCCATTGGATCTCTACATTTGGTGTATTGTGAATAACCAAGAATCTGCGAGTCCAGTGAATGATGTACCAGAATTACATACCCGAATCCATGACGTGATTGCTACTGTTACAGGTAAAACATCAATGATGCCGACACTCGAGGAAGTTGAGTACAAGTTTGATAGTGATCGTGCTATACTAATTCCCAGTTAAGTTACAGGTGTATTGTAAACAAACTTGGATAACGTCTGTTTTTTCCCTCTTTTCGTTTACACTGTTTTCCTCCTCGTTTTGTCTTTTTTGTTAACTTTCTGTTATTCTGACATAGAGACACAAGGACAAGGCACACACCCAGACTCCTCAAGGTGGAGATTAAAAATCCCTTACCCTGCCGGGAATCGAACCCGGGTCGCCGGAGTGGAGGGTAGGGCTCTACCGACTACGCCACGGCAACGGACATATTGAGACCTGTTCCGGTCTCAAGTCCATCGGCCTTGGCCGTTCCAATTATCTTTATTCATAAGGTTTGTAGGTGTTAATCGTTTTGGGTAATCTTGTATTGTCCATTCTGTCTAAATGTTGTTTTCATCGGTATTTGTGCTTTTATAGTTGATCGAGTATTGAAAATATCTCCAGTTCATTTCTTATTGACTCATTATATAATTATACATGCGTGTGTATTCTTTTACGGATCTTAAAAATTTCATTTCGATAGCTTGACGTGTGAGATGTATTTTTTAAGTACCCAAGATCCATATAAATGAACAGGAACAACCATACTTTTATAAAACCTGAGTTGAGTTTTTTTTCGAGTCTTTCAGAGGGTTCTTCTTATAGTGCCTCATATCATTTGATATCGGTTTAATTTATGTATATCACAATCATATATGTATATTATATCTGAACCAAGATAGTTAAAGTGTGCTGTCTGTTCTATTATTTCATTATTAATTACTATTTTTGCTCTGACTGGCAGTTTGCCCTGGAAAGTCATAACTTCAGTTTTTTAAGTTGAGACTTTAAGATTATAATAGATTCCTAATTGATTCAACGTGTAAATAGCTCTTTTGTTGAGGTATCTATCATCCACTTCTTCCTCTGGGTGGTTGCATAAAATGCATTTGTTCCAAGTGTTTAACAAGGCAATAGTGACCTATAGTTAATCTGAATTGTGCAATTTCTGTCTTCCGTGTAAGTTTTGATATGATGTTGGTGTTGATAACAAGGCATTCCCATTTCTTGTATTTTGTGGATGATTGAAGTCTGTTGTCATTATTATCTTTGTTTTTTTATTTTGTGTGCCTTTTAGCCGAAATACAAGATATAGGTTTGGGTGTTGATGATTGTGTTATCAGTGAACCTTTCTTCACAAGCATATCAGCTGTTTCATTGCCCAAGATTACATAATGATGTAGGATGATTCATTTGCCGTAGTTCTGGAGTTGTAGTAACATGTCATAAAATTGTTTCGTGTCATGAGTATTTGGGCGACAGATTGATTGAAGAGCTGCTTTTGAGTCTGATACAATGGGGCACATATAGAAGTGTAAAAGCTTGCGTAAAATAAGATACGTGAGTTTTCTTAATAACATTGCACCATATTTCATACGTCCAACGCTGTGGTCTCGAGGTAGCGTGCTGTCTTGTCACGCAGTGGGCCCGGGTTCGATTCCCGGTCGGGAAAAGCTTCAGGAGTGATTTCTTTCGGGGTTTTTCCTCACCTGTTAGGAAAATGACATGAAGCTTTGAAACCCAAACTGTCCCCGAACATCATCTGGCCATCATCATCATTATCACTATCATCATCATCATTCCCGGTGTAGAAAGCAACGCGAAGATACCTCACCTATAATTTCGTAGTAAAGCTCAAGCATAATATAAAAATGACATGATTGTAGTGAAGGACCTGCCCTAGGACAGAACACTGTAAATAAAATAATAAATATTTAATATTTTCCGTTTTATCATTGATTGAGATCAGGGAGGTTTGAATGGAGCACCCTGCATATACAATGCAAGAGGCTCAATCAAGGCAGAGAGAGAGAGAGAGCGATATATATATATATATATATATATATATATATATAGAGAGAGAGAGAGAGAGAGAGAGAGAGAGAGAGAGAGAGAGAGAGAGATAGAGTGACAGAGTGAGAGATAGAGAGAGAGATAGAGGGATAGAGAGATAGAGATAGATATATAGAGATATAGAGAGAGATAGATAAATAGAGAGAGAGGGAGAGAGCGAGCGAGGAAGAGTGGTAAATTTTAAATGAGGGAGAGAATTTGATGCAGCAGGAAAATTTAATCAAATAACAGATTTTAACGGTCATTAAATTAATTGACTATACGTGATAATCCATCCTCTCATTTGTCAATTGCAAACGTTGTAACAACTCTTTGCGTGAAATGTATTAATTTAACTTGACGCGCTGCCGTGTGGATTAAACAATTTCTCAACTGTGAATTTGAAAACGCTGTGAATTTTAAAGCGATTGTTGTGGTGGAAGCTGAATGCTGAGGTACATAGTTTCGATTTTACAGTTTGGGTTTACATGTTGTAATGCGGTAACTGTGTTGTTTATAACTACATGCTCCCAATGCTTTGTGTTTTACAAAATACAGATTGTTTTTTTAAACCTGTTTCACATCGCTGTTTAACTTGCTGGAGGTCTAGTGAGGTTGACGCAACCAATATATATTTCATGAGCCCCATAAAATGTCAAAGCATGTGAACTTAGAGTTAGTTTAATTTGAAGACTGTTTTCTAGATCACATTACTTTCCAAATAATTCACCTTCAACCTCCATAAAATTATTGTCACGACAGGCCAGCTGACTGGTGGTCTCACATCCACATGCGTTAATCTTAGAGGTGGACGATCATTCAGTCAGTGTAAGGGTGACATGTAGTCAACATCTTTTAAGTTTTAGTCACTAAATAAAGTAATGAAATTAAAACCTAGAAGAACACACTATTGAGTGACACTAAGAAATCGGGACTGGAAATAAACATAAATTCAACCAAATATGTGGTCAAATATAGGAATACGTTACACAGTGCGATCAGTATAGCATTGGACAGCAGACGAGGGGATTTCACTATACACTGCTGACGCACTCGTGGCGACGAACGGACAGCGTAGGATCGCGGTGATACAACACACATTTTCGTAACTATTTTACAAATTGTCGTACTTACCAACTTTATTGAAGCAGGTGTTGGAACGTTTACCTTTGTTGTCCATACATTTTTGACACTTATTTATAACATTTGTTGTACATATTATGGACTGTTGAACGTGACGGAATTTTTACACCCGGGAATCGTGTTTCAAAATGTCGGTACTTGGCTGGCAGATTGAGTTAACTAATATTGATCATAAATAAATACACGTTGTTCAATAGAAAAATTATTAGCCATTATACAGTTTACACTCATACACACGTGATTCACTTTACACTTATGTTTTATAAGATACAAATTTTAAAATTGAAATAACTTATACACATGTATTCAGTTTACATTATACGTACACACGCCATTCAGTTCACAAGGGAAAGCGATTAAGCACTTTATCTACTCGAGGTACACTATCTGATTGTGAATGCGTGGAATGTATACTCCTGAGTCAGCGCACATTTCAAGTCCCGTGCCTCCACGTGTAAGTCTTCGTTATCGCACAGTACTAACCTCGCATCTGCCGTCCACTACTATACTGATTTCACTGTATAATGAACTGTATAATGGACAGTTACTGACAAATGAGAGAAATTTTGAAGACGTGGCTTAAATCAAATACCTAACTAACTAACTCACTAGCACTATCTAACCCGTAGGTTCATGGCCGAGCGGAAATAAGCTCTCCATGCATCCCTATCCTGAGATAATGTTTTACAATTATCCCCTGTATAATCTACTTCCCTCAAATAATAGTTAATATTATTATCCTGCCTCATAAATACCTAGGAATAATAATTATAATGAGGAATAAATAAACATAAACTCGATTCTGGAAAAACATGCAATTATGCATTACAAGAACTATTATTGTTATTACAAATTCTCTCAAAAAAACGTTAAAATGAGAAATATATAAAAATTTTATTCTCCCAGTTATATTATATGGATGCGAAACATGGACTCTTATTTTAATGGATTATTAGAATCAATATTACGAATATTTGAGAATAAAGTTCTTGGGATGCTTCTTGGACCAAAGAGTGTGAACAGACAGACTACTTAACACTGCGCTACATGATCTTCATAGGAAACCAGATAATTATAATATGAACAGTTGTCTCTTAGACTGGATAGGTAGTACGTATGGAATGAATAGGGAATGAAAGAGGGACATGGAAGCTTCTTGTAGGGAAACTAGAGTGAAAATGCCAGGTTGGTAGACCAAGAATGAGGCGAGAGAATAACATTAACCATGATTTGAAGGAAGTAGATTGTACAAGGGATGATTGGAAAACATTAGCTAAGGATAGGGATATATGGAGAGATTATGTTAGCGCAGCCTTGAAGCTACGAGTTCCAGAGTGCCATTAAATTAGTTACTTAAGATGCCATTAAACAACACCTTCGGGTTCCCAAAGGACGACGGTATTATGGAGGTAGGCCCCTACTATTTTTATGTTATGACACGTATCAGGATGTAATGGCACCAGCAGTTATGGGTAGTTGTTACTCAATGCAGCTATTCAAATTCCTCATGATGCTGGTTGGACACTGGTCCCATATTATCCGAAATTCTATCAGAAAATCTCTGGAATCAACGCAAGTTCCATAGCTCTGCACCATGGCACAATGACTTAACCGCTCGGCTAACGCGCGGGACTACAAATTAGGAACAACTAAATTCGTATATTTACTTATAGACGCTAAATAAGAAATCAGAATTATGGTCACAATTTAACTCTTGTTATGAAATTAAATCAAAATTGCAAGCTGTACCAATGAAATATTTACGTCCACTCCTATGTTTGACAAAATTGGCAAGCGAAGAAACACAAATATACGCGATATATTAAAAGTTCAAAATATAGTTGAAGAAATTCAGAATTATCAAAGCAATTGGTTACAACATGTCCAAAGAATGGACCCATCTCGTTTTCCTAAATTAGCATTGTGGTATCAAACTAAAGGACTTCGAGATAAGCAAGACCAAAGTTAAGATGGACTCTCAAACGACACCTTGAGATCTCTTACGAAAAGGATGAGGAAACCTATACCTAAATGAGTTCAGGATGATGATGAAAATGAAAGGACCAACACTTTTAGAAAGAAGCCTCTTATTTCAGATTTGAGGTTATTTCAAGTTCCAATATGGGACTGTAATTTTAGGATTAAGATTCTTTCAAGTCTCATAAATCCACGACTTTATTTCCATTTCAAAGGAAGATATATTCATTAAAAATATATATATATATATATATATATATATTCCATCGCTCTAGTCGCGGGGTACGCATTCACATTAGGACCGGGTTTCGATCTTCGGTCGGGACAAGTTTCCTGGATGAGATTATTTTCCTGCTTTTTTCTCACCTCTAAGAAAAATGGTCCCGCGCCATAGCCGAGTGGTTAAGGCAATATGCCTTGGTGCAGAGCTACTGGACTTGCATTGGTTCGAGTCTCCATGGAGGAAGGTGTATTTTTATGGAATTTTGGTCAGTATGGGACCGGTGCCCACCCAGCATCGTGAGGAATTTGGATAGCTACAAGAAGTAGCGGCTCCAGGTTAAGAAAACCAGCAATAATGGCTGAGGGACTCGACATGTTGACCACATGTCACCCCTGTACTGGAAGGATAATCATCAACCTCTGTGATTAATACATGTATACATGAGACCAACAACCGTCTGGTAGACCAAGAGCCTTATAGACCTGTCGCGGCATGGAAAAAAAAAAAAAAAAAAAAATGTCGGGAATTTTTAAAGTCTTCTGAAAATTAATACAAAATTACAATATAGGCCTACTTGTGTATATTTAAATACGGAGGGATGTTTCCGATCTCTGTGAACGATTTGCCAAGTATATTGTAATGTTGTTGTAATGTTGGAGTGTGAGTCATCAGGACAGGAGCGTGCGAGGTGATCAAACCAGTCAGTGTGCTGCTTCTGTTACACTCGCACGCGTGTTGCTCTCATAATGCCTAAGAAGATAGACCCGTTTTGGGAAGGGTACATTACTGCCCTTTCCGACGCTAATTATAGTTATTCCGCGATTATCGAGGCTTGCAAAAACGTAATTGTATGGTGTCAAAGTGTGGAATTAGCTCAGTGCTTAATAAAAAGGGAAAGGGTCGCTTGGGATTAATTCCAAAAGGAAAAAAAAACGGGCAAATCCACGACCTGCTACTACCCGCACCCCAGATGTAATCAGAAAGGTCAAGGTCCTTATCTCTGGTGGTAACCCTGCCACACAAAGGGTGATTGCGAACAGATTGGGAATATCCCTTAAAACTGTAAACACCATAATAAACAAAGATTTAAACATGGAGAAGCGCCACAAAAGCAGGGTTCATAAATTGTTGCCACGTCACATTGCCGAATGCCGCACCAACAGCAGGAAACTATGAAAAGCACCTGGCAGGAGAAAAATGGAAATTTTTGGTCACACTTGATGAAGCATATGTTTATCTAGGAGACTGCAACAAACCCCGGGCAATTTACTATAGAGAAAGGGGTGAAAAAAATTTCAAAAGTGGTATGCCGAATGCAGAGAAAGTTTCTCCAATGGATTTATGGTCATCGCGGGATATTGCTACAATGAAAAACTGATCATTCGTAGAGTAGCTAAAAAGGCCAAAATCAACTCCCAGTACTACCAGGAAGAAGTTCTCACCCCAATTTACCCGACTGAAATCCCAGCTCTCTATAGTACAGACAAAAACCAAGTCTGGGTGCACCAAGACAAGGCCTCCAGTCACACTTCGGGTTCAACCCTGACATTCCTGGAGAAATGGAGCAGGAAACTGGAATACATGCTATTCCATTCAGCAACATCCCAGTGAAGTCTCCTGATGCATCACCGATGGACTTTGTGTCTTTGGACTCTTCAAAAGGGCACTGGGAAACAGGCGTCCTCGAACAATAGACTGTCTCTGGAAAGCATATAAAGAGGAGTGGGAACTTCTAGACATGGCTGTGCTGCGTAAGAGTCTTCTGCAGTGGAAACTCCGATGCCGAACCATAGCTCGGGTGAAGAGCCATATCAAATAGAGCATGCTCGATGGTGGAGACGCGGCTTTTCTTAAGGTAAAACTTATAAATCATTTGATATCAGAGATCAGAAACAACCCTCCGTAGGTAACTGGAGCCTATATAACGGATCCTAATATAGCTACCAGTTTCCAGGAATGGGACCAATGATACCATTAGTGTTATATTAAATTGTATTTACCTCGGCAATACGTACTACATTTTTGGGGTTAATGGACTCTGTCTTCGACCCCTTGTTAGCTTTTCCTGAAGCTGACAGGCAACACAGTAGCCGTAATGCCAGCCGCACTCTGGTATTTGTTTTTCACTTTGACTTGAGTCCAAATATTTCCAAATACCATCTGATCAACATGATCACCCTTTCATATTCACCTTGATTAGTATGAATGTTTGAGTGAATGATGTGCTCGTCTTATATTTTCCTCAGTCTCGGAGGACGCCTTTTCCTAAAATTCCAAGGAACTTGAATAGTTAGAGACCGTAACAGACCATTAGGTTTAATGGGTGAAAGGCGATTACGATTGCTAGAAACTTGAAAAAGAAATTAACTCCACGAGACGTTTAGGAAATTAACATTACTATTTAACTCATGCCCCAAATGGGAGTCAATGACCAATTACGTTTCGTTGAATTTTGATTAACAACCAATCACAGTCGTGTTTCACCTGGAATTTATCAAATAAGTTTATTATATAAAAGAAAACTCCTTCTTTTTAACATTCTGAATAGGCCAGAGCATTATTTTGCAGTGACTGACTCTCTAAGAAATACGGCTAGCAGATTGTACATATCATGAACAATGTAAACAGATACTGCTTGCGGGATATAATAGAAAAACATTCTTAGTAATTGATTATACCACAATAAAAAGAAACCACTGTTTGTACTTTCTTAAACGTATTATTTCCCAGGAATTTACGTTCCTGAAAAATATAATTTACATCATAGGACCTATAATGTTGGTTATAAACAGTTTGATGTGTTTCATTCTTTCTTCAATAGGGTGCATTCTTACAATATTTCGATCCTTTGGCAATACATAATATGACCTGGTTGCAGTAATGAACAAATGGAGCATAACAAACGTTTCTCATTTGTTTTCAAACATTGCCGTTTACATTAAACATATACATATTTTAAAATAACTATATTTAAATAATGATTTGTGTGTAAACAGATTAATTTTATTCGTTAAATAGTCCAAACTAATGCCACTATTGGTTTCCAAATTCTCTAGATAAATTCACCCCTCACTTGGTGAGTCGTGAATGTATCGATCATTTAGAAATCACTCGTGGCATTACTTATGAAAATTATTAATCAACACACAGTTCCGTTGCGTTATATGAACGCAAACTGACTCTCTCTGCTCGACCTGCTTCAACGGTTGGATTGGTAAATAGAAATCAATTACAGAATTCAGATCCAATGACTAGATAAGCTCTTCAATAATTTTCAAATTTTATTAAAATGTTAATTTTAATTAACAATCTTGTGAAAAAATTAAATTCTGCATGTTTACTTCTCTAAGTTATCTAAATTTTTCCTATGTCTTAATAACTCTGATGTCTATTGTCACTTATTAAATATAAAATCGGCTATTCTAACGGTGATGAACACCCATGAATCTTGCAACGGATAACTAATTACGAACTATATCGATAGTTATCGAAATTTTCCAATATAATTATTCATGTTTCCTCTACAACCATTTATCTGGAATAGATATATTCATATTATTCCGTCGCTGTGGCGTAGTCGGTAGAGTCCCTACCTTCCAGTGCGGCGACCCGGGTTCGATTCCCGGTGGGGTAAGGGATTTTTAAAATATCAACCTTGGGACTGGGTGTGTGTAGTGTCCAAATTGTACACATTGGGTTTATTTCCTAAAAAATATTCATATTACTTAAGGTAGGTTACATTAGATTAGATAGCATAGATTAAATTAGGTAGGTATATCGGAGATCTTCTTTTGTTAGCATCATTTTAAATATGTTGGATATTCTGTTTTATAATTGTTTTAGGACACATTCTAACGATATTATAATGATATTAATAATAATAATAATAATAATAATAATAATAATATTAATAATAATAATAATGATATTGATAATAATAATAATAATAATAATAATGATATTAATAATAATAATTAATGATATTATTAATAATAATGATAATAGTAATAGTAATAATAATGCTATTAATAATAATAATAATGATATTAATAATAATAATAATGATGATAATAATAATAATAATAATAATAATAATAGTAATGATAATAATAATAATAATAATAATAATAATGATAATAATGATAATGCTCTATTTTAGCTGGCAGAGTTAAGGCCATAAGGCCTTCTCTTCCACTCAACCAGCGATTTTCACGTCATATTTGAGTCAAATTCTCATTAAATTTTAAGGAATTTCCAGGATTTATTTTTGGAAAAATGCATATAGGCCTATACATTTCAGAGCTAATTATTCGCTTCCTTAAAACGCAATTTATGAGGTTTTCGGTTTTTTTCCTTGAAAGTGATGTAGGTAATCATCCCCACTAAAATCCGTTAAAAAGTATATCATATTTATGAAATTTCGTTTTCTACTAATTCACCAAATTTTCGATAAATTAAGATCCTCAGGGTTAAATACCTTTACTGTTTGGACAGCCTACGTATATACATTTCATATTTTCCCGCAACTGACGTCAGTGTTCAAAGCCAGCTCTAATTAGGTTCATATACTGTAGAGTTTGAAAGTGATTAACAGTTGTGCATGACCTTTTAATATATTTGAAGAAGCAATAACAATGTTTACATATTAAATGAATGATTGCATAATTTACATTCTGAAGTGAAATGAAAACAATAAATTATTGATGTTTACGAGAACTGACTACATCCTACTGAATACTCTGCACACTGCTGTCTTCTACAGACGGAATTTACCGAGCCAATTGGCCCAAATTATAGAGTTTGAGAAGAGAAATCTGGATCCTGAATTCAAATCCCGGTGGCGGAGAGTCTGAAATTTTCTTCTGGTTTTACTCAGTCGTCAAGGCAAATTCTGGAAATGAATTTCATTACCTAGGCCCATTTTATCATATTCATCATTCTATAGTTTCATGAAATAAATGTAAAAATAAAATAATTAATACATATAAGCTAGAAGACTTTAGATATTAAAAGCGTATATATCTTATATATGTATATATATATATATATATATATATATATATATATATAAATTAATGTTTGTGTGTTTGTTTGTATGTTTGTTTGCTTGTTTGTTCGTACTTTATGCGTGGCCATACCGTTTATCCGATTGTGATGGGGTTTTTTCAAAATGTTCAGGAGGTTACCGGGATGAACATAGGCTATAAGATAGTTGTGATACTCAACTCCTACACCCTTAAAAATCGCACTATGTAGTGGAAAACGTGAAAAAAGTAGCTCTTTGGACATTTAAATAGCTCTCTCTGCCTACACCATACGAAATACACAAAATTAATGTACACAGAATTGAATATTTCAAAAAACTCTGCAAAAAAGACAGCATATGTTTATCTCTTACGGATAACTCACAATAACCATTTTTGTCTTTCATTGATACCAAGAGAATAATACCCATTCGGGTGAACCTTTCATCTTTATTATTATACCAAGAGTCCCGCGCTGTAGCTCAATAGTTAAGGCAAGAAGTCTGGGCGCAGAACTACGCACTTACATTCGTTCGAGATACCACAGGGGACAATTTTTTTCTCATGGAATTTCGGCCAATATGGGACCGGTGCACAGTGGACCAGAAATGAAGTCTAGCTGGAAAAATACTATTTTCACTCACCCTCATCAATTTATCTTTTTTTTCACCCGAATATAATTGTTCTTAACTTATCTGAAAAGGAGGGTACAATTCTAATGTGAAAAAAGTAGCTCTTTGGACGCTTAAACGGCTTACGCTGCCTAAACCATAAGAAAAACACAAAATTAAAACACAGAATTGAATATCTCAAAAAACTCTACAAAAAATTGCGTGACAGCATATGTTTATCTCTTAAGGATAACTAACAATAACCATTTTTACCTTTCATTAATATAAAGAGTCCCGCGCCGTAGCCGAATGGTTAAAGCAAGGAGTCTTGGCGCAGAATTATGGGACTTATGCTGGTTCGAGTCTCCATGGGGGAAGAAATTTTTCTCGTGGCATTTCGGTCAGTATGGGACCGGTGCACAGTGGGCCATAAATGAAATCTAGCTGGAAAAATACTATTTTCACTCACCCTCGTCAATTTATCTTTTTTTTTCACTCTAATATAATTGTTATATGATGGTTCTTAACTTATATGCAAAGGAGGATACAATTCTAATGTTTATGAAGACAATATAAACATAGGAAGTTGCCGATGGTTAGGAACTCATCTGGTCTATATCCCAGTTGTGTTATTAGTGTTTGGTGTTCAAGTTCAGTGAGCTATTCTTTTCATTCTATATGGATATTTCACCTCAAGGTTTGTAATTTTATTGATATATTTAATGTTTTTCTATTATAACCAGATATTATGTTAAATACATGTGGAATCACACCTTCCTCGCACTAAAAATTTTACACAATCATCTTATCTTAAATTGAGCTACAAAGAAAACAGTTCTGAACAGTAGTACACAATTTTAGTTATAATATAGACTGATTTATGGACATTAATTCCCACACAGTAACATGTGTGCAAATTATTGCAATTTTTTAATTTAGCTTTCTCATTACAGCAGGTAGCCAGCAACTGAGGCCTACCATTGTGCACAGAGAGTAACTGTTTGATTTTTATGTGGAAAAAATGTTAGATAGAGGCAATAAGTTATCATTTATTAAACAAATTAGGGGTATGGGGATGTTAGCAGAATGTTTTAAATGATATTATAAAATCAATATTTATTTGAAAAGCAATTTTCTCAAACGTACAAAGTTGTGCACGAGAAAAAAATTCTAATCAAATATTCTGATTGGCTAGGAGTGAATGTTAACTTTCCCGTTATGACGAATGAATTTTAGAACAATGACAATCATTAGAAAATTCTGTTCCATCTGCTTATGGAATTGGAAGACCCAAAATAACTTTCGAAGTGGCTGGAATAAAAGAAATGTTCACTTAAGCAGGAATTCCCTCGCAATGAACTTGCTCTTGCAACAGAAATATCACTTTGGTCATATGGTAAACAGGATACTGCTAATGTTTTGAAGATATTACTAAAAAAACCACAAAAAATTGCTTCAAAATAATAATAAACATTACAAATCACCCCGCTCAACTCTCCTATGTTCTATGTCGAACGAAACATTGTCTTTTTTTACCATAAAATATCAATATGTTGATATATTAACATGAGACTAGGTGTCAAAAAGAGAGGTTGTGATATTTTATCCACCCTATAATGCTTCTAGGGAAGCAAATTTGTTATGCTACCTTTCCCAAGACAGATATTTCAGCAGAAATAAGACTTTTTTTTGTTTTTATTCCAGCCTCTTCGAAAGATATTTTGGATCTTACAATTCCATAAGCAGAAGGAACAGGATTTTCCAATGACTATCAGTGTTCTAAATTCTTAATAACGGGAAAGTTTACATTTACTTTTAGCCAATCAGAATATTTCAGTAGAAATCTAACTTTTTTTCTCTCGCACAACTTCCTATGTTTTAGAAAATCGCTTTTAAAAAATGTTTTTAAAATTTTTTAAAAACATTCTCTGAACATCCCCTAACTCTAATTTATTAATAGAGGATCACTTATTGCCTCTGTCGATCACTTTTCTTCATATATTAAATCAAACAATTCTGTGCGCGCAAAGATAGGCCTCAGCTGCCGGCCGCCTCCTCTAATAAAAAAGCTAATCACAAAAAACGCAGTAATTTTCACACATGTTATTGTGCGGGAATTGAAGTCCATTATTAATCACTCTATTTTCTAACTAAAATTTGTACTACTGTTCAGAACTGTCTTTTTCGTAGCTCAATTTAAAGTAAAACGATTGTGTAAATTTTTTTAGTGTTTCAAAGGTATGATTCCACGTGTATTTAACACAATATCTGGTTGTATGGATACATGTTAAATATATCAATGAAAAGTTCAAACCTTGAGGTAAAGTATCCATATAGAATAAGAAGAATAACTCACTGAACTTTAATGCAAAACATATTTCTTTCTACAGCTCGGTACACTACTGGGATGCATACCAGATGAGTTCTTAACTGTCGGCAAATTCCGATATTTTTGTATTGTCTACATAAAATTTTAGAGTTCTACCCTGCTTTACAGATGAGTGAAGAACAGTCATCTGGCAATAATTTTAGAGTGAATAAAGATGAATTGGCGAGAGTTAGTAAAATACTTTTTCCCAGCTATATTTCGTATCTGGCCCACTGTGCGGTGCCCACCCAGCATCGTGAGGCATTTGGGTAGCTACAATATGTAGTGACTCCAGGTTGAGAATACCAGCTATAATGGCTGGAGGATCCGACATGCTGACCACATGTCACCATACACTGGCTAGATGATCGTCTACCTCTGTGATTAACACATGTGGATGTGAGGCCAACAGCCGGCTGGTCAGCCAAAAGCTTTCTAGGCCTGTCGTGCTTTGAATTTTTTTTTATAACCAAGAAGATCGGGATAAGTAAATTTCTGGGCAAGCGTGCTCTGCCATACCGTTCTTCCGATTGAGATGTGAGATGGAGCTTCTTGAAAAGTGTTCAGGAGATTCCAGGAATGAACATTAGGCTATAAGAGAGTTGTAATACTCAACTAGTTCACCCCTAAAAATCACCCTTTGTAGCAAAAAACGTGAAATAAAGTCCCTATTTTGACGCATAAATGGCTTACACTGCCTAAACAATAACAAATACACAAATTGATGTACACAGAATTGAACATCTAAAAAGACTCTACATAAAAGTAGAGTATAACAGCGCATGGCTGGTGGTAAAAACACATTAACATTTATTTAGGAGTGGCAGCGCACGCCGGGTATTAGCTAGTATATATATATATATATATATATATATATATGTGTGTGTGTGTGTGTCTGTTTTTCAGGGGTTTTGCAACTGGTGGCGTCTTTCCCATTCCCAATCTCCATATTTCTCGATCAATCGCACTTTCACACTTTCATCTTGACGTAATTATTTTGAAAAAATAACTTTTTTACCTTTTTGGTATCGCGACCTTCTTTGATCTCGCCGAATACTCTATGGGATGGTATCCATTGAAATGTTTTTGAACCTATGTATATATATATATATATATATATATATATATATATATATATATATATTACCCTAGAACATTTGGTTTCAGAACATTTTTTAAATCACTACGAATTTTTTAAAAAGCGGCTATTATAATCAACCCCCTGACTAATGTTTAGAGCAAAAATTACTTCACAAATTTGTGAAAATGATTGAGAGACGTTTTTGAACTAAAACGGAAATGTATTATTAAAAAAACATAATGGTGAACTAATTTTTGCTGTCTTTTAGCGAATTCCGAAGAAATGAAGCTATTCATATTGTTTTCATGAAATATTTAAAAAAAAAAATCATATATTCAGCTATTATAGCCTATAGACACCGAAACTGATCATAAGATGGTGGAAAAAAATATATGCGGCCACAGAGTTTTACTTTTCGGAAAAAAATTGGGCATGTAGCAGTTCATTAAAAATGTAGAATTGAATTCGTTAACCAGCGAAATTGGACTATTTAGAATAGGAGTTCACTTGATACAAATATTTAAAAATCGCTGTAGTGACAGCAATTTTTTGGGGTTTTGCGAAGGAACACAGTATATACTATTGAAATACAACGAAGAAAGAATTCCTAAAAACAACGAAATACGTCAAGTTAGAAGCGGGGATTTAAGAAGTCAGTTTAAAGGTTAAAAACAAAAGAAAATATATTCCGTTAAAGAGAAAATTCAGACCTTAAATTGTATTTGTTCACGAATTCATTTAATTTTTGTAGTTCCTCCGTGACTGACTTATATTTGCACTGGAATTCCCTTTTTATCAATTAGAGCATATCACTGGATTCTGCGAGTTATAACAGTATATTGTGTAGGCTGTATTTATTAGTGTGTGCTCTGTGAGTTGTCAGTATTTATGAGTCTTACGCAAATTCATTTAATACGCTTGTATAAGAAGAAACCGCCTGCTGACGGTAATTGCCCTAGAAGTAATTGTCAACGGGAAGGAAGTTAGAGGCAGGAAAAAGACAATAGATGATAGACAATATTAAAACAAATTGTTTGTATGCGGATACAAAAAGGAAAGCTGAGTTAAGGAAAGAGTGGAGAATGCAGTGAAGGACCTACTCGTGGGCAGGACACTATGAATGTATGTAATATAAAGCCTGATTAAGGCTGAATGGATAATGGTAATAAAATTTCAACTAGTAATTTGTCTTGATATCTGAGTAAAACGAGGATAACATTTAGTCAGATTGTTCGACCTTAGGATTTAATTTCAACACTCCTCGAATATTAGTGCCAAAGCCTATTGTCTGAGCTAATTCATTCGATGTGTTATATGACTTGAGAAATGTCGCTCGAAGTTAATATGTCATGGAAGAGCGTCTGATTAAGCCAGTCCACACTTTATTAAATTGATGAAAGTCTACTTCAATTCACATGTTTGTTTTGTTGTGTATTTTTATCAAGATCAAATATTTGTCACCGCTTGCTCGTCAACATGTGGGCCCTATATAACAGTGAACCTCCCCGTGGATAAATTACGATCTGACCTACATTCTACCAGGAGAGTGTTTGACAACATCGGTGTTAATACAAACATAATTAACCAACTCTGTGACTAATGAAACCCGTGGGTTCACAGTGCCCCTCCTCTAGAACCTATCTTCACATCTCTAGTATCCTAACATCTATTCGAATATTATTCTTGCAACTAGTCTAATCTTTCCTAATGGTTTTAAAGATGGGACATTGTCACAGAAACGGTGAATGTTTGGTTGTGTAAATGTAATTAGTTGAGTAATAAATCATTAAGTTATTATCGATTTATCCCCGGCAGAAGGGGGAAATTTTGAACGCTTAGTGCGAAATATTTGTAGGTCCTACCTGCAGCACGAAACGATAAAGGCTCCTATTCAAAACATTATCTACTCAGTCTCCTCTATAAGCCCCAGACGTTTTCAAGGTCACTTGGTAGTGAGTGTCAGCTGTTTTGTAAACTTTTTATCGCTTGAAAATAAATTAAGTTGCTCTAAAACTATAATAGATAACAAAATAATTTTGTGACTTATTAAACATATCCTGCTGAGTTGATCGATACCCAAATTAAGTGATTAGTAGTAATTTCTATTACTTGGGAATCATTATTACACTGAAGTAAAAATTACTGAAAATGTATGTTTTATGTTCATCTGGTACCGTTTTCGCAGAAACTATTTACAAGAACTGCATAATTTTTTTATTTGCACTATTTACATAGTTTGACATTTGAGGTTAAAACGTTTTGGAAGAAAAATCTTCATCAACTTTTCAAAATTCCTATAAAAACTTCTAAAAAAATTATGAGAAATGTTTTGTACGTAAATTTCTTCTTAATTATATTATAATTTATCATAAGTAATGTCACGAGTGATTTCCAAATTATCGATAAATTCACGGCTCACGAAGTGAGGAGCGAATTTATGTAGAGAATTTGGAAATGAAGAGTGGCATTTGTTAGGACTATTTAACGAATAAAACTAATCTGTTTACTCACACATCATTATTTAAATATAGTCATTTTAAAATATTTATTTATTTAATGTTAACGGCGATGTTTGATAACAAATGAGAAGCGACGTTTGAAAACAAATGAGAAACGATTGTTACGCTTGTTCATCATTGCAACCAGATCATATTATTTATTGCCAATGGATCGCAATATTGTAAGAATGCACCCTAGTGGAGAAATTTATAACCAACATTATATGTAATAATTCATTTCTGATGTCCTATGATGTAAATATCTCAATTATATTTTTATGCAACGTTATTTCCTGGGAAATAATTCGTTTAAGAAAGTGCAAACAGTGTTGTTTTTGTGGTATAATCAGTTTCTACAAATTTTTTAATATTAACTCCCGCAGGCACTATCAGCTGACATTCGTGCACCATATATATACAATCAGGTAGCCGTATTTCTTAGGGAGTCAGTCACTGCAAAATAATGCTATGACCTATTCAGAATGTTAAAAAGGAGGTGCTTTCTTTAATATGATAAACTTGTTTGATAAATTCGAGGTGAAACCCGACTGTGATTGGTTGTAATTAAAAAATCATTGAAATGTGATTGGTCATTGAATACCATTTGGGGAATGAGTTAAATAGTCAATTTAATTCTTAACCCTACCTAAATAGAAATGTGAGATATGTATCCTCTGAAAAAAATTACATTTCTATCTACAATAGTTTCTGAGAAAAGTGTACCTAAAATATGAGAAACCGAAGTTACGAAAGTGTTTCACTTCAGTGTTATAAAGATTGACAAGTAAGATAAATAGCTTACTATTAATTACCTAATTTGGGTATCAATCATTTCAGCAGAATCTGTTTAATAAGTGGTGAATGTTTTGTTTTGTTACCTATTAAATTTTTAGAGAAACTTGAATTTATTTTCAAGTAAGGAAAGGTTTGCGGAACAGAGGACGCTCACTACCGAGTGTCCTTAATGGAAATTTCCACCCACCATCTACACATCATAATCATCCACATCAAATTCACATTAAAACAAATCTTACAAATATTTGGTCCCGTTGGATTAGTGGTTAACATGTTTGCCAATGATTCTGAGGTTCGCGGATTTAAACTCGATCGATGGATTTTTTCAGAGCGTAAAATGTCTGATAAGACTTCCCTCCCAGTTGATTGCAATGCAATGGATGTGTCAGAGATAAGTGAAGAAATTAATGTCACAAAATCAGTTGAAATAAAGTACTTTTAAGTAATAATGAAAATGAAATAGAAATTATTTTTAGAATACATGGGAGAATACAATTAATTAGAAAGCCTATCTAAATAGTTTTCTGGAGTTAAAATATTACTAAAGTTACTCAAATAACGTATAATACGTAAAACAATGGTCTGCTATGGGCGTAAAACATGGAGCATTAAGGAATCATTGTTTAAAGAAGGAAATCTTGGCGCAGGAAATTGAATATTGAGTTCTAGATGGGGATTGCCGAAAAGGACATTTCATGCCAGGAACTAAGAAATAGTAGGCACCATGTTTGTTATTATTATTATTATTATTATTATTATTATTATTATTATTATTATTATTTTTCGGTGTCTATTAAGTAAAGTAGATGTCACCTTTTCATGAGAACAACCTCAATAGCTACATTTCTTTGTAATTCGCTAATTGAAACACACAGACTAGTATATTGGCTTAGGCTTTCACGACCGGAGTTATTATGATGATCTTGTAGAAGATTTTTGGGCTGTTGGCCATGGTCTTGAGGCTTGTAGTTCCCCGATGTTTCGCCAGAGACTGCGTCCGGCATCTTCAAGGGTTGTCTTGAGACTGGCAATAGGGCAAGTAATCGACAACATTGCCAGTCTCAAGATAACCCTTGAGCTTGCCGGACGCAGTCTCTGGCGAAACGTCGGGGAACTACAAGCCTCAAGACTACGGCCAACAGCCCGAAAATCTTCTACAAGATAAACACAGATTATTGGTTACACATACAGGTCCTAAGACTCGATGTAAGCTTTGTGTGAACTCCTTTAGTCTTACATTATGAATTCAGATGGTAATTTATTTTTCATTCATAGTTCCTGTATTAACATAATGTTCTTAACATATAAAAATTGCCTCGTTGGCTACTGGTCAACGTTTACGACTACTGTTCATGAGGTCCCGGGTTCGATTCCCGGTCAAACCATAGTAATTTTTCCTTAAAGGGAATCATTCCTGTGGTTGTCCATGGTCTGGAATTTAGGGTGGAGGTTCGTTATCATTTATCGCCCATCATATCATCGGGGTAACGTAACTCCGCCTTCCACGCGCCCCAACTTTAGAAGTGGGTACAATTAAGCCACTGCCAGGAGAGAACACCAGAAATGTCGAAATGACAACATGGGGTATTGAATAAAACAAAACTTTTATGTTAAACAGTTAATTTTAGGGAATTACGAAGGAATGTTATATTGCATTTTTTTCTTATGAAACACTATATTTTTATAAATCTTCATTGTTCCTATTACACATCGACAGTGACCATAACCTTCTAGCAGCCGAAGTGTTTTTCTGATTGAATATCGGAATTCAGCAATCAATTAAAAACATGTAATTTCGAGTTTGTTAGACAGCAAAATCAGATCATTAGGAGTAGGAGTTTACCTGAAACGAAAATTTAAAAATAGGTCGAGTGGTCACAATTTTCGATGTTTTCGCAACGAAAGTTAGTATATATTATTAAAATAAACATGGAAGGTATTCTCCAAAACTCAGCGAAATCTGATCATTAGAAGTCTTCTTCTTTTACTTCTTCACGGTTTAGGATTATGTACTAGCCTGTTCCGGCTCCAAATTGCTGCTCTTTACAATCATTAGAAGTGAAACCCGAAATAAAAAATAAAATCTAGCAACCACCATATTTGTTTATTGCAATGTATACCATATAATTTAAACAACTCTTAATATAATTAATTTTAATAAAATAATGAAAAAACTAACCTGTATATATATCATCATCATCCAGAGATTAAGCCTATTGGCTCGTTCCAGTTTCATGAAAGCTAGAATTGTTAAAGTTGTTCAGACCATCTTCTTTGTGGGCGTCCAACATTTCTCCTGCCGTGCAGTTTATAATTTAGCAATAATTTTGGAAATCTTCCTTCTGGAATTCTATCAATATGTTCTTTCCAGTCGTTCCTGTATTTAATTATTCATATAAATAAATAAATAAATAAATAAATAAATAAATAAATAAATAAATAAATAAATAAATAAATGAGTGTCAAATTATTATAGAACATTATAAAAATGGGTAATAACTTACGGTTATTAATTATTTTTTCACTGCAGTCCGACACTATAAAAATAGGCTGGCATGATTAAGTTTTCGAATTTAACGAAATAAATATTTATATTCCGTAAACCAGCAAAATTGGACAATGCCGTAAAATCGACTTACTGAGGAATTCGCTTAGTTTAAGCAGTGCCTACGGGACGGTCCTTTTAAACAGCGAGAATACATTAAAAATTGTAACTCGTAAACAAAACACTGTATATAATAGTTATGTATGCAACAAGGAAAGTAAGTAGTACATTACTAGTCGAGGACGTTTTTGAGCCCGAGCTTTAGTGAAGGGTAGCAAATAAATTCGAGACTACTTTCCGAATTGCGTACATAATTTTCTTCACTCCTATACTAATAATTATTTTGTTTAATTTTTATATTTCATAAGAATTTATAATCTTAGTTTGAAGAGTTGAATTGTTCAATAACAAGGGACTGTTGATAAAACAACTGCAATTATTTCATGCTGTCTTAATTAGTGGCTGGCATTTTAAATAACAGTTTCAGCCTGTATATTTTACAGATATGATTAATTATGATGTAGAGGAAGCGGCGAATGCTGCGGTTTATTTTCTATTACCAGCAAAGTCGAATTAGAACTATTAAAGTGAGAAATAAGTTTGATACAATAAAATTGTATTGTATTCCACAATAAAATTTTAAGTAGGTAACATGTTATATTATTAATTAAGTCAATTACATTTCTTCCTTAGGGAAGTAAACTGAGTTATTACATGCCGTTTTCAATGGATATCAATGCCTCTCTGATAAATTCAACTTACTTCCCTTAAAACAGAATGATAATTAGGCCATTATTAGTATATGAGTGAACAAAATATTTAATTGCAGATGTATGACTCTAGAGTATGAACTATCCATGATAAGTATCCTAATAACATCACACAACCAGGAATTATAACGAACTATGATCTTAGATTTTCGTTAAGTACTGTAGATGCATCTTTACCATCTTGTATTAAAACCTGATGATACTAGGAGGTTGTTTTTCAGCAATGACGACGGTATTTCGAAGATTGAAACGAACACACACACTATATATATATGAAGAACGTTATTGGAATATTAAATTATATTTTATGGAATAGGAATATAATCAAGAGAACTAAATGTTTAATATATAACACAATTGTGAAGAGTATTTTGTCATGTGGTTCGGAAACATGGACTTTGAAGCAAAAACGCAGAAATAAATTCTTAGTCACAGAAATGGACCTTTTAAGAAGATCGGCAAGAATATCAAAATTGGACAAAAAATAATACAATAAGAGAAATTATGAATGTAGTAAAGGATATTGTACAAGAGATTGAAGAAATCCCACTATGATGCTATGGGCATATAATGAGAAGGAGGGACACAGAAACAAACGGAGAAATATTGAAATTATACCTCCTGGAAAAGGGGAAACGTGGCAGACCAAAGCCAAAGTGGATAGAGGGAATTCAAGACAACATGAAGAAGATAAGTATGAGAGAAGCAGACATACACGACCGGGAAGTGTGGAAGAAAAAATTGTATATTTTGGCTGAGGATACCTGTGTATATAAAAGAAACAATCCTGAAATATATATATATATATATATATATATATATATATATATGTCACGTTGCTTAAGGACTACATTCGGTATGAAAGGTTCAAGCGCGTATAAATACACTGCTAAAACAATTAGAGGAACACTTGTAATAAATTGAATAAGTAATTGTTTTTTTAAAGCTGTTTTGCTAAAAGTTGGACAATATGTAAATTGAATTATTAATTTTATCATTGGATACAAATTTTAAAGATCCATGGCCTAAATACAGAGAAATTACCTCAAATAACAAATATAGAGAATTTTTATTTTATTTTGGAAGGAACTGGCCATTTATAATTGGTAAGCTTCCTGATGTTGCTATAGTGACGAATGTTGATTATTGCCTTGTTTATTGAAGTCTCTGACAAAATGAGGCATTTAAATGAGTTTGAAGTGTATCATGCTCTACATCTTTTACGACAAGGTCAATCTCTGCGACAAGTGGCTAGAGAGCTTGGGGTTTCCTTCCGTGGTGTCCAGGTTACGCAACAGGCACAGAGAGACAGATCAGTATTGTAGAAGACGTGGCCAGGGCCGTAAATTTAAAACAAGCCCCCAGGATGACAGATAAGTTGTTCTTTCTGCTCTTCGACAGCGTACAAAAACTGCAAAAGACCTGCAGAATGACCTTCATATGGCTTCCGGAATCCGGGTTTCAGACCAAACCATAAGGAACAGATTAAGGAAAGAGAATATTCGTCCAAAAAGGCCCGTTAAAAAACCACCCTTAACAAATGGGCATAAGGCAGCAAGACGTACGTATGCTGAAAACCATGGTGATTGGAACCTGAACCAGTGGGAGTCTGTGCTCTTCTCGGACGAATCCAGGTATCGTCTTACATGTTGTGATGGTCGATTGAGGGTGTGGGGACTGCCAGGAGAAAGATTTTCTGCAGAGGCTGTACAGGAAATTAATAGATTCGGAGGAGGTTCCATAATGGTGTGGGCCGGAGTTATGTACAACAACCGTACGGACCTTGTACTCGTTCCCCAGCGACTGAATGCTGTCCGGTATATCGAGCACGTTCTGGAAGAGCATGTAGTACCTGCTGCCATTGGAGTAGGCCCTGGATTTCTGTTTATGCAGGATAATGCCAGGGCACATTCTGCGGCTATCACCAGGGATTTCCTGAGGAGGAATGAAATTGAGGTAACGGAGTGGCCAGCGGTCAGCCCAGACCTCAACCCTATTGAACACTTGTGGGATCTTCTAGACAGGAAGGTCAGGAACCGACAACAAGCTCCACAAACTCTGCAGCAACTTGGAGATGCTCTGAATGAGGAATGGGAGAATATCCCGCAAGAGGAAATCCAGAATCTTATTGGGAGCATGCCACGAAGGTGCCAAACTGTCATCGAATGTCGTGGAGGCCATACACGATAATAACTCTATATAACGAGTGTTTAACTTTGAAAAATAAGCACAAGATTCAATTGCTTACATAGCGGAATTATTTGAAAAGTTAATTGTCAGCGTTATTCATTTGTTTTTAATGACACGAGCAATAAATAAATAAATAAATAAATAAATAAATAACCACATATAATGTACTTTATTAATTTCATGTTTGTACCTTTATCCAATGAAAACATATTTGCATATTTCATAGTGTTCTTCTAATTGTTTTGAGCAGTGTAAAACGTGTAATATTTAATTTTATTGCTAGAAAGATTCGGTGATGAAAACATTTAATCGACTTGCCCTGCACAGATTACTAGACACTGGATTTAATACACACAGAAGTCGCTAGCGTTTTGTTTTGTCTCAGTTTTATGATTATGTCTACTGTTTTATGTCTCGGCGCAGGTTATTTCAGTTGGCTTACAGGCCATTAATCCAATAAGAATCTGTAATATTTTGAGCTGTTCTCCGAGTGGGATGTTATTCGTTTCAAGTAGGCGGTGTTTAAAAATAGATGTCACTCACATTAACATTGTATGCATCCACGTTCAATAATAAGGGGAGTAAAAAGTAGCTCGTAATAAAAAAAATACATTCATGTAATTGCATAACATTATCATCATCATCATCATCATCATCATCATCAACAATTGCGGATTAAGTCACGTGGCTTGTTCCGGTCTCATAGATTCTCATTCAAAAACTTGAATCCATCTCTTTTTCGGTTTACCAACATTCCTGTCTCCTTTTGGTTTGTAATTAAGTATAATTTTTGGTATGCGTTCATCTTTCATTCTTTGAACATGTTCTTTCGAGTTTTTTCTAGATTCTTTTATTTTATCTAAAAGTTTAAAAACAATTAGCTTATTTCTAATATCTTCACTTCTTTTATCTAGAAGTCTGCAGACAGCTACACTTCTCAGAAATCTAATTTCAGCTGCTTCTATGATCTTCTTTTCTCTTTTAGTTCATCATCATCATCATCATCATCATCATCATCTGCATTCATGGATTAAGTCTGTTGACCCGTTCCGACTTCTTTTAGTTAAAACCCAAAATTCACTACCATACAACAGTAAGGGGATTGTACTGGTTTATAAAATTTTATTTTTGTTTCTTTTCTTGTATTTTTAAATATTCTCTTAATTGTGCCACATATATAATTATTTTCTATTAAGTTTCTTAAAAATATCTTCATTTGTAAAATATGAGATTTCATAACTCAGGTATTTAAAATGGTTCACTTGTTTAACGAGTTTCCCTTCAAGAATTATTTTAGCTCTTACGGTGTCTGATCCTTTAAAAGCTAAGATTTTCGTTTTACTTACTGATATTTTGAAATTATAATTCTATATAATGCTATTTAATTGAAGGAGTGATTTCTGTAGACCATCTTCTGAGCTAGATATTAGAACTTGGTCATCTGCAAAAGGTAAGATGTCTAAGATTTTACTTCTTAATTTGAAATGTAACTGCCAATTATATATGATATCGTAAATATAAATATTAAAAAGGGAAGATGAAAGCGGACATCTTTTTTTTTACACCTCTATTCATTGTTGCTGTTATATTCTTCTTATTTTCTACTCCAGTTTCTATTGTTATTTTATTTCCTACACATAGACTTTTTATTGCAGTTATAAAGTGCTGGGGCTCGCATAACGTTATTACAATTATTATTAATACAACTAAAGGAAACAATTCTGCATAAACTGGGATTTTTAATCCAAGGTCTCCAGCTTGGCGCGCTGGCGCACTAAATGAGGAAGAGACACAAATATATCTCCATTTGAAATTGCCGTGTACCCCTATTTGTGAACTTCTATTCACATTACACAGACGTTTCTTCTACGAAGACACGATGTGAATTTATTCAGCCCCATATAATCTAATTACAAACATAATATTGAAAGTAATGTACTCGCATGCTATAGTAAATGCAACTAAATAGACCACAATCATATTGCAGACTACATACAATCTGACGTATATCCAAGACACATTAAAGAATCTAAAGCCTGAAAGAGGTATCTGTGCAAACGTTGTGGCCACTTCACGCCTACATTTCTGTTGGGACGCTAATAACTTTAGATGTTAAAGAGCGTTGTTAAATAAATAACCTACCTACCTGTTGACCGCGGTGATCTAGTCGTTATGTACCTTGCCTATAATCCAGAGGTTAAACCCGGTTGGACCCGATGGTTTCTTAGGATGGAAAAATCCAAAGGGGACAAGTCCTCCGGAAGGGATTTTAAGACGTAGTTCCCGAGTCTCAATTTTTCAGGCTCGTGAAAGTATCATGAGCCGAAGTTGGTGTGTCGGAGCAAAATTTAACCAACCTTACACTCAAGCAATATTTTAGTTGCCTACTATTTTTATTTTCATGTATAGGCAACAGGATTGCTCTTATGGAGAAAGTCTTGTTAGTAAACGTGTCCTCTTATATGAGATTGATTTTTTAGTTTTTTCGCTTGAAATAAATAATTAAGTTAATTTGTTACATCTACAAGGTTGGCTCCGTGACGCAAGTGATTAGACGCTCGCCTCTCACCGCTGGGGTCCCTAGATCGAGTCCCGGTCACTCAATATGGGTTTCGTGGTGGACGAAACGGAGATTGAGCAGGTTTTTCTCGGGGTTCCTCCCGCTTTTCCCTGCCACAATTTCATTCCATCCATACTCACCTCATCCATTTCGTTTCATTTCATTCATCTGCCCCTGTGATGGTGCGTCAGGCGTGGTTGGCCGGCACCCTTGTCATTCACAGACCTCTATATATAGGGGCTCATCTCATCTCATCCCTCGACCCGAACCTGAGTTCGACATGAGTTCAGGATCTTTATTTATTTTAGATACACCTATAATTTTGCCAAAGAATGGGCACCCGATTCATGAAAATTACCATCATGGACTTAGAATTAACACCCACTCATTTCATAAAGTTAGGGGGATGAACTAAATTATTGGAACAGCAGTTAGCAGAGATGCCACTGAACCACCCCCTTTCCACGAAATTTATTTTGTCACGTAGAGCCATGATCAGAGAAGAGTACTAAACTAATGTATCACGTGTGGTTTACTCTGCGACTCCAGTGTGGGAAAATGTAAACTCTAGCAAAACGAAAGCAAGAGCAGTTATTAGGAGTAAAGAACCCATAATGGTAGTGGGAGTACTAAACTTGGCGAATATGATAATGATGGTCAGGTGATGTTCAGAGATCATTTGGGAATTAAAGTTTCCTGATATATATATATATATATATATATACACATGCATTAGGTTGGGCCGAAAAAAAACTCATTTTCTTATTTCGAAGTTGCAATAGCGCGGAAAAGTAGCGAATTATATATAAAAAAAGCTTATCAAAATCAGTTAACATCTTCCGGTCGAACATAGTCTCTAAAGTTAGACAAAACATAAAAAAAATCACTTTTCCGATTATTTTAAAATTTTTTGAATTAGATGTTTTCGTAATGCAATAGTTTGTAACGTCTTCAGATAGAGCCTAAAACATTATGTTTTAATTCGTTTAGATCAGTTGATATCTTTCAGTCGCGCATAGGGCCTAATATTTGCCAAAATATTGAAAATTTCACATTTTTACGAGTTCTTTTTTATATCTTTAGTATACTCTTTTTTAACGAAATAGTCACTGTATTTTTATTTTTGAACATAAGAACATTGTGTTTTATTATGGTGTGAATAAATTAACAACTTTCGGTCGCGCAATGACCCCAATGCTATAGAAAAACAGTACCTGAAAAAAATGGTTAGGCCTATGACATAATGGGTGATGACAGTAACAACGGGTATGGTACTTTTCGACTTGCACTATATTTAAAAAGCTTAAATATTTAAGTTACAGTTTTTAACAATAAACTTACTTTTATAAAAAGGAAAAACAGAGTTCTGAATAAATAGTCCATGTTAGTTGAACCTGTCCATTGTTACTATTCTCTATTTTGTAGCCGAAGGTACTTTGAAGACTGATTTGCTGGTGAAGTTAGGCATGAATGATCTGGACAGCAGAGTGGTTCTTACAAATCCATCTGGAGATTCAGCTCCACAAACTTTTCCTGAGGTTTCCATGACGAGCTTTACACAGCGTTCAACAGCCTGCGTGTGAACTGGGAATTACTTAAAAGTAATGTTCTAGACCACTGTCGATGTGCGATTTGATCTCGTCGTCACTGATTTCTGCCAACAATGGGGGAGAAGTTAATTCACAGTCCATCCAGTTGATCATTTTAGAGTATTCTTGCGCTCTAAAGTTGATTTTTGGTGGCGTGGATGTTCTTTCTGTTTTCCTTCTTGAATCTATCTGCCTCGTCTTCAGAATTATTCGAAGTTCGAGCTCTCTTATATGTTTCTTGTCATCTTGAGTCATGGATAACAGTAAGTGTTCTGGGTGGGCAAGAAAACTATTCCGTTCGATCACAGGGTCGACAACATCAAGCAAGGATTTTGGCAAAATACCTGATAGATTGTATTGCTTGGTTAACAAGTTTCGAGCCGTCTGTAAAGTGTTTACTTGTTTTGATAGTAAACCACATTGGCATGTATGGTTTCAATATAAACAAAACCAGTACTTGAAGTTCAGGTGAGGGTTCTTCACTTTATGTACAATATGAGAGTTCTATTTGCTTTTGTCAACCACCTCGAATGTGATAAGTGCCCAGGATCTCGTATTGCCAAATCTTCTTTACAGGTTCCTGATTTTATTGCTTTTGAAATATTAAGTAGGTATTGCTGATCTTTGCTAAGCACGTTTATGTCCATCTGTGGGATCATACAATCAATACTTGGCAGCCAACTAACTTTTCACCAATTGGACCTTTAGAAGTACTAGGCCCTGTTGTCTTGCCTGATGTCTTGCTCAAACATGTGGCAGAATGGTAACTCATTGAAATGGAGGAGGTAAATTGCCTATTGTACAGGTTTCCTTAAATAAAGTTCAACTCGGCGAACCAGATCAGTTTTCTAATCTGTATTGACAGCAGTACCATCACATCCGATGACAATTAGATTTTCAAGAGAAATACCACGGCTATTACATTTAAATACTAATTATTTATCAAATACCAATAATGCGTAAAATGTAACATTTTCATTATTTTGGCAAATTTTGGGGCTTATGCGCGACCGGAAGATATCATCTGGTCTAAACCAAATTAAAACACAATGTTTTAGGCTCTATTTGAAGACGTTACAAACTATTACATTACGAAAACATCTAATTAAAAAATTAAAGAAATAATCGCAAAAATGAAATGTTTTTCATATTTTATCAAACTTTAGAGCCCATGCGCGACCGGAAGATGTCAACTGATTTTGATAATGTTTTAATTTTTTTTGTCTATATAATTCACAACGTTTCCGCGCTATCATAATTTCGAAATAAAAGAAAGGGGGTTTTCGGCCCACCCTAACATATATATATATATATATATATACCTACCTACCAAACGAGCAGTAACTCGTGCTCTGGTTCAGTTAAAATACAGTTGCATAATAATAATTCTAAATCAACTCACCGGCACTATCGAACCTGTAGGTTCATGGCCGCGCGGACATAAGCTCTCCATGTATCCCTATCCCGAGCTAATGTTTTCCAATCATTCCCTGTATAATCTAATTCCCTCAAATCATAGTAAATGTTATTCTCCCACCTCATTCTTGGTCTACCAACTAGGTGTTTTCCCTCTGGTTTCCTACAAGAAGCATCCATGCACTCATCCATGCACTTCTTTCATTCCCCATTCGTGCCACATGTCCTGTTAACCGCAGTCTACGAGGCTTAACTGTTCTTATTATATCTGGCTTCCTATAAATACCATGTTCACTGTTATGAAGTTTTCTCCAATCACCTATCTGGTCATCTCTCTTAGGCAAAAAAAAATTCTAAGAACTTTATTCTCAAATACTCGAAACAGTTGCATGTTTCGACTCCGTATAATATAACTGGCAGAATAATAGTTTTGTACATTTTCAATTTAACATTTTTTGAAAGGCGTTGAGATGTCAAGAGTCTCTGTAACGCATAATAATACGCATTTCCAGAATTGAGCCTATGTTTAATTTCTTTGTGCTTCTCGTTCCTATTTGTGATTATTGTTCCTAGGTATTTTAATTCAGAATATAGATTACAAATTAAAAAAACTAAAACTATATAATTGTTAAAGAACTTCTCCTGTGATAATTAAAAGGCGGTTAAAGTGAGTTTTTCATTACGTGCCAGTATATTCTACTATTTACATCTAATCACCTAAACAGCTGGAAGAGAGTACTATGTTAATGAGAACCGCGTCACACTATTTAATTTCTGAACGCATAAACTATAAATTGCGATGGAATTTTAATTCAGTTATGAATCATTGAATTATTTATAAATTGTAAACTTATGTGAAATAAATTGCTTCGTAAATTTCCCCAAAAAACCTCTAAAGTGTGGATTTTAAGTAATGCATTTTTGTTATGTCGGATATATTTATAGCCTATCATATGTAAACGCTACATCAATCTATCATTAAACACATATTTCCCCGCCCTTTAGTGATAATTAAGTAATGAAAACTTACATCTGACATGAAAGTAGTGAGCTGTTAATTGATATGATGTTTAGATTAGAAAAGAAAAATAAAAAAAATGAGGATGTTGGCCTCCTTTTATTTAGAGTCATTATTATATATAACTCATTAGATGATTGCCACAAGGACAAAGTGATACAGCCAATTACTTTTCGAAATTGATGAAATACATTTTGTAAATGCATTAAAAATGTTTCAAATTGTAATTGAAATATACATCTATAAAGTAGAAATTTTGTAAAGATGGTTTCTTAAAATTTAAATTGATCCTCTAATGGAAGCGACGGCAATTTTAGAAAAATCTAAGAAATTCCAAAATTTAGCTAAGAATCCTGGTATATAAACATCTTGCCCCGATCATCAGTCCGACTACAGTTTTTACAAATGGATCATCAATCCATCAATTACGGACTACAGTAATTGAATAAATGAATTTATTTCACAATCTAGTTTTTTAATCGAGCACATATTCTGTTCTATAGTGTTCTGCCCTAGGGCAGGTCCTTCACTGCAATCATAGAATTTTCATGCTATGATTTTCAGTTTTGCTCGGGAATTATAGGTGTGGTAACTTTCCGTTGCTTTCTACACATGGGGATGAAAATGATGGCCGGATGATGAGAACCTATTAATGGGTACATATTATTAAATATCAGAAATTAATGAAAAGTAATATTTTGTAGTAACTTATGGAGAGTTGTGATATAACTTTAGTTTTCTAAAAGAAAACTGATTTAACTTAAGCTTTTAAATGTTTTATTTTAAATTTTCTCCTAAATTCTAAATTCAACGTACAATCTCTAAATACAATCTGTAGAATTTTTCCTTCTTATTTTCAGGCGTTCAGATATGGTAAAAATAAATGTCATGTATTTTAGATGTTTTAGGAATTAGTGTTTGTCTATTTACATATCAATGTGTGCATTATGTAACCACGTTCGGTCTAGGAGTTGCTGTGACCATTAGGTAATACGAGGTTAAGGTTCCCGCCTTTCTAGACATTCAAGTCGAGATATAAGCTGGGGTTTCGGCTCTGCGTGATCGGATCTTTTACAGCCAGGATATATAATATATCTGGTACTCATTTCTGTTAGAGACAGAATCGACTCCAGAACCATGTGCCGCCAGAAGATTTAGGCAATTTAAAAATCCTGATCCAATCGGAACTCTACCCTTCGATCTTTCTGACTTGCAGTATATTGACTTAACAGCGCTATATTATACGTTACGGACAATGAAGGAAATATGGGAAATGTCGTAAGAGGCCAGTCATTAACATATTGTTAATTTTGAGGGCAATAACGTTAATACTAACTTGTCTATCTAACATTAACTTGCCTATTTTATCTCCCTGACTTGATCTACATGAGTGAGCAAGTTTGGGCGAAATGGGCAAATTAGTGTTACATGGGCAAGCTAGTGTTAAATGGGGAAGTTAGTGTAGGATGGCAAGTTAATATTAACATTGTTGCCCATCCAAAGTGAACAATGCAGTTAATGATCAGCCTCTTACGACATTTCCAATATTTACTTCATTATACCTAACAAATAGGTTATATTATACAGGGTGTTCCAAAATTATACCGAGAAACTTGGGGAGCTGATAGATAACATTATTTTAAACACTTTTTGTTAAGGTAGGTTTTTGCTGCGGTGCTTCGTTTAAGTGCTGGACGGGTTAATGTCATTACTGCCTCCCACCCAGTTGGTTTAGATATGTAAATTACATTTGTGTACAATATGTATCTTTTAAAGGAATCACACGAAAGAAACGAAACAAAGACGCTTCAATTCGTTTAGCATACATGTTTACTTCCTGAGATCATCGTTGTGTTTCCTTGACATTGTGCGTTAGTTTGCTAGAATGGCTGCTGCATACTACTTTATTTACAACATGGAAAGGTACACGTGGAGTGAGATGACGGACATGCTGTTGGTGTATGGAAAAGCTGGTTCGGGTCGTGCGGTTGTAAGGCTTTACCAAGAACAGTTCCGAAACCGAAGAGTTCGTCATCACACTACATTTGCCAGCATTGAACGTAGACTATGTGAAAGAGGCTCCTTGGATAGACGAGCAGAACGTCGAGGACGGCCACGTTCTATACGAACTTCTGAGAATGAGGAAGATGTGTTGCGGTGCATTGAGAACAATCCTGCAGCTAGTACTCGCGCCATCACTCGACAATTGCACATAAGTCGTAGCATTGTGGGAAGAATTCTGCAGGAAATGTTGTTGCACTCTTTTCATCTTGAAAAGGTCCACGCAATGAGGCCTCAAGACTATCCTCTGCGACCGTAATATTGTCAATAGTATCTGGACAAAATTGAAAACGATGTACTGTTTGCTTCCCATGTCATGTTCATAGATGAAGCATGTTTCACATGTGAGCAGTTTTTTACAGTCGGAATTCACATGTTTGTGCCTTCGAAAATCCCCATGCTACATATCAGAGGTCACATTAACTGAGGTTTGGTGTACACAAGTGTAATTTACGTATCTAAACCAACTGGGTGGGAGACAGTAATGACATTAACGCGTCTAGCGCTTAAACGAAGCAGCAAAAAACCTTCCTTAACAAAAAGTGTTTAAAATATCGATATCTATCAGCTCCCAAAGTTTGTCGGTATAATTTTGGGACACCCTGTCTGTTGTAATTTTAGTTCTGAATTTATCACTATTTCTGACGCTTGAATGTTAATATTTTAGTAAACTTAATTTTATTTCCTCCTCAAGATATTGATTATAAACTGCCCCAAAAATAACGTGTTATATTTTTTTACCTCCTTCTTAATTACACGGTGTAACAGAGAACTTTGTTCCCGGAAATGACCTACAGACTGACACGTTGAGATAAATTAATTATAAGAAAAATTTTCCGATCGAAGGATGTTTATTAACATGCAGTGTTAAGTGTCGCATGGATTACATAATTTAGTTAATGGCGGAACATGTGTAAAACACTTTGTTATCTGCGTATTAAGCAGTTTGTGATTTAGGGGCACAAATTGCCCGCATGCAGTTTGTATCTCCCTCTCACTACCTATTGTCTAACCAATTTACATTCTAATGGTTTCCACACTGCGTACTCCTGCAATAGTCGTGTAACTCCAGTAACATACTTAAATGCATAAATTTACATATATTGTCATCCTTGCGGTCATTAGCGTGCTTAGTTTTGTTATTTCCTCTTTACACTTGGGTTTCGTATATCACAAGTTCACATTATTGCACATGTTCTTACCTGAGATATCTGTTCTACCGATACTATCTCATAAGTAGGGCTGAAAAAAGTATTGGTTATAGTTAGACAGCTATGTTTACAAACTGCACGTTGACACGCGCTACTCGGTAAAAACTTCTAGTACAATCCGCTTTGTTTAGGAATGGGTCATCTTTACCAAATTTTTGTTTCGGCATTCTGATAAAACCACACGTCATGTAAACAGATCTATTACTGAGGAGAGTAGAATATACTCACTCTCCGCTCCGAGCGGGCAGTGGAGACGCTCGACAAAGACACGCAATTTGTAAACAATGTGTATGAAAATGAGTTACTATCCTGATACCGATACTTTTTTTCAGCCCTTCTCATGAATAAGCAGCGCATTTTCGTTCCGATACAAGTTAGGAAAATTATCGATTAGTAAAACATGGAGACCTGAATGTTTACGTCAGGACACTGCTGAAGGTAAAAAGTTCGGTACATAATTATAATAGACAACTTGTTATATAATTTAACCGTGGTGAAGTGGAAGAGAAGACCTTACAATCTTAACGCCATCAGGTAAAATAAAATAAATACATAAACCAATAGAGTGTCTGTATTTACTAATATTATGACTCATCAGTGTAGTTGTAAACTGCTTATACATTCACATAATAGATGCACAAGAAGGAACTACTGGTCCTCTCTACATTCGGGAACGAAAATGCGCTGCCTGCTCATAAGTAATGTCGTTTTAATAAACATAAATTTACTTGGAATGTTTTCTGACATGATATTAAACTACTCTTCAAAGTAGAAACCATCAGATTCTAAGAACTTGAGCCATCTTTGACGGAGGTTTATTATCCCACGACGGTACCAGTCTTTAGTTTCAGATGCGAAGAATTTGTTGAGATTCACTTCCACATCTTCAATGTTCTCGAAATTTCACGCAAGGAATAGAGCGTGGATCTAAACAGCGGGTAATTTGAAGGTCCAAGATCAGGGATATAAGCTGGGTGTTGTATCAGTTCGATTCCTTGCAATCCCTGAACTGTTGTCATTGTTGTTTGTGCCATATGAGATCTCGCATTGTCCTGCAGAAAAACTCTACTTCATTCGATTAATGCTGGTTATCTCCTTCTCAAAATGTGTTGATCTTGTTCCAGTTGTTGAGAATAAAGATCTGCATCGACTACAAACTTCCAGTTAATCACATCTTTAAATTCCACCAGACACACAACATTACATTAGAAACCAATAATACTTTTGAGACAAACGTTAACTCGTGTTTTTGTGTTGAAGGCCCCTACAATACTACAGCATAAAATAACTCTACTTCTTCGTTAAAGGTTCTTCTAACTCAGAGGGCCGTGATCGGAGATATACCGTACTTGTTCTATAAATAGTGACTTCAACAGTAGCCAGTAAATCTTTCAATGTTAACATTTTGATATAGCATATTAATCGTCATTAGAATAGCCGTCCAGCACAAGGATGTAACTTTATTTTTTGTTGATTTTTACAAGCAAAAGATGTTAGGTGTCATTAACAACGTGTTGCCATGTAAAACTCAACTTGGAAAAAAATGTGGGATATTACATTGTTCTGAGCGGCTATTCAGTTGATAAATAAAGTCGAGAGGTAGCAATTTCATTAACATCGACTTGATATTATGGCCTATACCGTTATTATTATGACGATTATTATTATTATTATTATTATTATTATTATTATTATTATTATTATTATTATTATTATTATTATGTGGTTTTCCAACTGAAGTCGCTTTCCATAGCTAATACCCACCCACCTCAAGGGCAACTTCTTTTCTTGAAGTCCTTTTGAAAAAATAACTTCTTTAACTTTTTTAGTACCATGATCTTCTTGATCGTCCCCAATTTCTATTCAGGCTGGTAAAAAAATAGGCCATCGTTGTTGATGTAACCTCTTTAGGTATTCAAGCCACAGATAGTCCAAAAGCATTCAAGACTGAAAGTGTATAAAACACTGGCTCTTCCAACTCTTTTGTATGGTAGCGAAGTATGGACGTTGAAACAGAAGGATATACAGAGACTTAGATCTGCTGAAATGAGATATCTTCGGAGGACTGCAGGATACACACTACTAGATCACAAAAAAATGAAGACATCTTAGAAGAATTACACATGGAATCTTTAGAAAACAAAATTTCTGATTATAAGTCAAGATGGATGCAACATGTTCATCGAATGGAAGATCACAGAATACCCAAACAAATGTTAAGATATCAACCTGCAGGAAGAAGAAGACCAGGACGTCCACTCAAAAGACTTCTGGATGGTGTTTCTCTTGAGGCCGAAACAGGTCAACAAATGGCCTAAATTCGTGAATGTACTATGATGATGATGATGATCATTTTTTAATTTCCTCTTTTCAATTCTACCACTCTCTCCTCTGTTACATTTGTCTTCTATTTCTTCTTTCCAGATTCTTTTGCAATCTTAATACCTGTCGCTTCTTCTCAAATAATCCAGTTAACATACATATAGGCCTACATGAAAATAAAAATAAACACTTGAGCCGTGATTTGAACCCGGGAGCTCTAACTTTATAATATATGTATATATTTATATATATTATATAACACTAGCGTACCCGGCAGACGTTGTCCTGCCCAAACGTTCAATTCTCGTGTCATGGCCGGACGATAAAAATATAAGTTAGGCTACTTTTTTGCCATATATGTCACTAATTAAGACGTGATTAGGAATTATCAGATAACTTCGCAAAATATCTCTCACAGCCATCTATTGTGGCTCAAGAGGCGTGCATGATGACTTCACATTTTTGTCGCGCGGAATGTCGATAATGCAGATGACTACACATATGACAAACCAATTCCTATAACCCGATCACAGCGCTACCTACCGAGTTCAATTGTGAATCTAAACCATCCAGGGGCCCACTCAAAAAAAACAAAAAGTTAATCAAAATCGATCCAATCGTCCAGGCAGTTTTTAATTTTGGATTTCAAGTAAGTACCTCCACTTCTAATTGTTAAATTTTGATCATTTTTGGACAACATATACCTCGGTTTATTTTAATATGATATACTGAGTTTTGTTTTGAAACATCGAAAATTGTGACCACTATAACGATTTTTCACTCTGAAATCCTACAACTAATGGTTTTAGAGAGTCCAATTGTGAATCTAAACCACAGGGGACCCAATCAGACAAACAAAAAAAAATCATCAAAATAGCTCCAATTGTTTAGAAGGAGTTCAGTGACATGCACACGTAGTGAAGAATTATGTATATACATATATATTGGAAAAGAATCAGACGGAATATATATATATTGTATAACATAACACAAATACCTCATTTGTTGGAATTTTATTTTACTTATGATTCTTTGCAGGATACATATTGTTTATATTATGACGATTTTTAGGCCAGTTTTGTCAAATTCTAGTTCCTTTCCCCCCTTATTTTTTATACTTTTTCTCATCAAGGAAAAAATATACAGGGTGTAACAAGACCTCACCGACAAAATAATAGGGATAATAGGCCATGTAGAGAGGATCATTTTTTGTTAAGGAACATATAGTCGCAAACACGTCGTTTATGAATTATGCGCAGATGAAAGTGTTCACCCATAAGGGTCGGAATTGAATACAAACAAATGTACACATATCATTTTATTAAAAATGACATGTGTTCATTATAAGAGTTCAAACAATAAGTGTTTTGACGACGTCAAAAAGAATCCTGCAGTGATCGGCCGTGCACATGGTCGACTGTTTGAACACTCATTATAAAAACATATATTTTTCAATAAACTGATACATGTACAATTGTTTGTATTCAATTCCGAGTTTTACGGGTGTACACCTTCATCTGCGCATAACTCATTAATAGAGCTCGGACTTCATTGCCTTTTCATTGCCGTGTCGCTTTCAAACAGTTGACTACACAGGTAGTTAGTCCTGTCCCGTGCGCAGTGCCACAGTCAGTGGCGTCTTTGCTGTGCTGATACAAGTATAGTATGCAGTCAAGTCATAATACCGATCACCATGATCTGAAGAATGATTACAACATGCCGAAACCCAAACACACACAAGTTGAATTCACTTGTACGTGAGTACGGCCGTGAGTATTTTTGCCTAAAAGAAGATAAATATATTTTAAATTGTGTAATGTAGAGTTGAAGGGGGAGAGAAGAATTTTTATGAAGAACAATTGCAAGTCTAAGACACACATTGGGAATGTAAAACATAAGCTTGACGATGAAATACAGTCATCTGCACAAGGAGTTTCAGACACTTGTAGTCATCGTGAATTTTACAAGGATTTATGCGAAACGATGGTTTCCGCGAATATTCCTTTCAATAAAGTGCAAAATCCAGCTTAATAAATTTTTTTGAGAAATATACGGGAAGAAAAATTCCTTGTGAAACAACTTTACGCAGGTATTATTTATCTCCTTGTTATGAAGACGTTCTGAAATACATTAGAAATACTGTGGCAGATCATAAAATATGGGTGTCAATCGATGAAACCCAAGATGCGTCCGGAAGGTCTGTAGGAAATGTGATATTCGGGATATTATCACCTGTAAACCCCAGGAATAAATTTTTGTTAACTACCGAGGTCTTAAATAAAGTGAACCATTCAAAAATCGACAACCTTTTTGAAAATGATATGTCTCTTCTATGGCCCAATGAAATAAAAAGAGATAATGTTTTTTTTTATTTGTAACAGATGAAGCCCCTTATATGTTGAAAGCAGCTTCCAGAATTAAAGAACTATATCCGAAAATGATACATCTAACTTGCTTGCCCCACGGACTTCACCGAGTAGCCGAAAGAATTAGGTTGCATGTCTCTGATATGGACATTTTGTATCAAAACATGAGAAAATATTTTTAAAGGCCCTTTCTAGGAAACAGAAATTTCAGGGAATTGCATCACAAATCCCTTTGCCACTTCAACCTGTTTTAACTCGATGGGGACTTGGTTGCAGACCACTGCATACTACTTACAGCATAATGAAGTTATTGTTAAAGTAGTTAATACATTTGATGCTGAAGAAAGTTCCCGCGATAAAAATTGTGAAATCTCTAATGTCAGGACAACTGTATAAAAATTTGCTGGTAATCAACAACATCTACAAAGATATACCTTTAATAATAATAATAAAAACTGGAATCTTCACATATAGCATTGATTGATTCCATAAAACTGGTAGAATATTTATCGCGACATTTTGATGAAACAGGACGTAGTTTTGGCATCTGAAATTGCAAAACAGAAATTGCAAAGTGTATTGCTGAAGAACCCTGGATACTCAGCTATTTGCAGTATATAGGATTTTCTAATGGACATCAAGAACGCATGTACTGTCTCCATGTTAGATACCTGTAATATACCCTACTTTTGGTTTGCACCAGTTACCTCATGTGAAGTAGAAAGGAGCTTTTCTAAATATCAACTTTGCTTGAACTAGTCACCGAAGAAATTTTTCTTTTGAAACTTTATGGAAATGGAAATACATCGTTATTCATTCTAACAGCTCTACAGAAGCGGATCGAGTTTAACTAACAGGGTTTCAAAAATATTATGTACAGTGCACATACTTTTCTTTTGTATTACCTCTTTATTTAAAACTGTAGGAAGAAAATAATTGTGCAGAAATAATGAACTTCTTATTTTTTGTAATACTGTATGTAGCATTGTATTTATAGCACAAAGAGAATTAATGTACGGAAATTATAAATTTGTTTAACTTTTTTTTGTACTGTAGCGTTTAATTTAAAAAGTTAAAAAAAATATTTTGAGCAACAAAATAAACTTGTAATCCACAATTAGCTGTTTATATCTTTACCCATCTATACCTCCTGTAAACAGTACAGCACAAATGCCATACTAGACAGACTGGTGCTACTACACCCCCTACCACTCTCTCATCAAGCAATATTATGTATAGTAAGAGTGCACATAATCTAACTTCATGCCCGAGCCCTACTCATAAACGACGTGTTTGCCACTACGTGTTCCTTCACAAAAAATGGTCCTCTCTGCATGGCCTATCATCCCTATCATTTTGTCGGTGAGGTCCTGTTACACCTTGTATATATACATAAACTCAGGTTGCTAATTTAATTCTACAACAGTAACTTGTCCTTTTTTTTTTGTTTAATTGTGGTACGACATCGCATCCCTAACAGTCCCCTATACATTTATTTCCAAAATATCAGCTTACACTTGTTCGCCCCAACTGTATAATTTTAACGCTAATGTTTAGAGACGCTCTGTACGTAATCTTAGTTTATGGTTAATATTGAATAGAGTCCCTTAATAAAGTTATGTAATTTAACGATTACGACCTTGGAACGCGGGGTGTTTTTGTTATTGTTCAGTAACCATAGTTACCAGGCTATTTCAGTTGCTTGGTATCGAATAAGTTTACTACCTAAGTATCTCACAGGGAAGATTTATTGTCTCACAATCCCGGGTTCATCTCTTTGATGTATGGCACTGATTTATTACTTCTAAAATAACACTCCACTACCATTATATTAAAATCATTGCTTCTGGATAAACGTCACGTCGCCACGGGTTAATATATCACATGAGTAAAAATCATTTCCATGAAGGTCAACAGTTTTTTTTACAATTTAAAAAGAAGATTATTTCATACTAAGTCTCATTTCAGTATTAACTAACTAACTCGCTGGCTCTACCGAACACGTAGGTTTATGACCGCGCGGACATAAGCTCTCCATACATCCTTATTCTGAGCTAATGTTTTAGAATCATCCCTTGTATAATTTCCTTCCCTCAAATCATGGTTAATGTTATTCTCCCGCCTCATACTTGGTCTACCAACTAAGCGTTTTCCCTCTGGTTTTCCTACAAGAATGTTCCATGCACATCTTTCATTCCCCATTCGTGCCACATGTCCTGCGTATCGCAGTCTACTCTGCTTATTGTACCTGGCTTCCTATAAAGGTCATGTAGCTCACTGTTATTGAGTTTTCTCCATTCACCTCTCTGTTCATCTCTCTTTGGTCCAAAAATTTTCCTAAGAATTTTATTCTCAATTGCTTGTAATCTTCTTCCCTTCCTTAAGGTAACATTCCATGTTTCGCATCCATATAAAATAATAGGAAGAATAACAGATATATATATATATATATATATCATCATCATCATCATCATGAACAAATTCGTTTTAGGCCATGTGGCCTGTACGGTAAACCTAGCAAAGATGGCCTTGATCTTTCCACCGAGATATATATATATATATATATATATATATATAATAACAATAATAAATTCTCGGACGGGACTTGAAGCTGTCCGAGCATTTATGTTTCTTATAATGTCATATTAAGCTTGCATTGCTCAATGTCAAAAATTTAATTATAACATACGCATATCTATATATATATTCCATAGTAATTCTGCCCGAGGTCAGGTCTTTCACTGCAATCATAGCATTTTCATGTTATGCTTTGCAGCTTTACTAGGGAATTATACGTGTGGTAGCTTATTGTTTCTTTCCACAATATATAGATATTGCGAATACGATTTTGTATAATGGTGTATACATTTTTATCTCATAATTTTCATGGCTTCGTTACTGTTTCGAACTACACAATGCCAAATGAACACTGATGCCCCTTGAAAATAGACAGGGTCTTGCATGTACGCATGAAATGCGTTTTTGCGAAAGAATTGAGAATGCCAACATTCCGCATTCCGAAACAAGCTTATGGCAACAAAGGAACAGGTAAACGGAATTTGGAACGACCAAGGAAGCGCTGGAAAGAGTCTTTTTAACTATAATATAGAACGGAACAGGAGATTCTCCTAAACCTTGAAGTGATGACGATTATAATGACGAATATGCAAGGGTAAATAATAAATAGAAATTGTATAGACGCAAATAATTTCATATCATCAGTACTTATTTCATTATACATTTGTAATACTAAATATACATAAATCAATGTTTGTTTGTTGGTTTGTTTGTTTGTTTGTATTCTATGCGCGGCCATACCAGTTTTTTGCAAAATGTTCAGGAGATTTCCGGGATGAACATAGGCTATAAGAGAGTTGTAATACTAAAACCCTTCACCCCTACAAATCACCCTTTATAGTGAAAAACGTGAAATAAAGTATCTATTTTTGACGCTTAAATGGCTTACGCTGCCTAAACCATAACAAATACACCAAATTAATGTAAACAGAATTGAATATCTCAAGCCAACTCTACACAAAAGTCCGCGGCAGCAAATGTTTATCTCTTACGGATAACTCACAATAACCATTTTTGGCTTTCATTGATTCCAAGAAGTAGATTCCCGGGCAAGCGTGCTCTGCCATACCGTTCATCCGATTGAGATGGGGCTTTGTGAAAAATGTTCAGGAGATTCCGGGGATGAACATAGGCTATAAGAGAGTTGTAATACCTCTTCACCCTTAAAAATCACTTTGTAGTGAAAAACGTGAAAGTCCCTATTTTGACGCTTAAATGGCTTACGCTGCCTAAACCATAACAAATACACCAAATTATTGTACGCGGAATTGAATATTTAAAAAAAAACTCTACAAAAAGTCCGCGACAGCGTATGTTTATCTTTTACGGATAACTCACAACAACTATTTTTGTCTTTCGTTGATGCCAAGAAGATCGGGATAAGCTGATTCCCGGGCAAGCATAGCAGCTCAAGGCTGGTGGTAGAAACACATTAATATTTATTTAGGAGTAGTACCACACGCCGGGTATTAGCTAGTACTAAATAAAAACAAATTATTGCTTCGATAAGCACATGGCTAGTGCGAGGGGCTGCCCCGAATGGGATTTCAGTTTCGAATCCTGGCGGCTCAGGAAGAGTATTGTTGGTGAGCAACACTGGGATTTTTCGAGTTTTTCTTAGAGTTCTCCCGTTTACTGAATTCCATCCCACCAACACTCTCCACCCCTCTGCCTTCATACATCATCTCATTTTATTTCCATTCATTCATTTCATATCACCTTTCCCCTTATCTCATGTTATGTAAAACTAGTCTGATAAACAAACACTAATGTTTAAAATACGTAGTTGTGGCCATATAATGGGGGCACGCTCATGTATTTACTCATGCCTCCGAGCCTGTGTGTGAACTTAGGGCGGAATAAGGGAGGGTTGTTGCTCCTTTTCGAGGCTTTGAATCCAATTCAAATAAATTACAGAATGAGTCATGTGAGTGAATGCTTGTTGTTTGTCGGTCCAGAGTAGGTTACATATAATTTGTTCCACAGAGCAAATATGGGTAAAATTACAATGAACCTAAAATAATATTGCCGTGTTAGAAGCCCGCACCATCTCTACTAATCTAATCTAATATTAACAAATTCACGTTACAATATATTTTAATAGTTGTGACACATTTTTCAATTCATCAATTGGCAATACTGATTCAAACGACTTCAATTTATTTGAGTGTTATAAATTAAAACCCAAATGGCACAATATAAATCCATAACTGTAAGTGTGTAGGGAAACGGTACTGCTTTATAATTTTAAATAAATAAACAAACAAACAGGGATAATTAAAAAAAATGTATGAACATAAGTTTTATTTGCACCTATGTGTCTAGATGACTGCAAGTGAGAGGTTAACATAACGCAATTTAAGCACTCTAACCTGTGAAAGAATGCAACGCCCAAAAATAAATAGTAAGTTCTGAAATTCTAATGTGTAAAATGTGTACAGTTAATTAATACATACTCCATGTTGGCTGCACTAGAACATGTCTTTGTTGTTCATAGAATATTAAAATTAATATGGCTGCCACGTCTTCATGCTTCGTATGTAGTTAATAACATAGAAAAAATATTGAAATAATCATTAGAAAAAATGTAAACAAAAGGCTGCACAAGATTCGATCGAATAAAGAATGGAGATATAAGAACAGAGTTAAATATATATCCATTGAATGCGAAAATCAAAGAATATAGAGAAAAATGGTTTACACGTGTAGAAAGAATGAATGTAACAATATTACCAAGAGCAGCATCGAACTACAAGCCAAGAGGTTCAAGGAATGTAGGAAGGCCAGTGAAAAGATGGACAGAACAACTGTGAGGCGGAACAGGCAATTTTTGCCTAGCTCGTGAAGTGAAGAAGAAGAAGAAGGAGGAGGAGAAGAAGAAGAAATGTAAACGTAATTGTAAATGGTGGGAAATAATTCGAAAAATGAAACCCTAACAATAAAATTTTTCAGGAGTTTTTGAACGAATTAAAAAAGTCGCGTCACAGGTTATAAAAATTTAGCCGAAATGTCAATCAAATCTTACATCTCATGCACTGTAGTATCTTGGTGTGTGTGTGTACCAGTAGCCTGTGTTTATGTATCCACGTGTCTTGAGTAGATTAAACTTATATTCTCTCTATTTTTTTTTTTTTGGTATTTGTACGTGCTCTATGCCTTTCGGGCTTTACAGTTACATGATCTGTCAAGAGAGGGTTTTTAACTGTGGATCATAGTAGGCAGGCCAAGAATGAGGTGGAAAACTGTACTAACAAACATGATTCAAGAGAGGCGAATTGTACAGAGAATGAATGGAAAATACGTCAGGGCAGAGCGTAAGGACAGCCCTTACATCCGCGCAGCCATAGATACCGGAATTTGATAGTGCTAATGTGTAGTAATGCAGACCTAGCAATGCACTTTATTCTTTATGCATCTGTGTAAAGAATCTGTATTTTGTGGAACTTTTATATGCACAGTATTTTAAAACATAACTAACTTGCTAACACCCGGCATGGGCTGCTATACCTAAATAAATTAAATATGTTGTATGTTTAGTTGAATAAGTTAAAACAAAATTAATTACAAGTTTATAACGTAATTCAATTTTTAGATACCCCGTGCTGATTATCCAGCGTTGCCTGGGAATCTATTTAGCCCGATCTTCTTGGCATAAATGAGCTTAAAGACAAAAATTGTTATTGTGAGTTATCCGTAAAAGCTATAGGCCTACATATACTGTCGCGGACTTTTTTGTAGAATTTTTTTGAGATATTCAATTCTGTACATTATTTCGGTTTATTTGTTATGGTTTAGACAGCGTAAGCCATTTATGCATCCAAAAATGCGACTTTTCAAATTCACTTTTCATTAACTTTCGACCCAATAGTACGTACGGTTAAATGTTATATACGTTAATTAATTGTCCCAATAAATCTCAAAATGATGGTAAAAAAATCCATTCAAATCGCTTAAGTAGTTTCTGAGTTCCTAAAGGACAGACAAACTCACAGAACCCATTGTTAGATATAAGATATACTAATTTGAAAACACCACATTCACTCCATCTATCCGCCCAGCGCGAAACCTTTATTATGACTATTTAACTCATGCCCCCAAATTGTAGTCAATGACCAATCACGTTTCAAAGAATTTTGTTTTACAACCAATGACAATCCTGTTTTACCTCGCTCTTTATCGATATTTCTTTATCAGCTCATGATTTATGATAAAGAAAGATCCTTCTTTTTAATATTCCGAACAAGTTAGAACATCATTTTGTAGTGACTGACTCTCCAACAAATACATTGAATATAGCAAATAATGAACAGATTCCTTGATTTTACTGAGTTGTTTACTAAAAAAATTAATTAATAACCTATAATGTTGGTTATAAATTTACAGTTTGATGTGTTTTATTATTTCTCCATTAGGGTGCATTCTTGCAATATTGCGATCCTATTTGGCAATAAATAATATGATCCAGTTGCAGTGAATAAACGTGATCTCACATTTCTGATTTGTTTTCAAACATCATCGTTTACGTTAAATATATACGTATTTTAAAATACCGGTAACTATATTTAAATAATGATTTTTGAGTAAACAGCTTAATTTTATTAGTTAAATAGCGCTAACAAATGCCACTCTTTGATTTCCAAATCCTCTAGATAAATCCACTCGTCACTTCGTGAGTCGTGAATTTATAGATGACTTGGAAATCAATCGTGATATTACTTATGATAAATTCAATGGATGGCATTAGAACATAATAAATGCCAAACAATGTTTGATGGAAAAATCAAAGCGTTCAGGGGAAAATTGTGGGAAGTAAATAAATTAATCACCAAAAGTTTCGCATAGCCTGAGTAATACAGTTTACAGGAAACTGCTCACCGCAGAATTTTTATATTAAACGTTTTCTCTCATAGACAAGTTAATGAATTTCAGTTTTTAAACTGTTGTCCAAGAAAACACTGAAAATGTGACTTCCCATTTCCACTGGATCCATTAATGCTGTCAAGAGCAATTAATATTACACTATGAGGATATTAAGTTTATCTTTGTCTAACAACTTAAGCACCGGTAATTAGGAAGTTTATATTTTCAATCGATTGAAATTTCCTGTAATAATGTAATGCCACCCATTATATAGTCACATTAAAACTAGAAGGCCGTGTATATTAAGTTCATTACTGTCAAGATAACTGCATTCCAAAACCAACCTTGAAATTTCTCCCAGGGAAGTGTTGTGATGCACCAATGCCGTGTCCAAAATATTGTCGGCCGTTTATAACTGAAAGGCCACAGAAATCGAAGCCACAATCCAACAATAACAACATACTGCACGGATCAGGTGGACGTCCCTGCTTGTGTAAGTAATGAGTGGAGTTAGGCGGGATGCGGCGCGGGCTGCAGGTAGTGAGGGTTATCTAATATAAAAAATCAGAGCAATTATCTTTTTATGCAATTTTGTGTATCCATCTATTCTTCTCATTAACTTAATTTCACCATCTTATATATATATATAATGTTTTAAGGTCCGTTCCGATCTCATGTTAGAATTGGTCTGTCCATTTTTTACGGTGTCTTCCTTTATTTTTTCGTCATAGTGTCCTGCAGTAAATTATCTGTTTTGGAATTCTGTTGTTATCCATTCCATTAATGTGGTTCATCCATTCGTCTCTGTATTGTCCATTCCTTTCTAATATCTTGAATATATTTAGTTCTGTTCGTATATCTTCATTTCGTTTCCGGTATGCTATTGTACAGCCAGTCATACCCCTCAAAAGCCTCATTTCTGATGATTCTATTTTTCGTTCCTGGTTTCTGTTTAAGACTCAATGTTCCGATCCATATAGTAGTGTTGTAACTGCTATTTTTAATATAACTTTAAAAGTGTGTAATTTTTAGTTCCCTTGAGACTTCGTTTTGTGGTGCCACATATATAATTAAATTTGCTTATTTTGTATGCAATGTCTTCATTTTTTCTATAATGACACTTTGTATCCCTGGTAATTAAAGTTGATCATCTTTTCTATTGTTTTATTCTATAATGAGATTTTTACTCTTCAGTTTCATACCCTCGAAAAGCTTAAACTTTTTTGGTTTTGAGTAGATGTTTTCAAGTTGTATGTTCACGTATTTCACTCAATGTGTATATTTCCCGTTTTATTAATCCAGATGTGTGTTTAATTTTCAGGTGGGTGCAGACTAGTTAGAGGTCTTTCTCGTGAACTAATGGTGAGTGATTGTGTTCATTAACTTAATATTTTAGCCTCTGGAACAAATAACACATTTTAATTATTTAGGTTGTAATTTTTATATAAACATAAAACTGAGAGACACATAAACATGAAACTGTCGAAATTTCATATGATATGCGGAACTATACATAAAACGTTAAAGAGCAAAACAAGAAGAGATACTAGACTGAAGTTTTGTAAAACATTGGCAGTTCCTGCTTTACTTTATGGGAGCGAAACTTGGGTAATAACCAAAAAATTACAATGTAGAATGCGAAGCGTAGAAATGAACTTCCTTAGAAGAACAAAAGGGTGGACAAGATTGGATCAGATGAATAATGAAGGTATAAGAACAAAGTTAAATATATATCCACTGAATAAAAAGAAGAATACAAAGATAAATGGTTTAGCAATATAAAAATAATGAATGTAACAAGATTACCAAAAGCAGCATTTAACTGAAAGCCAAGAGGATCAAGGAATATAGGAAGGCCAGTAAAAAGATAAGTTTGCCTAGCCCGTGAAATTAAGAAGAAGAAGAAAATATTTGATATACTTTATATTAAAACTATAAAACAAAGGTATATCTGCATATATATATATGTGTGTGTGTGTGTTATAAGCCAATTACGACATGTAAAGAAAAACAAATGCCTGAAACATAAACGTACAACATTAGAAACTCGGGTACGTTTTATGTTTATGTTAGGATTCCTGAATAGCTCGGTAGGTTAAAGCGCTAAACGTACAAAGTTGGAAACTCGGGCTAAAATCCCGACTCAGGCATTTATTTTTCTTTTCATATCATAATTGGCCTCTATTGCTAAATGTCAAAAATATAGTTATAACATCTACAAATATACAAGCGGTACTGCTATAAAGTAAATATTCTCTTTAAAAAATGCTAACTTGTTATAGTAGCCGCTAGATAGCAGTTGGAACGATATCCCGCTATTCTCGTGTACATTGAGAATTATATATATAAGAAAACTAAATGCTTGTGTTAGGATTCCTGAGTAGCTCAGTTGGTTAGAGCGCTAAATGCACAAAGTTATAAACTCGGGTTCAAATCCCGACTCAGGCATTTATTTTTCTTTTCATGTCATATATATATATATATATATATATATATATATATGTAAACTTTTATTCACTATTCGTTGTTTTGGCATGGTCAATTGGGCTCCTACCTTCAATTTCGGTGATATGGTTCTCTTCTCGGCGGAAAATTATAAAAGTATAATGCTGGTTCTGTGTCTCCGTGTTTTGTTGTCTTTTACTCTCCTTGGAAGTGGTCATGACATACTGATAATCACAGATACCACTGTGTATCTGTCTAATATGTGATTCAGTTCCTTCTCAGTTTAGTGTTTCTTCGAAATATTTGCGGCAAAGTCTAAGGGACTCTTGGACCAACTGTGAGGTCATCAATGCTGGTGGCAGGCTCCTCGCTGTCCTGATAACAGCGACAGAGCATTTCTTCAGGTGGCAGACTGAAGGATTGTCGGTGAAACTGCTTAATAGGCCTATAGGTTGTGCTTCGTAGACCTGCAGGCTATGTCCGATGTATCATGGAACAAATTTTGGGTCTCCAGTAGGACAGTTTAGTGACGAACTATTAGTTCACTTCTATCTACAATAGCGTAACAGCCCAATGTTGGGCCTTAGCCTGTCCTTTGTTAGGAGTTACTGGACCAAGTTAATTTAGTTATTTTCTTAGAGATGTGATGAATTGTATGCGGTTAACATACCGATCCAATGAGACATCTAGTAAGCAACTAAGGTATTTCTGGGATGAAGAAGGTATGCACATTTTTTCAGGCGTGCGGTTCTTTTACGAACCTGAAACGTTGGTTGAGTGGAAGAGAAGGCCTTATGGCCTTAACTCTGCCAGCTAAAATAAATTATTATTATTATTATTATTATTATTATTATTATTATTATTATTAAAACATTCAGACTCGGTCACAATAGCTTAAATCTCTCCCGAGATTTTCTCCTTGGATTTTTCCATCCTAAATAAAAAGATCGATCCCAGCCGGGTTTGTACCCGCGACTCTCGGGACCAGAGGCTAAAAACATAACCATTAGTACATCACGGACTACATTAATGTACCTAATAACCGAAATAAGGGTGGTCCGTAACACTTCGTGGTTACCTGGAATTATTAGGGACTCAGAACACAGCGACTACAGGCGAGCGAGGCAGGGAATTTGCTTATACGGCACATAGGGATGTATTTGAGGAGCGTAAAAAGGAACTAAAGAAAGAATAACGAGTAATTAGCTGTTAATATAATACAAAGCGAACAGATTGTTCAATAGCGGATATATTTATTTCCCCGGTTGCAGGAGCTAGAAGATTATCTGTAGCGACCAAGTCTGCCGGTCTCGCGGAACTCAAACATTTAGTATACATACGTAGTGTTCTGCCCAAGAGCTGCTCTTTTACTATAAACTCAGCATTTTCCTCTCTTTCTTTAACTCAGCCTTCCTTTTTGTATCCGCATACAAACCATTTATTTTAAAATCTATCATCTGATGTCTTTTTCTGCCTCTAACCTTCTTTCCGCTAACCATTCCTTCTGGGCCATCCGTCAGAAGGCAGTTCCTTCTTAGCCAGTGGCGAATACAATTTATTTTCCTCTTCTTTATGAGTTCCATCATTGTTCTTCCTTCTCCCACTCTATCTAGCACATCTTCATTTTTTATTTTGACTGTCAATTTTATACGCTCTATCCTTCTCCATATCCACATCTCGAAAGCTTCCAGTCGCTTTCCTCGTTCCGTCTTAATGTCAAAGTCTCTCCACCATACTACAGTGCTACACTCCACACAAAGCACTTCACTAGCCTCTTCCGTAATTATTTTGCCAAAGGTCCGCAGAAAATGCTTCTCTTCTTGTTAAAAGCTTCTTTTGCATTGCTATCTCTGCTTTACTTCTTGACAGCAGTTCAATTAGCCAGTTTCAGTATAATAATTTATATTTACCCAGATCGTGTTGGTAATTTGTTATTTTAATGTTTCAACTAAAAGAATGCTGAATGGTTTTAATGTAAGTAATTTTGTTGCTTGACAACCGGACCCGTAACTTACTCCTCTTTCCTGAGCCTATAGGTCATATATGTAGGCCTATATAGATGCGGAAGACCGATTACATTTTGCTCAAAGGTTCCAATTTAGGCATGAGATTCTTTACTGGCCAGAAAATATTTAACTCCACACTCATGGTTTAGAGACCTTTCCGGAGAACTTGCCTCTTGGATTTTCATAAAAATTCGTATACCTCACCGAGTTTCAACCCGCGATTGAGAGGCAGGAATTAACCCTTAGACACAGACAGAAACCGATTCTATAGGAATATACTAAACAGTCTAAAAAAAATCTTGTCTTCAAATATTATTTTATATACGATAACATTGATATGTCAATAATAAGGAAAGTCTCATCTATATAGGCTACACTAGGCCTATATAATTCCATGGCGCGATATGCCTACAATGCCCTTAGCCCTTCAGCCGGTTTCTGGCCTCATATCCACACGTATTGAACATAGACGATCATTCAGCCGTACACGGATGTAATGTGGTCAGCATGTCGGGTTCCCCACCGTTATAATTGTTGTTTTCAAATGAAACCGTTACTTATTGTAGCTAAATATTTCCTCACGGTGGTGGGTAGACACCGGTCCCATACAAATCGAAATTCCATGAGAAAACTTCTTCGCTTATGGGAACCATTGTAGGTCCCATAGCTCTTAAGGCAAGATCTCAGCTATGGCTGTGGTCTCAGGGTAGCGTCGCTGCCTCGTGCGCAGAGGGCCGGGTTCGAACCTCGGTCCGGACAAGTTTCCTGGGTGAAGAATTTATTCGAAAGAAAAATTTCAGGAAACTTTAATGTCCAAAAGGTCACTGAACATCATAATTATCATATATTCGCCATGTTTAGTAAGAATGTGTTTGTGAATGGTGTGTTTCATGTTAATATTGTGTTTTCTCGGAGAAGGGTCTTACATTGTGCTGATCACTCGTTAGTGGAGATCCTCGATGTTCTTTTGTGATTAGAAAAGTATATGTGTGATCCATAGTTAAAATTCTTCTCCCGACAGGTCGAGTCACTGTAAGGCTCAGTTGGCGTGATGGGATATATATTATTATGAGGACAGATATTATTTTGGGGGGGGGCTAGAGTAATTACTAATCTACACGTGGGGATTGAATGCCAACATTAATTAAATTCTGCAAACCCTCCCGTACGGACAGTCGATCGCCTACGCAGACGACCTGGTTGTTGTGATACGAGGAGAGTCCAGAAGAAGGATAGAAGAGAGATGACAAGAAACCATGAACTTAATACAAAATTGGGCTGACAAACATAAGTTAACCCTATCGAAAAACAAAACCACAGGAATGCTCTTAAAGGGAAATCTCAACGAGCGCAGAGCTCCGACGATCAGGCTACATAACAACAACATTAGATTCAAACGCGAACTAAAGTACATTGGGGTAACGCTACAAACGAAGTTAAAAATTGACCGGCACATAACGAATGTTACACAGACCGCGAAGAACTTTTTTAACGCGATGGCAAGATTAGATGGAGAGAGTTGGGGTTTCAGTGCCATGAATTTCATGACACTATTCAAAGCTATATTCCAACAGATCTGCGCATATGCATCCCAAGGATGGGCTAGAAACCTAAACCAGAGACATCAGAGAACTCTTCTCTCGGCCCAGAGACATGTCCTTATTCGTGTCAGTAAAGCCTATAGAACTACGTCCACAGCAGCGTTGCCAGTAATAGCGCGTGTCCTAACCAATTGATATATATCTGGAAAAAAGGATACACCTATACTGCCTGAGTCGCAATATACCTGTAGTCATTGACGACCTTATCCTTACACCAGGCATGTACGAAGAGCCCGAGGGGGCGAGAAGCCACAAAAAGAATGCTTGAAGACCATCTCCAAGAAAAATGGCAACAGCGCTGGCACAACGAAATACATAGCAGAACAACATACGAAATCTTGCCAAACGTGAAAACTCGCATGAAAATGTCATGGATAAGGCCGTCACACACGATTACTCAATTGCTCTCAGGACATGGACATTTTAGAGGCAAACTGCACGAGAGAGGACTTGTCGACTCCCCTCTATGCAACTGTCAGATCGCAGAGGAAGGTGACGTGCACCACATGATATACCGCTGTGCCAAGAACGCGGCTCACAGAAGACAACTAGAAATAGCCGTGCACGTTAGCAACGAGGCCTGGCCTCCTCCTTTGCGGTTCTGGATGCAGAAAGATAATTCAATATGTATACTTGATAAATTGTAATATCAAGTTTAGGTTAAGTAGATATAAGATTAATACTTCCATCTTATGTACATTATTATTACATTGTATAAGGAACAAAATTAGGTTAAGAAGCCATAATGTAATATAAATGTAAACACCTTAGATTAACTTTCAACTAGCCGCACTCTGTAAAAGTATAATGATTTAAATAAAGAAATCACGCTAGATAATAAATAGGGACAAGAGCAGACCTGGGGATATGGGCATAAAGCCCGAGGAAACCCGGGGGGATAATGGTGGGGCTCTTAAATAAAAAAAATGAATTAAAAAACCTAAAAACATGTGAATAATTATTTGAGAGAAATACATATATGTTGATTTTTTTTTTCCAAATAAAATATTAAAAAGACAAAATAAAGTGACAAATCGAGCTCAAAATAACATAATTTCAGCACATTTGCAATGTAAAATGTGTGTTAGTCATTGTTAAAATCAATATAGGTAAGTTATCACTAAAACCCGCTAACAAACAAGTGAACGCTAAACTAATCTGTTGTACCAACTCGCCCATTTTCTCACACTAACTTGCCCAAACTGACACTAACTTACCCATTTTCTGACCGTAACTTACCCACCAATGTAGATGCCTCTTGGTATAGAATCCCCTGGTATGTGAGGAAACATGTTGGCAATTGGCTCTAGCGGGAACATGTGTAATGACATTGGCCAATACGACGCTAAAAGTCACTTGTTCTCCGATCGTATATCGGAGGCATAGAATATATGTATATACTGTATGTAGTCCACCGCTGTGGTCTCGTGCTGCCTTGACACGCAGCGGGCCCGGGTTCGATCCCCGGTCGGGGCAATTTTTCTGGGTGAGGTTTTTATCGGGGTTTTTCCTCACCTGTAAGACAAATGTCAGGAAACCTAACGGTCCCCGAAATCATATGGTCATCATCATCATCCTTATCATTATCATCATCATCACCATCATCATCCTTCACCGGTGTGGAAAGCAACGGGAAGCTACCACAACTACAATTCCCTAGTAAAGCTGCAAGCATGGCATGAAAGTGCTGTGATTGCAGTGAAGGACCTGCCTTCGGGCAGAATTACTATGGATGGATATATATATATATATATATATATATATATATTCATCGTGGAAATCGCATTAAGAGGCTATAAAGTTTGTAAATTGTTGGATGTAGAAATAGATTGGTTGTGAGGGAAGTGCACTTGTTCTGTAATATTTATAAAGAAACGTAAATTACACGAAACAAGCAATACTGAAGTTTACTTGCCACAAGCATTAAATAATTACTGTTGTGTAAAAGTTTTAGGAAATTTCACTTGCTTTTATCAAACACAAAAGCTCAATCTGTGAAGGTTGCAGTAGAAACAGCCCCAGGTAATGGAGATTGAGTGGAGAACCGTGTAAATCCCGCGGCTTCAGCTGAGAAAGTTCTTGTTCATCCTGCGTCTACAGTATACCAATTCGACGCTTTGTTATTCTTTCCATTTATAAATACATCCTATCGTTTTTATAATGTTTTAACTACTTTCCTAAATACAACATATCTTGTTTTCTTAATGTGTATTTAAATGTAATTACATGTTTGCTTACCCTCTCCTTTATGTACGATATACCACTTCCCCATGCGACTTAAACAAAACGGTGAATTTTATTAACTTTTTTTCCATTCCATCAACTTCAACTTCCCACTACATTTTAAGGCTTTTTCACATTAAAAAAAATCAACAAATACATTTCTCTCAGGTAATTATTCACATACTTCTTCTACTTCTTCTTCTTCACGGTTTAGGCTTATTTACTAGCCTGTTTCGGCTCCAAATTGCTGCTCTTTCCATCTTTTTTTTTGGCCTTCCCAAACTTCATCTTCCTCTTTGTAAATAGCTGTATGCTGCTTTTGGTATTCTATTCTCAGTCATCCTTGCCAAATGTTGTTTCCAGTTTGTTCTGTATTTCTCTATTGTCATGTTTAATTCCTCTACTTTCGCATACTGCAATAATAAATTGAGTGTTTTTCCGTTTTTTATTTGAATTATGTACGTGACATGGTGGCATATAATCACCGATATCTGTCCAGATGTTCCAGAGTTATATATATACTAGCGAATATTTTCTTTCCATTATTAATTAAAGTCCAGCCACTGGATCTCCGGCTCTGATGTTTAGGTTGTACGGGGAGTAAAGGGAGAAACTCGCCCTCTGCTGCCAAGAAGGAAATAGTTGAATTGGGAGTAGATGTCTGCCACAACCAATCATAGCTCTTGAAGCCGCTATAGCGCGCTAGTAAGGTTTGAAATTGCTGAAATGTTGTCAGCTGTATTTCTGCTATCCACAAACATGAAGCGACCCCTCACACTGAATAATCATATCGGCAACACTGTCGTGGAAACGTCAGAGTCGGGGATCCAGTGGCTGGAGTATAAATAAGGATTACTAATGAAATATATTTGAAGGGAATGCATAATTAAACTAATAGAGAACGTTAAAAGTGAATAGATAATGAAGTGTAACAATATATTTTCTGCTATGATTCTTTATTGCTGTGGTTATTCTTCTTGTTGCTTTACGCCACGATATTATGCCTTAAAGCCTCGGCTAGGCGCTGTTTTTAAAGTTAGTTCTTGCGTTTGATAAATTCGTCGCAGATAGTTTTTTTTTAATTAGTCAGTTGTTTGGACAGATGTAACAGTCGCTAGTAGATAACTGATGGAAACGTGTAAATGTAATGAAGTGCAAAATAATTCAAGTCTGAAAATCGATAAAACGCTGACGAGAACTACAATGTAACAATATTTGTGGATTAACCTTGTGATTTATATTTGAAAAATCTCCGTCGCGTCGTGAAGAAACTGTATAAACTAAGTGAATTCTCAGAAAGTCGAATTTAAGGTGTGATTTTGCTGATTTTATTGAATATGTATTTCCTTTTTTAATGAAATCGTATGTATCTAGTTTCGTTTCGAAAAATCAAACATGGCGGGCACTTGAGAGATGTTTAAATTATGCCTTTCAGACAAACCCCCACAACTAATGGTCGGATTTCGCTTATTTTCTGAAAAACTTTCTCGTTTTATTTCAATGCCATTTACTGAATTTCGTTGCAAAAAAAATCACGACCGTTATAACATTTGTTTTTAATGTTCGCTTTAGATTATCCTCATTTTCTAATGATCCAATTTTACTAATTAACGAACTCGTCCTTAGTTGTCTTAATTTATTGTTATATGTCCAGTCTGTCCACCGCTGTGGTCTCGAGCCTTGTCACGCAGCGGGCGCGGGTTCGATCCCAGGTCGGGGCAGTTTTTCTGGGTGAGGATTTTATCTGTTTTTTTCCTCACCTATAAGACAAATGTCAGGAAAACTTTAAGGCCCAAACGGTCCCCGAAATCATATGGCCATCATCATTATTATCATCCTTATCATTATCATCATCATGATCATCTTTCACCAGTGTGTAAAGCAACGGAAAGCTACCACACCTACCATACCCTAGTAAAACTGCAAAGCATAGCATGAAAATGCTGTGATTGCAGTGAAGGACCTGCCTTCGGGCAGAATTAATATGGATGGATGTCGAGTCTGGTTAAAAAAATGCTGCCGCTAGATCGTACCCTCCATGGTGTCTTTACCTTGTCTTGGTGGAGTGACTTGCGTGCTTAAATGATCCCAAGAGCTATGCCGGCGATAGCATTGCTGCCGATAGGATTACTCATGCCGGACTGGTCGAAGGTGATAAGCCAGACGAAAAAAGTACCTTGGTCGAAAGAGTAACGATCTTTCACCGTAAAAATACAACCGTCAAGAGATGCGGACATGGATTCAACTGTGGTAAAATTTTCCGGAAGTCAAATAGTCCTCCCATTCGGTTCTATGGGCGGGGACTACTTCAGGGAACCCATGCCAAAGGCTCAAACATAGGGACATGTTTCTGGGAATGGAATGTTAGGACTTCATAGAGGTATTAACCCGTGAATTAGATAAATCACCCTTGGATAAAGTCGCTTTACAGGAAGTTAGATGGCCAGGAGAAGGTAGTCAGGAATCAGGAAGCTTTGCATTATACTACGGGGGTGCAGAAAGACCTGAATTTGGAACGGGGTTTTTTTTTTGTTAGAAGGAGGATCCTGTCCGCTATATGAGATATTAAGTTTGTCAGTGATAGGATATCATACATAATCATAAAGGCTAAACGACATGATTTTATAATTGTAAATGTACATACTCTCACAGAAGATAAAGATGACAAGATCAAGGATGAGTTCTATGAAGCATTAGAATGCGTATTTGATAGCCTTTCACGATATCATATGAAAATTGTCTTAGGAGATTTTAATGCAAAAGTGGGGTGGGAAGATATATTCAAACCAACAATAGGCAAATTCAGTCTTCATGAAGATTGTAACGACGATGGGGTTAGATTGATCTCCTTTGCCACATCAAAAAATCTCATTGTAAAGGGCACAACATTTCAGCATAAGGATATTCATAAATTCACCTGGACGTCTCCAGATGACGAAACTCGGAACCAGATAGATCATGTATTAGTGGACAAACGCTGGCACAGTAGCATCATCGATGTTAGATCAGTTAGAGGGACAGACTACAATTCGGATAATTATCTGGTCAGAGTGAAAATCAGACAACGGCTATCGCTTATGAGAGGAACAAACGCTAAAGATGATTCTGTAAACTTTGAATTAAAAAACTTGAAAAATGATGAAATGCGGCAAGAATACCAAATTTAAATTGCTAATAGATTTGAAGTACTGAAATCTTCAGATGACAATGTGGCAAACGAAGAATAAACTGATATAAATAAAGAATGGGAGGGTATAAGATATACTATTAAATTTTCAGCATCATAAAGCATTGGTTGTTTAAAAAATAGGCAAAACAATGTGCCGACATTGTAAAGAAAAGGAAGCTAGTGAGAGTGAAATGGTTACACGAGCCAAATGAGGTAAAGTTGGAGCAATTGGATAGTATTACATGGGAAACTACCTGGTTACTAAATAGTAAAAAGAGGGAATATTTGAGAGAGAAGATTAATGATCTTGAATAAATGTCAAAAATAGGAACATTAGATATGTATATGAGGGAATTAGTTTAGAGAAGAAAGGATTTCAGGCTAGAACAAACATAATTAAGAATGAAAATGGAGAATATGATTGCAGATTCCAGGAGTATATTAAATAGATGGAAAATTTACTTTAATCAGCTATTAAATGTACATACAGAACAGGATATTGACGAGGATAATTTATAGACAGCAAAAATGCTAATCGCAGAACCAAGTGCATTAGAGGTTGAAATGGCGATAGAAAAATTGAAAATGTATAAAGCATCAGTTTCAAATGAGATCCCAGCAGAACTGTTAAAATCAGGGGGGAGAAAAAATTGACGGACAAGATACGCCAGTTGCTTAATACGATTTAGGTTAAAGAAGGTCTTCCAGATGAATGAAAATAATCGATTATCGTACCTATTTATAAGAAAGGAGATAAAACTCATTGCAACAACTAGAAGGGCATCTCATTACTTTCAACTTCGTACATAATTCTAACAAATGTATTAGTAAACAGACTTACTCCTTATATTGATGGCATTCTAGGTTTCATAAATGTGGATTTAGAAGAAACAGGTCTACAACAGGTCAGATTCTTAGCTTAAGCCATATTTTAGAAAATAAATGGGAATAGAATGGTACTGGGCATCAGCTACACGTGGACTTCAAAAAGCCATAGGATTCAGTTAAGAGGGAGAAGTTATATAGTATCCTGCTGGAGTTCGCAATTCCTAAAAAGTTAGTTGGACTTATATGAATATGTCGAAATGGCACAAAGAGTAGGGTGCGTGTAGGCAAACAGTTTTCGGATACTTTTGAAATCCACATTGGGTTGAAGCAAGGGGATGCACTATCTCCTCTACTATTTAATTTTGTACTAGAACGTGCCAACATATCTTTAGAGGATGAAGAAGGCCTACAACTCAATGGTATTAATAAACTGTTAGTTTATGCTGATGATGTAGTACTATTGGACGATAGCGAGGGGATACTAAAGGCCAACATGCACACACTACTGAATAACACTAAGAATTTGGGACTGGAAGTAAATATCAATTAAACTGAATATATGGTCACACATAGAAATACATTATATAATTGAAATGGAAAGCTAATGCAAATGAGGAAAATTTTGAGGAAGTTACTGAATTCAAGTACCTAGGAACAATAATCACAAACAGGAATGAGATTCACAAAGAAATTGAACATAGGCTCAATTCTGGAAATACTTACTTACTTACTCACTGGCACTATCGAACCCGTAGGTTCATGGCCGCGCGGACATAAGCTCTCCATATATCCCTATCCTGAGCCAATGTTTTCCAATCGTCGCCTGTATAATCTACTTCCCTCAAATCATAGTTAATGTTATTCTCCCACCTCATTCTTGGTCTACCAACTGGGCGTTTTCCCTCTGGTTTTTCCTACAAGAATCTTCCATGCACGTCTTTCATTCCCCATTCGTGCCACATGTCCTGCCCATCGCAGCCTACGAGACTTAACTGTTCTTACTATATCTGGCTTCCTATAAAGACCTTGTAATTAACTGTTATGCAGTCTTCTCCATTCACTTGTCTGTTCATCTCTCTTTGGTTAAAAACTTTTCCTAAGAACTTTATTCTAAATACTCGTAATCTCCTTTCCTGCCTTAAAGTAAGAATCCATGTTTCGCACCCAATTAATATAACTGGTAGAATAATAGTTTTATATATTCTTAGTTTAACGTTTTTTGAAAGGAATTGGGAAGTCAAGAGTCTCTGTAATGCATAATAACGTGCATTTCCAGAATTGAGCCTATGTTTAAATTCCTTGTGCATCTCATTCCTGTTTGTGATTATTGTTCCTAGGTATTTGAATTCAGCCACCTCCTCAAAATTTCTCTCATTTGTCATTAGCTGTCCATTTCCATTATATAATGAATTTTTATGTGTGACCATAAATTTAGTTTTATTGATATTTACTTCCAGTCCCAATTTCCTAGTGTTACTCAGTAGTGTTTGCATGTTGGCCTTTAGTATCTCCTCGCTATCGGCCAACAATACTACATCATCAGCATAAACTAACAGCTTATTAATACGATTGAGTTGTAGGCCTTCTTGATCCTCTAAAGATTTGATGGCATGCTCTATTACAGAATTAAATAGTAGAGGAGATAGTGCATCTCCTTGCTTCAACCCATTATGGATTTCAAAAGTATCCGAAAACTGTTTGCCTACACGCACCCTACTCTTTGTGCCATTTAGACACATTCGTATAAGTCTAACTAACTTTTTAGGAATTCCGAACTCCAACAGGATACTATATAACTTCTGCCTTTTAATTGAATTGTATGCCTTTTGGAAGTCTATGTATAGTTGGTGTACATTACCATTATATTCCCACTTCTTTTCTAAAATCTGTCTTAAGCTAAAAATCTGATCCATTGTAGACCTGTTTTTTCTAAATCCACATTGATGATCTCCTAGAATCTCATTAATATAAGGAGTAAGTCTGCTTACTAATAAATTTGTTAGAATTTTGTACGAAGTTGAAAGTAATGAGATGCCCCTATAGTTGTTGCAATCAGTTTTATCTCCTTTCTTATAAATTAGTATGATAATTGATTCTTTGTATTCATCTGGAAGAGCTTCTGTATCCCAAATCAAATTAAGCAACTGGCGTATCTTGTCCATCAATTTTTCTCCACCTGATTTTATTAGTTCTGCAGGGATATTATCTGAACCTGATGCTTTATACAGCTTCAATTTTTCTACTGCCATTTCAACCTCTAATGAACTTGGTTCTACGATTAACCTTTCTGCTGTCTGTAAATTATCCTCGTCAATGTCCTGTTTTGTATGTACATTTAATAATCGATTAAAGTAACTTTTCCATCCATTTAATATACTCCTGAAATCTGCAATCATATCCCCATTTTCATTCCTAATTATGTTTGTTCTAGCCTGAAACCCTTTCTTCTCTATCCTGATTCCCTGATATAATTCTCTAATGTTCTTATTTTTGGCATTCATTTCAAGATTATTAATCTTCTCTCTCAGATATTCCCTCTTTTTACTCTTTAGTAACCTTGTGGTTTCCCGTCTGACACTAACCCAATTACTCCAAATTTACCTCATTTGCCTCATGTAACCATTTGATTTTTGCTTGCTTTCTTTTCTTTAAAATGTCGGCACATTCCTAATCAAACCATTTCTTGTTTTTCCTCTTTTTTAAGTGCCCAATGCTTTCTGATGCTGACAATTTAATAGTGTCTCTTATAGCTTTCCGTTCTTTATTTATATCAGTTTATTCTTCGTTTGCCACATTGTCATATGAAGATTTCAGTACTTCAAATCTATTAGCAATTTTAGTTCGGTATTCTTGCTGAATTTCATCATTTTTCAAGGTTTTTAAATACAATTTTTCAGAATCATCTTTATCTTTTGTTCCTCTCATTAGCGACAGACGTTGTCTGATTTTCACTCTGACCAGATGATGATCCGAATTGTAGTCTGTCCCTCTAACTGATCTAACATCGATGATGCTACTGTGCCAGCGTTTGTCAACTAATACATGATCTATCTGGTTCCGAGTTTCTCCATCTGGGGACGTCCAGGTGTATTTATGGATATCCTTATGCTGAAATGTTGTGCTCTTAACAATGAGATTCTTTGATGTGGCAAAAGTGACTAATCTAACCCCATTGACGTTACTATCTTCACGAAGACTGAATTTGCCTATTGTTGGTTTGAATATATCTTCCCACCCCACTTTTGCATTAATATCTCCTAAGATAATTTTCATATGATATTGTGAAAGGCTATCAAATACGCATTCTAATTCTTCATAGAACTCATCCTTGATCTTGTTATCTTTATCTTCTGTGGGAGCATGTACATTTACGATTATCAAATCATGCCGTTTACCCTTTAGAATTATGTATATCCTATCACTGACAATCTTAATATCTCGGATAGCGGATAAGATCCTCCTTTGGACTAAAAAAACCCGTTCCAAATTCAGGTCTTTCTGCACCCCCGTAGTATAATGCAAAGCTTCCAGATTCCTGACTACCTTCTCCTGGCCATCGAACTTCCTGTAAAGCGACTATATTCAAGGGTGATTTATCGATTCACGGGTAAATAGCTCTAGTGCCCCGCTATTATATATAGTCCTAACATTCCATGTTCCTATGAACATATCCCTATGTTTGAGCCTTTGGCATGGGTTCCCTGAAGTAGTCACCGCCCGGAGAACCGAATGGGGGACTATTTGACCTCCGGAAAATTTTACCACAGTTGAACCCATGTTCGCATTTCTTGACGGTTGTATTTTGACGGTGAAAGATCGTTACTGCTTTGACCAAGATACTATTTCGTCTGGCTTATCACCTTCGACCAGTCCGGCATGGGTAACCCTATCGGCAGCAATGCTACCGCCGGAATAGCTCTCGGGATCATTTAAGAACGCAAGCCACTCCACCACGACAAGGTAAAGATACCATGGAGGGTTAATTCTGGAAATGCTTGTTATTATTCATTACAGAGACTCTTGATGTCCCAACTCCTTTAAAAAAAAACGTTAAACTGAAAATATATAAAACTATTATTCTACCAGTTATATTAATTGAATGCGAAACATGGACTCTTACTTTAAGGGAGGAAAGGAGATTACGAGTATTTGAGAATAAAGTTCTTAGGAAAATTTTTGGACCAAAGAGAGATGAACAAACAGGTGAATGGAGAAGACTGCATAACAGTGAATTACATGGTCTTTATAGGAAGCCAGATATAATGAGAACAGTTAAGTCTCGTAGACTGCGATGGGCAGGACATGTGACACGATTGGGGAATGAAAGTCTTGCATGGAAGCTTCTTGTAGGAAAACCAGAGGGAAAACGCCCAGTTGGTAGACCAAGAATGAGGTGGGAGAATAACATTGACTATGATTTAAGGGAAGTAGATAATACAGGGAGTGATTGGAAAACATGAGCTCAGGATAGAGTTGTATGGAGAGCTTATGTGCGCGCGGCCATGAACCTACGGGTTTGATAGTGCCAGTGAGTTAGTTAGTCATCCGCTAGATAGTCAACAGACGCTATATTTAAAAAAATATATATTGTAGAAGTAAGATCGACACATATACGCTATATAAAAAGTAGAAACTATTCCCATGAGTAGTACCTAAATAGTTATCATTGGAATTTGCAATAATGACTAGTTATAATATTATAAAATCTACAAAAGTCACACTTTTACGATGATCTTCTACAGAAAAAGCACCAAAGCATATAATTGCGATATGTATATTACCTCAGGTAAAGCATCTATAAATAAGTATGAAAACTTTCAAATTCTGAGGCGTAAAAATCCTAAGTACGGCTTCATTCAAACGAAGAGTAAGCCATGTGCTCTGTGTAACTGATTTAGGACGTGTAAATTAATCTCAAGTCTAACATAAGAACAAAAATATTTTTGAATTGTTATACTATTTCAAGCGCAGTTTTCGAATTGTGATACTAAGACATCACTTGTTAACGCGCATATTAAAAAAAAAAAAGAAAATACATGTAAACACCTCGGAAAGGATCTGCGACGCAGACCACTTTCACGTTCTGCGCAGATTGCTAGTAGTGGGGGTCTTCCGTGCTGACCAGATTACTACTAATCTGTAGATTACGAGGTTTGAAATGCAGGTACTTCAATACAGAAAAAAATAAATATTATTGAGAATCACTATAATATGCTGGAAGGAGCTTGTTCTAGGATAATTTCCTAACTCCAACCAAATGTAAACGATGAAAGAACGAGATAGTAAACGCATGCAACAGCAACTCATGTTAACGTTGAGCCTCTCCACATTAAGCCACAATAGTGTTGATACCAGGGTAGCCATCTGAAAGTTCATACAGGAAAATTCCCATAATCCTTTGCTAGAATGAGCTAACTGCACTGTAACATCAATTTTAGTTTGCGTGTGTCCACGCGGGGGTATTGCATGTTATTATTTTGTCCCCATAAAGTACGGAAAATGCCTGAAAATTGTATGAAAAATTGGGATAGAAATAACCTAAAAATACAATGTTAAAAAACTTAACGCTGAAATATTAACTGTGAATTATGTGTAAAGCAGAAAAACTAAAAAAAAAAAAAAAAGTCAGTCTAAACTTAAAACTCTCACAAAAATAACTCTCTCCCTAACCTTATATTCATAATTTTTGGCTATCATGTGTTATTGATATCGAGGTTAAGAATTGCAAAACTAGTGGAAAAATCGCGTGTTACCAGTAGCTAGATAGCTCAAACCTAAATAAAGGTAAATGTAAAGTGGAGGCCTGGAGGTAGAAGAAGCTTTAAGCTCTCACCTTTCTAGACAACTGGCAAAATATGTCAGCTCTGTCTGATGGCCGCTTTTGCCCTCATAACATATGTCTGACACTCTTTCAATTAGAGGTTGAATGAATCCCAGGGCCACGATATCGCCGGAAGACTTTGTCCAATTTAAAAATGCTGACGCCCATCAGCAATCAAATCCCAGCGACCTTCCCGGTTGTTGTCTTAATCAACTACGCTATACCATGACCCTCAAATATTAATAAACACGTTGACAAACATGCCGATATCACGAGGTGTAGGCCTAATCGAAATGTATCGATGTATTAGATGAGGCAGAGGAAGACCTAAAACTTCCTGGAGTCAGGGAATATATTTATGCTGGCTGGATGAGATCCATCTCTGTAAAATACAAATGGGGATGTGCCGGCAGCCCAGAGCCCTCTAGGCCTGGAGTTTATTATTATATTTACATGGTTTCAGTAGGAGCTATAGCTCAAATGAGAAACTAAAAGTTCTGAAAAACTCCCAACAACAAATATTTGAACCATCACAACTAGATACATAAAAAATGGAAGTCAACTCCGTTTCATGGTCTTTACGTCGTAGGCCTATTACATCCTAACTTAATTTATTCGCTCATACTATTATGTATCATATGTACGCGTCCAGTCTCATCGCAGTATAAACCTCGAATGGGACCCTGAAGCCTCGGACTACCCCAAGAAAGAAGACTGACTGACTGACTGTTTTGTGGCAATGACTAGCATTGCCCAGTGTGCCGCTTTTTGGGAACCAGTTGAGGTCCCTTGGCGGCCAAACACCATTGTGTTTATTCAGTAGGGGTTTCGTTCCTTAGCCTTGCTGTCTCGCGGCTTATGTGTTCATTACCGTAGCAGGTATGGATGATATGAGGATGGTCCCTCACCAGAGCAGGGTCATCATAAACCATAGTCGCCGGACAAGCAGAGAGTCCGAAAGCCGGCGACATGGAGTGAGCCACACTACTCTAGCTGGAATCCAGCACACATATCATGGAAGTGGACCGTCATCGGGGTCTCTGGTGAATATGTTTTGGTGTACAGCACGTTGCTGTAGCATATGCCCTATATTGCGAACAATTGGATTCTCATGATTTTCTATATGTTGCAACATGTGCACAACCCTTTTTTCAATTGTATCAGCAATATAGGGCATCTGTGCTTGGTCGTGAAGTACTTAGCCATCTCCAAAACATGAGTTCACCAGATTAGTCAGGAACACAAACCTTTCCATAGGTGTCGACAGACCACTCAGCAGAGGCTGAATGTTATGGAAAAGTTGTTGTCCCTGATCCGTCATTGGTATAGCAGCCACAGACCCTGGCTGACGTGGGACAGTGCCTGCAGTAGGTTTAACTGTGATGCCAGAATTTACCATAGAACTATATGAGACTGTAGGATTAACAGGTTTTGATGTGAAAGTTCGAGGTTGGGACGCCGGGGTTGTTGGACTTTGGTTTGGTTTTCTTTTTTCATAAATCTCTTTTGCTTTCTTATAGGCTTCACAACCCCGGTAGGAAGCGGGATGTCCCTCTTCCCCACAGTTCGCGCACTTCAGCAGGCTCTTGTCCGTGAGTGCCTCGGTTCTCACCGGACACTCACGATGACTATGAGTACCAGCGCAAATTACGCAAGATGGGGTTAAGGAACACCCCATGAAAGTATGGTTTAAACTTCTGGCATCTGAAGCACTGCTTCATGCCAGCTCTAGGTCTGTATGGTTCCACAGCCACCACTGTCAAACAGAGGCGGTTTAAGTTATATATTTCCCTACCAGCATCATTGTTCTGAAGTTCCAGGATGTATAATGGTAAGGGAGTATAAACTTCTCCTTCTTTTTTGGTGATTTGCTTTACCGATATTATTGGATATTCTAGTTCTTTAAGTTCTTCCTTGACTTCATCAGCAGTGATGCTGGAAGGTAGCCTCTTTAGAACAGCCCTCAGAGGCAGATCTTTTTTGAGTTGAAATGTATAAAATTCTTTCTTTGCATTTTTGAAGTACTCTTTGAGTAGATGAAAGTCTGCCTCCGAGGTAGCGTAGTATCTCAAACCGTCCTGGGTTTTAACTACTTTCACGTCTTTTTCGAATTTTCCTTTTAATTCCCGATTCATCCTGAAAAGGTCACCATGTCCAATCACCGTTATGGGTGGTGGGCGTGGTTCCCTTTTCGGCTGCGGCATTACTTGAGGCTCCCTGGACGGTTGGCTACTACGCGTGGTAGCTGCTGTAGTCTGCTTGTCCCATGACGGTCCAAGTTGAGGAGCCTGAGGGTCGACAGTGTCCATTGGTTCCGGTAATTCGGATAAAATTGAAAATTTATTTTGCACTGGCACAGTCGACACCTCATTTTGTCGTGATGTGACCTTAGTTTCCTTATTTGTGGTTGGTTTCACTTTATTTGAAACTGTATTCATGTTAACTTTTGAACTATTTTGGGATGGTTTCTCTTTATTTGAAACTGTATTCATGTTAACTTTTGAACTATTTTGGGATGGTTTCTCTTTATTTGAAACTGTATTCATGTTAACTTTTGAACTATTTTGGGATGGTTTCTCTTTATTTGAAACTGTATTCATGTTGTCATTTGAACTATTTTGGGATGGTTTCTCTTTCTCATGTGTTTTAATCTTTTTAGGTTCAGGTACATATTCTGTATTCGCTATAGGAATTTGATCTGCACCTGTGAAAAAACAGGATACAGGAAGTTCCATAAGTATTGTTTTCAATTCATGAAGCATTTTTTCAAAATAATCTTGGTTAGATTTCATATTGAGCTTAATCTCACTTAATCTTTTTAGGCAATCATGTGTAACATCACGAGCAAAATCGGACTGACCGAAATTTGGGAACGTGCTTATGAAATTGATAACTATAACGAGGGCACCACACACCTCGCAAATCCACTTGTATATATAATAAACGAACAGCACCAATAACTGTTTGCAGGTGCTAACGATTATAAATAATTTTAGAATTTGTTTCGATGTACACCCAATAACTTATAATACAGTTTAAATACCTATATTATTTTACACCAAACCTGGTCTTAATTTTAGTCATTTTCTCCTTCTTTGCACTAAAGAACGCGCTAGGAGCGCTCAAATCAAATATTTATCGCATACAATTAACATGATGAGGGGAAGTAGATTATACAGGATATGATTGGAAAACATTAGCTCAGGATAGGGATGTATGGAGAGCTTATGTCCACGTGGCAGTGAACCTTTGGGTTCAATGGGATGCCACGGTGGTAAAGTGACATCTGTAGATGTTACATGTGAACTCAGTTGTAGTGGCCCTTTGGGGCCGTAGTAGCAGAATTAAAAAAAAAAAACGCAGCGCGAACAGGAGCACTGGATCGTGTATTAGTAACTGTTCTCCATTCCTATGCTATTTCTATGTTTCAAGAGTTATACAACTGTCATGAACGATAGAGTAGGCTTTGTGTTATATTGGAGGCACAATAAAGAAATGCTAGGGAAATTATAATAATTGAATTAAGAATAAAACAAAAATACCGGTATTGCAGCAAATTAGAGGTTATATAGAAACATGATTAATTTTTTCTGTTCAGTTGGTCGAAAGTAGGAGGTTATGGTGTAGAAAGAGAAAGAATATGATTTTTATGTGAGAATGCATTACATTTACTACATATGCAAGGAAAGTTTAATTACTGTGAAATGAAACAGGTGGCTTCAAGTTCCCTGAAGGAATTTACACCTTCATCAGCATTGGAAGTTACTGAACATATGATGATTAAAACTAGTTCAATACATAAACAACATTAATTTACATATTGTTTCAATTATTATTATACAGAATATAATGAAAATGGCAAAATTTCATGTATGGATTTTTGGAAATTTCTTATAATGTGTAACTGAATTATTTCTGCAGTCTTAGTTAACTTAAAACTAACTTATCAATATTTAAAGCTAACCAAAATGACACACTAACCTATACTAGACCACAAGTGACAAACATAAGGTTAATGTGGTTATTTACTTGTCATCAACCAATGATTTCATTCAATCTGAATTGTTTGGATGAAAATATATCTTAAAACCTAATTAACTGACATTCAATCCAACTGTCCTTTTTTGTATAGCATTTATTATTAATTCGGTTGAATTTTGGTTAGTTAGCTTTTAAGATATATTTTCAGTTCAACAATTCAGATTGAACAAAATTATGCAAATGAAATTGTTCATTCATAAAATGTTCCCAGTATGAGATATTTTAAAGGCTAACTGACCGAAATCCAATCTAATTAATAATAAACACTACAATAAAAAGGACAAACGTAATATTAGCATAAGTTATTTTGGTTTGTTAGCTTTTACATTCTAAGAATGGGTTAATATATGAATAATGACATTCAAGGAACATTATTTCATAAAGATGTCTAAGCATACTGCTTGTTATTAATATTGCATGCGTTAAAATGAAATAGTTTATCTTCGATTGTTAATTTGAATAATTTGAATGGAGTCCTTGGTTGATGACAAGTAAGTATCTTACTTTATTTAGGGTTAGTTTTTTTTATTAATTACTAGCTAATACCCGGCGTGCGCTGCTACGCCTAAATAAATGATAACGTGTTTTTATGTTTAATTGAATAAGTAAAAGGAAAACAAATTATCCATTTATTTAATTATTAATAAATTTAGATACCCCGTGCTGATTACTCGGTATTGCCCGGGAATCTACGTATCCAAATGTATTTCGCATTAATGAGCTGAAAGACAATAATCGTTATTTCGACTTATCGGTGCTGCTGCTCTGCTTGCCCGGGAATCTACTTATCCCGATCTTCTTGGCACCAATGAAAGACAAGAATAGTTATTGTGAGTTACCCATAAAAGATAAACATATGCTGTCGCGGGCTTTTTTGTAGATTTTTTTTTGTGACGTTCAATTCTATGTATATTAATTAGGCGTGTTTGTTATGGTTTAGGCAGCGTAAACCATTTAAGCGTTCAAAAAGCCACTTTTTTTTTACTTTTCACTATAAAGGGCGATTTTTAAGAGTGAAGGGCTTGAGAATTAAAATTCTCTTAGAGCCTATAACCTTCCCGGGAAAATCCTGAATATTTTGCAAAAAGCCCCATCACAACCGGCAGTGCACGCTTGTCCGGCAATCAACTTATTCCGATCTTCTTGTCATCAATGAAACACAAACATAGCTATTGTGAGTTATCCGTAAAAGATAAACGTATGCTGTCGCGGACTTTTTTGTAGAGTTTTTTGAGATATTCAATTCTGTGCAAATTAATTTTGTATATTTGTTATGGTTTAGGCAGCGTAAGCCATTTAACCGTCAAAAAAGGATTGTTTCGCGTTTTTCACTACAAAAGGTGATTTTTAATGATGTAGGAGTTGAGTATCACAAGTCTTTTATAGCCTACGTTCATTCAGGTAATCTCCTGAACATTTTGCAAAAAAAAAAAAACATTACAATCGGATCAACGGTAGGCCGCGCATAAAGTACGAACAAACAAACAAATAAACATTCATTTTGATATATTAGATATATAGTATAGAATGTTTTATAGATATATCATTCGTCCTATCGTCTTTCTAATGTTTTAACTTCTTCTTCTTCTTCTTCTTCACTTCACGGGCTAGGCAAATTGCCAGTTCCGCCGCCTCACAGTTGTTCTGTCCATCTTTTCACTGGCCTTCCTACATTCCTTGAACCTCTTGGCTTGTAGTTAAATGCTGCTTTTGGTAATCTTGATTAATTTTTCAGGATGGGAAAATTTACGAGACAACCTTCAAGGAGAGACTTAAATCCGTGTATATTATCGGGATCGTAAAATAATCTCAAGTCTTAATGAAAGCCTCTGAGCAAAATATAATCGGGCTTTCATACCAAGTAGTATTATATAGTTCCCTTTCGCCGCCCGCGAAATTTAAAGGCGGCAATTTGACCATTAGAATAAAAATGCGTCGTAATATACTTTTTATATATTTTAAATAATATACGGACATTTCTAGAGATATCACCTTGGAGGAAAGATAAGATCGATATATTTCATTCAACAGATCCGGGCAGTACAGCTATCAGTTCAATTTTTTTCTTTGTTTTACTGTTTATCGCTTTCTAGGTTGTTAATTTAAAATTCCCAACGCCTTTGGTAATCGAATGCAGTACCCGGAGCCGCCGGACATTAATAAAAGTTTTATCTTAATAAGTTAATACATCTTCCTGCTGAAAAGCTTAAAGTTAATACTCGGTTTCTCGTGCATTTACGTCCTTTTTTAGATCAAAAAGCTCTCCTGTTGTCACAGACTGCGGTTACATGGGACGCGGGTCACGTATGTACTAGGGAAATTGTGTTGAATTCACGGGTGAAGAATGCAAGTAGCTTGGCCTGTGGATTAAACTGGGCATGAAGGTCTCTAACTTTCAAATACATTTCAACTTTGTGACTACTTAAATATGTTCACTAAATAATAAGGGAAATAAAAAAAAGCTTAAAACCCATAAAAAATAGTAAATAATTTAAAGATAAAGGTAAAAAGCTCTTTCACGCTAATTTGATTTATTTTATAATATGTTATATGAATTACTAGGTGTCCGGAAAAAAAAATGGTCACAGAAAACAGATCAGTAGTAAAAGATTTTGAAGTGTCATTCAGTTCTCCGTGGGAATGACCATGATTTATAAAATTATTATTAAATTCCGTGAAGTAAATAGTCACAAAGTAAATATTAATATAAATACCTGGCAGGTGCCGTAGTTTTCAACTAGGTTATTTTATTGTAGAACTTTTAAGAACTGTAGGCCTTTCGGAACTAGGCTTCCATCATCAGCGGAAGGACATGAGCTATTAACTGATGTTGTTATTTATCAACGCTTAACATCAAAACAACAGTCAGTAGCTATCGACGACGCTGGAATGTCGCTGATTTAAAAAGCGTCGCAAAACAGCAACAGTTAGTAGCACATGATGATGAAAGGCGGTATCCGATATGCCTGCAGTTTTTAAAAGTTATAACAAATAATAACCTAGTTGAGGACGATATTTTATTAAGTATGATTTATATGTCAGAAAAAGTAAAATATACAGTTTATTTCTGCGTTTATTTACCTCGAAAGTTTGGCATAAAGTCAGAAAGTATGGATATTGTACAATTCGAAGTACGTTTTGTAAGTTTCAAAGAAAACTTATCTTTTTTCCCCTGAACTCTTCAAATAAGAAATATTATTATCCATCTTCATAACGCAACTGAAAAAAAAAATCAATGGCAGTATCAAACCCATCAGTCTCAGTTTCTAAGGGTTAGGATCCTTTTGTCTGGTCCTGAGCGTCGCAGGTTTGAACCCAGCTGGAGATGATGGAATTTATAGGATGGAAAAATCCCAGGAGAAGTCCTTAAGCAATGGATCATGAATTTGAAGATTTTAGGGCTCTAAATGGACTTCAAGCCTATATTAGAACCTCCGAGCAATTTTAACCGATCTTTCTCATATAAATAATACTTCAAGTTGTGTACTAAATGTTTACTTGAGTCGATGTGCCTCGCTGAAATCTATACCGAAATAACAGTAACTAAATTTGCTTGGTTAAATGACTCCCACAAGGGAGCAGATTTGTCCTACATGAGAATTTACGGGTATAGACAGAGAGACTATAGACAATCGAACCTGGAGGTCCATGGTAGCGTGTCATAAGTTCTCTCTACATCCATATTGCTAACGTTTTTCATAATTCCGTGTATAATTCTCTTCCTTCAAATCATTGACTACCTACCTCCGCCATCCTTCTGAATTTCAGACAAGATGATCCAGTGCGCGTATTTAATTCCCATTTCATGCGGTCTTGTCTTTAATATTCGTGTTGTATCGGAGATGCCGATCAATCGGCATGGACGACCCTCTACATCGTTGTGTGGTCAAAAAGTATGTTATGGTTCAGAGTTAAAAAATAATAAGAATAAGAATAAGAATAATATAATAATAATAATACTAACAATAATAATAATAGATTTATTATATCTGGAAGACTTAAGAATTTAAGGGCTTGTGTACCACTGAACCAGGTTAGAAAAAAAATACAAAATGTACTCTTACATCTAAATTACAATAAACAAAATTATTACATGGTATATCTACGATATAATTATTATTTCAATCTCTGATATTTTGAATAAGGGAATTCCAGGAGCGGGCAGAGTCTACTGTGAAATAAGTAGAATATGGAGTGGTGTGGAGAGGGATTGTTAGCAGACTGTTATCTTGTGACCTAACTAACCCACTGATACTATCGAACCCATAGGTTCATGGCCGAGCGGACATAAGTTCTCCGTATATCCCTATCCTGAAATAATGTTTTCCAATCGTCCCCTGTATAATCTACTTCCCTCAAAAATAGTTAATGTTATTCTCATATTTCATGCTTGGTCTACCAACTGGGCGTCTTCCCTCTGGTTTTCTTACAAGAAGCTTCCATTCACATCTTTCATTTTCCATTCGTGCCACATGTCCTGCACATCGCAGTTCATGAGACTTAACTGTTCTTTTTATATCTGACTTCGTATAAAGACCATGTAATTCACTGTTATGCAGTCTTCTCCATCCACCTGTCTGTTCATCTCTCTTTGGTCCAATAATTTTCCTAAGAACTTTATTTTCAAATACTCGTAATCTCCTTTCCTCCCTTAAAGTAAGAGTCCACGTTTCGCATCCATATGGTATAACTGGTAGAATAATAGTTTCATATATTTTCAGTTTAAGTTTTTTTTAAAGGAGTTGGGACATCAAGAGTCCCTGGCACGCATAATAGCACGCATTTCCAGAATTGAGCCTATGTTTAATTTCTTTGTGCATCTCATTCCTGTTTGTGACCTAGTGTCAATATTGTGGTAAAAAAGATAATTTCTTAAATCTGGACGCCAGATAGCTAGGAGTGTAGGAAATCGTAAGCTTGAAAAAAAGTAAAGAAATTGCAATTTACGTCTGTTACTAAGACGGAGCCAAGAGAGGTTATTGAAGTTTTTGGAAATATGTTCAAAACGCGGATATTGAAAATTAATCGCATTCCAGCATTACGAACACGTTGCTGTCTCTACAAGTAACCGCTTAGGTCATTATATATAACGTCACAATAATCGAAGTGTGGCAACACAAGATCTGAACAAATCCCTACTGGTCATGTTTCTGTAAGGCCCGGGAATGTATAAATGAGTATAAATTTATACGAATGATATTTTTAAACCAAAGTGAAGGACAAAGTGTATGTATGTGTGTGTGTGAGAGAGAGAGAGAGACAGACAGACAGAGAGAGAGAGAGAGAGAGAGAGAGAGAGAGAGAGAGAGAGAGAGAGAGAGAGAGAGAGAGAGAGGAGAGAGAGAGGAGAGAGAGAGAGAGAGAGAGAGAGAGAGATAAAGATTCAGTTCTTCTGGAATTAATGAGAATTAATGATAAACAACCGTTGAGGTTATTTTGAAAAACGTTAACATTTTAAAATTCATACCTGGCATTTCAGTCTTTCTCAACTAAATCAAGTTTCACTTCAAAAACGTTGACAGCCATATGACATTGTATGCTTTCAGAAAATATTCCATCACCTAGATAGATGGAAAGCTCTGCGGCCATCACTTACGGTAAATGTTGGCAATGAGCGATCCATTTTGGTTCTCCTTTATAGGCAGAACCCCGGCTTCCTGTAAAATACGTTAGCTCCGGTTTAAATTTTAAATTTAAATTTGAAATTAATTGGCCGAGTGAAGTCAGAAGCGGATCTTTTTGGGTTCTATTCCAGCATTTACTCTTTGGATTGAGGGATATCGCTTAAAACCTCAATCGGATCTTGCCAAGTTTGGCTTTTTGATGAGTCTATGTTGGGAGGGCCAAAACAGGACTTCAGGCCTCTCTTTATTTAAATATAATCTACGTACATTTCAGGTTATTACAGCTATTCATACAATTATGGTAATATGTAATTTTTTTTTAATTTTACTCTTTAGTTGTTGTTGTCTGGTGATGTCAATTTCTCTGGAATTGGTGGGATGAACCTGTAGCAGTAGGATTAGTCCCTAATGGTTTGTATTAAGATATATTGATACATATTATATGCCAATGTTGTAATTTTAATTGCTGTGTAATTGTGTAATGTAAAATGAACAAACGTGTAATAGATTTTTGCCTGTCTGGTTACACATGGATGGTAAATGTTGATGAATTATTTTCTTAAAGGCCTAGAATGTCACATGATTGACTAAGTTTTAAACTGAATTTAGTTGACGACGACTGAAATATCAGATCAAATTTTAAGTTTTAATCTTTTAGAGAGAAAGAAAAAGAGTGAGAGATAAAGATAGATAGATAGATAGATAGATAGATAGATAGATAGATAGATAGATAGATAGAGAGAGAGAGAGAGAGAGAGAGAGAGAGAGAGAGAGAGAGAGAGAGAGAGAGAGACAGACAGACAGAGATAGATAGATGTATTTAAAAAGTCTCCAGGATTGTATGCATTGCTTTGTAGAAGTATATGATTATTTATAAGGGGATCATTATTTTTGTTTGCACAAAAGAATGTACTGTAGAGAGCTGTATGTTAAGTGTTTCCCTTGTCATGTTTTTCTACAGAAACTTCATTAAGTGAAGAAAACTGTGATTACACAGCGTTCATGTAAATGAGGCCATAAAGCGCTTGAAACAATTCTGCATTTTGATCATGAATTAGAAACAACTAGCTTTCTTGATATTAGTAGGGCCTATTATACTTTTTAACGATGCTCTTCAGCAGCTCAGATCTTTAGAGTCTCAATTTTAATCCGGTGTGAAATATCTAATATTTTTTTTTTGTTCAGAAGCCTCTTATTTCTGCGTTGAGGGTATTTTTCTCTTTTTTCGTATGGAGCAACAGTTTTAGATGGTCCGGATGCTGGCCTCACATCCACATGTGTAATTTACAGAGGTGGACAGATATCCAGCCACTTCAGTAATATGTAGACCTAATCAATATGTCGAATCTTCCGGCATTTCCTCGGTGTTTTCTCAGCCTGCAACCGCTATTTATTGCTTTTTTGTCCAATGACACCAGGTTATCATTTATGAAATTTCTGGATTACTCCCCTGAAATTGACGGAAATTGTAATCCATATGTTAGCTTGGGACAACTGGAAGATGGAGTTACAATATTCCGATGATATGATGGGTGATAAATGATAATGAAGTGCCAGGAGAGAACTTAACCTAAACATAACCTACATTCCAGACCATGGTCAGCCACAGGAATTATTTACTTTATAAAACAAATCTAACCGGGAATCGAACCTGGGACCTCATGAACTATAGTCAGAAGCTCTGACCACAAGACAATGAGGTTGGTTCTGTTGTTTATTGTAGCCACACAAATATCTCATGATGCGATGCTTGGTGGACATCAGTCGCATATTGGCCAAAATTTAATGATAACATTTCTTATCCCATACGGACTTGTATCAGGGCATGTACTGTACCATACGTCCACGCCAAGATCACACGGATATGAAGCGGAACTGAAGTTCTTTTACATGTTGCATATCTACGACTCGCGTCTCATGGCTTTACTACCCTTTCGAAGGAAGACAGAATTAAGGATTTCACGTCCTTAAGAGAATAAGTTGAAATAAGGATTGAAATGCAAGTAATAATAAAAAAAAACTCTGATTTTAATTATCTGATATTAATAAACATTTTTGTGCCGAATATGAATACATTTCAATCAGTTATTTCAGAAACCGGACTTCTCCACTTTCTTGTGGATTTGAGTTAAATATAATAATAATAATAATAATAATAATAATAATAATAATAATAATAATAATAATAATAATAATAATAATAATAATATAATAATAATAATAATACAAATAATAATATTTTTTTATTTAGGAATATTCCACAATACAGCGTTTCTCCTTCAACCCAAAGTGATTTGTCCCCAGAGGTTCCTGTCTAAAGCTTCTCCTTCCCTCAAATCTCTAGCTTCCATACTTCTCTTCACTTCATCCATCCATCGTTCTCTAGGCCTGCCTCTTCAACTTCTTCCATTAGCTTTCCAATTAAGGATCTTCTTTGGTATTCTGTCTTCTTCCATTCTTATGAGGTGTCCATACCATTTCAAAATTTTTCTTCTATTTTTCCTAATATGCTTTTTTCAACTTGCATAATTTCCCTCATTGTGCTGTTGTGACCTTATCCCTTCTTGAAATTCTTGTCGATCGCCTCCAAAAATCCATTTCTACTATTAATAACTTGTTGGCATATTTTTATACCTACTCTCCAGGCATCGGACCCATATAATAGAATGCCTTGTAAAAGAACTTGAAATATAGTTTTCTTCATTCTTTATGTTCTATTTCTATTCCAAAGCACTGAGTTCAACATAATAACAACAACAATAATAATGCTTTATTTAAGTGGCTGAGTTAAGGTCATAACAACTTCTCTTCCACTCAACCAACGAAAAGCTAATAAAATCATACAAAAATTACATACTTATAACAATTTTAAATATTATTAAAATATAGGCTAAATTAAATATAGTGCAGATTTGGTATAATATTAGTTAACACTAACAAAACATGGAATAAAATAAGATAAAGTAAGTAAAGTAAGTAAGGGAAGAAAGGAGATTACGAGTATTTGAGAAAACGTTTTGGACCAAAGAGAGATGAACAGACAGATGAATGGAGAAGACTATATAACAGTGAACTAAATGGTCTTTAAGGGAGGCAGGTATAATAAGAACAGTTAACTCTCATAGACTAGGATGAGCAGAGTATGTGACACGAATGGGGAATTAAAGACTTGCACGGAAGCTTCTTGTAGGAAAATCAGAGGGAAAATGCCCAGTTGGTAGTCCGAGAATGAGGTGGGAGAATAACATTAACTATGATTTGAGGGAAGTATGATGAAAGTTAAAAATTAATTTGTACCTGTTGGTAGGAGCCGTCGTTCTCAACTTTGTTAATATATTGTATATAAAATTAACTGGAGCGCTTTCGGAAGTTATCTTCCATCTTCTGCAGGTTGAGCTTCCGCTACTTCACCTCAACGGAATTTGATATGAATGTTACTAGTATTGATCGAGGGAAGTAGATTATATAGGGGATGATTGGAAAACATTAGCTCAGGATACGGATATATGTAGAGCTTATATCCGCGCGGCCATGAAATTACGGGTTGCCAGTGAGTTAGTTAAGTAAAGCTTCTTAGATGAATATTTGTAGGTATATACAAAATGTTGAATATAGTTGTTATGCAGTTGATATTTTCATTGTGTGGAAATTAAGATATCAGTTAATTTGGATTTAAATAATGATAGTGATTGGCATTATTCTACCGGTTATATTATATGGGTGCGAAACATGGACTCTTACTTTAAGGGAGGAAAGGAGATTACAAGTATTTGAGAATAAAGTACTTAGGAATTTTTTTTGACCAAAGAGAGATAAGCAAACAGGTGAATGGAGAAGACTACTTAACAATGAACTACATGGTCTTTATAGGAAGCAAGATATAATAAGAACAGTTAAGTCTCGTAGACTGCGATGGGTAGGACATGTTGTACGTATGGGGAATGAAAGACTTGCATGGAAGCTTCTTGTAGGAAAGCCAGAGGGAAAAAGCCCAGTTGGTGGACCAAGAAAGAGATGGGAGAATAACATTAACTATGATTTGAGGGAAGTAGAATATACAGGGAATGATTGGAAAGGATTAGCTCAGTATAGGGATGTATGGAGAGTTTATGTCCGCGCGGCCATGAACCTACGGGTTCGATAGTGCCAGTGAGTAAGTAAGTAAGTAAGTAAGTAATTAAGTAAGTAAGTAAGTAAGTAAGTAAGTAAGTAAGTAAGTAAGTAAGTAACTAAGTAAGTAAGATAGACAGAACCTGACATGACTTGGAATGTAAATATATCTTCAAAGACAGATCTGTCAATTTTGACAGAAACTGTATTTCTGCAATCTTTTTATATATGCACCCTGTTGTGGTATATTATTTTATATTTCATGCAGAAACTAGACTTCTTCGGGAGATATCCGATTTTTGCTTGTAATGCACTAGCTGTTGTGAGATATCTTTTATGCAAAATCTGAAACTTCCTGTGATCCCTGTGCAACCGTTTTTCTGTACCAGGAAATTTAATGGAAATGTTTTTATATTCATATTTTAAAAGAGAACGGTTCTAGAATTTAGCGAATTCCAACGAAATTAAGCTACTACAATTGTTCTCACGAAAATAATTATATACATGATATGAAAAGAAAAATAAATGCCACAGTCTGGATTTGAACCGGAGTTTCTAACTTTGTACGTTTAGCGCTCGAACAAACTAAGCTGCTCAGGAATCGTAACACAAACATTTATTTTTCTTAGGGATATAAGAAACTCGGGTAATTTGTATTTCTAACATCCAAATAATATATATATATATATATATATATATATACATGCATAAATCATGTCAAAGTTATGAGTTTACTACGGTGCAACATTTTCTTTTAGAAATAAACTTAATTTGCTATAAAAATAAAACAATGTACCTTAACGATAATTCGAAATATAGGCTTGAATTCTTTTATGAGCCCAACATTTTCAGACTTCGGACCTATGGCATAAAGACGGTCTTAGAGGACTTTTCCCATGGATTTTTCCGTCCTAAAAATGTATCTACCGCAGCCACGTTCGAATCTGGGACTCTCAGGACCAGGGAACATAACCACTAGGCCACCAAGTCTGATAATAGTGGTACATGTTTAAAATAAATGTGACGGATTTATCAAGACGTTACTAAATTATGACGTGTTCGATATTGTTGATGAAGCAGAGCTTCGGTTATTTCCTCTAATTGCACTCCACTAATAAAATGTAAAGTTATTTTTTGCGCGATAGTTCGTTTTGTCGTACTTACAGCAATGGCGACCATGATTGAAAGATCAACGTCCTACATTTCGGGGTTGCCAACCTAAATAACTATAGGCCTACTGTAATAAAACACTATATTGTAATATTACACTATAATATGTAATATTACAATTCACGTGTGGGAAGTAAAACCACTGCCCTTTATGTATACTACATACAATGTATATATAAAAATATCCAAATGGTAGTGTTAATATACGTTATTCGAAACAAATCACTGCACTATAAATGAACTGAACTTTACTTGAAACAAAAACAATAAATACGTACTTGCCGCCATTTTATCACTGATTGGTGTCACAGCCTCCTGTAGTTTCAACTAATAAACATTGCACACATTGTTAACGTTAATCAGTTGTTTATAATAAACGTAAATAGTTCCAACAAAGATGATATTAATCTACTATTATTTATTATTTTGAAAACACCATCGCGCAAAAAAAAAAAATGCACAACGCACGTTTATGAAGTGTTTTACAGAATCTCGGAAATTTGAAACCCGAGCGATAGCGAGGTTTATTCCTCGCTTCTGTAAAACCATTTCTCTACCTCTTATCGTAATATAATATTGTAGAGAAGAAATGTTTAGTTCTGTGGTCATTAATACTAAATTATATAGGGATCATAGAGTTTAAGCCCATTGATAATTACAACTTTTTTTTGTTATTTGTTGTTAAATAAGATTTTGGTAAACATATGCTTATTAAAATAACTACCAACCATGAAGTAGTCCATTCATCCAAATTAAAACTCTATGACATATGTGTAATCATAGACTCATTCTGGATACGTTGGACCCTCCGATCACCCCCTGTTGCACCCACTTCCAGGACAGCTTCTGTGTCTCCCTTATCTACATCTGGAACAATGCCAATATGCTGAGATTTTGTAACATTCGGAAAAAAATGTTGCATTGAACATTCGGATAGAATGGTTGAGCTAGTTAGTATGCCAGGACCCTCACCCCTGATGACCCCACAGTTGGTCGAAGAGTCCATCGGACTTAGCCGGGAGGATTGCTAAGCTTGAATAGCGTCGCAGATCCACCGACGTTTCCCCGGGCCGCCACCCGTGGACGTATCCTGACGCCGCGCCGCTTGTCAGACCGGCGAGGGACCTGTGACAACGTAAAGATCCCAACAGTACGATCGTTTTAGCGCACCAGAGCACCTAATCCCTGGCGACTTCACAGAAGCCATGAGTCCGTAGACTGAGCCAAGGGCTAACACAGCATGACAAATTGTGCTGCTCCAGGCCATGCTCCGGCCAGCTGTGAGTGCATCACGGGGCTCACAAGCTCCAATAGTGAGCGCTTAGTATGACAGATAGAAGTGCTATTGCATGGTTTCATTTGGGGGGATGGATGGTCCATAATTTAACAAATGAAGAAGGCATTAAACTGTGCTCGCTATGCGATGACCGTGAAAACTGGCAGCTTATTACAACATTCTGTAGAGAAACAGAGCAATTTAGATTAGAGTTGCTGCCGGAGATATTTATCAGGTCGGATCGTGGGAGAGTGGCGTGTTGGGATCTTTTAGGATGGATCGAGAGTGAATCAAAAGCATGCAAATTTTGGGTACAGTAAGGAAATTAAGGTATAGCAAAATTGGAGATCAATAAGGATATATGTATTATCAATAAGAAGAATCTCAATATGGTCTTTGTTTTCGATCTTTAATTATATTATATAATAAGTAGTCTTGATACATTGAATAGCCTGATAGTGCATTTGATGTCTGCAGGATCGGGGGGGAAGGGGGTATGAGCGCCCGCGTGTGTAAGTGTGAGGGTGTGTGTAGGTATATATGTGTATGTTTTTTTAATTTTGTTTTCTAGCAACTTATTTTTAAATAATAATGTACAGAATGAGGCTTTTCTCATTTATACACACGGTCCTTTCATGGATGAGTGTAGATGTGTATTATTGTGATGTAGTGTAGAAATAGATTTTCTTCTTCTCTTCTTCTACTACAAGGTTTAGGCTATGCAGCCTGTTCCGACGAAGTTAAAAGTGGAGTCCATCTTCTACGTGGTCGACCAACATCTCTTGTTTCTCTGGGATTATACAGGAAGGTTCTTTTTGGTATTCTTTCGTTGTTCATTCTCATTGTCCATTTCTTATTATTTTCGCTGATTTTATCTTCAATGATATATATATTTAATTCTTCTCGTTTAGTTTCATTCCTTATTCTATCCGCTCTTGTGCATCCTTTCACATTACGTTAAAACAGCATTTCCGCAGTCTGTATCCTGCTTTAATCCCTTGATTTCATTATCAAATTTTCGCTTCCATACAACAACAAAGGAACAGTCATTGTTTTATATAATTTAAGTTTCGTATCTTTCCTTGTTTTCCGACTTAAGGTTCTTTTTATGGTTCCACAAATAGCCTGAAATTTATTTACTTTATTTTCTATATCTTTATTTTCTCTATAAGTTATATCACATCCTAAATATTGAAAATGTGATACTTGTTCTATTATTTTGTTATCCAGTACAATGTTTGATCTAATTCCATATTTACCAATAAATGCCATTACTTTTGACTTATTTATTGATATTTTACAATTATATCTATTGGCTATTAATTTAAATTTATATGCTAACATTTGGAGCTCATTTTCAGATTCTGCTAAAAGTACAACATCGTCAGCGAATAATAAAGCATTTATTTTATCTTTATTATCAATTACGAGGGCGGATCGGAAAGTAACGCACAATATTTTTTTTAAAGTTTAATAGTAAAAAAAAGGAAAAAATCACAAATGAACTTACATCTTTTACCTACTTTTCGACATAGTCACCAACTTTCTCAACACATTTTTCCCATCGTGTTACCAGTTTCAATATGCCCTGTTCGTAGAAGTCCGTTTGGTTGGAGTGTAGCCATCTGCGCACTGCTGATTTCACTTCCACATCTGTCTCAAAGCGTTTGCCGGCCAGGAATTTCTTCATGGGACCAAACAGATGAAAGTCCGATGGTGCAAGATCCGGACTGTATGGTGGATGCTGGAGCACCTCCCAACCAAATTCGGCGATTTTCTAACGAACGACAGCAGCAACATGGGGGCGAGCATTGTCATGAAGAAGTTTAACGTTAATGTTGTGACGTTTGTCACGAATGGCACGACGCAACTTCACCAAAGTTTTAATGTAGGCCGCAGCATTCACAGTGGTCCCGTGTTCAGCAAAGTCCACCAATAAAACACCATGCATATCCCAGAACACTGTCACAAGCACTTTCCTGGCAGATTGAGTCACTTTGAATTTTTTCTTTACTGGGGAACCAGCATGTTTCCACTCCATTGATGCCTGCTTTGTTTCGGGCGTGTAGTGGTACGCCCACGACTCATCACCTGTGACGATTCCTTCCAGAAAGTCATGTCCTTGTGCGTTGTACCGCGTTAAGTGGTCCAAGCTTGCCATCATTCGCTGGCCCTTGTGGTCGTCTGTCAGGTTCTTAGGCACCCAGCAAGCACTAACTTTACGGAATTTCAAATTTTCATGAACAATATCATACACCGCACCATAGGAAATGTTGAACTTCTGCGATAAGGCTCGCAGTTGCACACGCCGGTCGTTCAGAATTGCCGCCTCAATGCCTCTGACATTCTGCGGGATTGCTGCTGTTGTCGGCCGGCCGGAGCGTAGCGAATCACTAAGGTTCACGCGTCCCTCTTGGAAGAATGTGCACCACCTGGAGACATTGCTACGGTCCATACAATCATCCCCATACACGCCACGCATGTCCCTGTGAATTTCTGAATTTCACTGGGTTTATGCCCTTTGGCCCACAAAAATCGAACAACACTTCTCTGTTCCTCACAGGTGGACGACTGTAGCATGCGCGCCATCTTTGTTGCTTAGGTCAAGCTTCTCTCGCAAGAGGTGCATCTGAGAAAAAAATACCATCTGTAGTGAACACGTCAAACTATCTCTCTGTGAAATTTCAACATTCTAGCTGCAATACCAAGGCAGAAAAAAATTATTGTGCGTTACTTTTCGATCCGCCCTCGTAATATTCCTTCATTAGTTAAAACCTTCTTCCATTCTTTTAGGATATCATCCATATAAATATTAAATAATATAGGTGAGAGTGAACACCGTTGTCGTACTCCTTGGTTTATTTGAAAAAATGTCTTATTTTTAGTCAACTGAGGGTCAATACAAATATTTGTTCCATAGTACAAGCTCTTAACAGTTTCTATAATCTGAATAGGGAGGCCTTTTTCTTTTAGGATATTCCACAATATTTCCCTGTTTACTCGATCAAATGCTTTATCTAAGTCTATAAATAACAAATCTGTTTCTAGGTTTTTTTCTTGTCTTTTGTTTATTATATGATTCAGGGCAAATACTCCATCGGTACAAGATCTTCCTTTTCGGAACCCGTTATGTTCTTCTGCTAGTGTTTCTTTAGTAATTCGTTGTATTCGTTTTGCTATTATTCTAGCATAGATTTTATATCCACTATTTAGGAGGGTAATGCCTCTGTAATTAGATGGTTGGTTTTTTTTACTTTTTTGTAAATTGGTTTTACTATACCTTGCCTCCATGTTGCTGGTATATTATGATTCTCCCAACACATATTAAGTAAATTCAAGAATTTTAATTTAAAAAAATATATCTGCATATTTAATTAGTTCTGAATTGATGAAGAATAGAAAAGCTAGCGGACCAGATGACATCAATTCAGAAATAGATTTTATTTATATATATTCATTGTTTTGATACAGGTGTATAGCCATGTAGGTATTTATTTATATTATGATTATTTTATTTTTTTAATGCATGGAAAATTAATGCACGTACGGCCAAGCAGGCCCTTGCGCAATGTAAATACATATGTATTTTCTTTATTTTGAAAAAAAAGGCAATATATTTCATTATCATAGCATGACAGGGAGCTCATCTCCTGCTGATACCACATTCCATAAGGCCCTCTTTTAGCGGAATTATCATTAACATATTGATTTACATTAATAAACTAGCTAATACCCAGCATGCGTTGCTATCCCTAAATAAATTAAATATTAAAGGACAATTAAATTGTATTATGCGCAGAGACGAAACAAACATGGCGGTTGCTAATTAGTTTTTAATTTCGGATTTCAGGTAAACTTCCACATCTAATTGTCGGATTTCGCTCATTTTCGGATACCTACCTCTGTTGATTTTAATAGAATACATTGAGTTTCGTTGTGAAACATAGACAATTCTGACCGATACAACTATTTTTGAATTTTAAAGGGGGCGATGGGTGAAAAATTGACCATTTGAGATCAAAATTGACATTTTTTTTTGTTTTTGTACTGAAAAACAGCCTGTACTCTAATGTATATGTTGGCAAAGTTTCGGAGGCCTATGGCGCTTCTAAGTGCCCTAAATTACGTCTGTTAAATACTACCTGCATGCAGATCTTTAAACTTGTTTTTCCACGCTATTTTATTTTCACTGCATTTTTGTACATTCAAAATTGAATGGAATTCAGAAATTTTGTCCTAGAAGGTTCAAGATTGTATGGCATATCCTAAAAGTAATGGGTAACAAAGTAGTGCATGTGTTTCACGAGTGAAGTAGTGTTTTAAGAAATAAAAGAAATTAAATGCAGGCCTATGCAATTATTATTTTTTTTGTAATTCCATGCATGAGATACAACATTTTTTTTCACCCTTTGTATTCGCTTTACAAGAATTCTAATGCATGGTGTTTTTCCAAATATTTTAGGGGTCTTGTAAAAAATCATACATTTTACTAAAAAATTGTGGAACCCATTTAATTATAATATATGCAATTTTTAAAAAAATATAATGTTTGATAACTCATAAAATAAATGTCTCACAAGAATGAAACTTAAACACATCATTATGTATCATGCAGTGAATGTTTGTACAAGAAGCAAGTCTCTAGCTCAAAAAATGTATAAAATAGACATTTCATCCATCACCCCCCTTAATTTCAGGTGAACTCCTACACCTAATGGTTGTTTTAGAGAGTCCAATTGTTAATCTAAACCATCCAGGGACCCACTCAAACACACAAAAATATTCACCAAAATCAGTCGAGCCATTTTTGAGTGTTTGCGAGACTAACGCACGATATATGATCTACTTGGTGATACTATAATTGTTTATAAAACTGATAATTGAACATATACGAGTATTGTTTTATTTTTATTTTGTATGTTATGAATTTATACCACTCATTCGAGGTGGTAAGGTCAAGAAAGTAGGGCCTATGTGTGTGATCCATAGTTAAAATCTCTTTGCCGGGTGGCGTGTGGCAAGTAAAAGTACCTATAGACCTCAGGTGGAAGTAAAAATGCGTTAATGGAATGAATTTCCACAAAGTTACACCTGATTACATTAATTATAATAGATACTATAATTGTAACTTTCATAGCAAAATGTTGATTTATTACAGAAAATGAACTTCTCCGTATGTTATCAACCTATATCCAAGAAACGAATGGATAAGGAAAGCTTACTCTCTGGTAAGATTTCACCACCCTCCAAAAATATGTGGGAAAAGTTTAAATTCATTTGATACAAAATAATTGTACATTTTATAACAACATTCCGATATTGGACTATTACAGACTGTCCGACTAATTCATGTTAATTATTAGCCTATAAACAAGTAAAGGACGACCTAATGAAAACTTACCGTAAGATTAAATTGCTCTATCCTCCGTTTAAAATGCTTGAATTCATTATAGACACATTTTGTTCAATATCTCAAAATGTAGTAGCGTGTGGAGAAGTCCAGTTTCTAAAATAACCGATTCATTTAGTTTTAAAAATGTGCATGTGTATTAGACACCTTAAACCATTAAGCCCGAATTACTGATATATAGGCTCTATGTTGCGCGTATGGGGAATGAAAGACGTGCGTGGAAACTTCTTGTATGAAAGCCAGAAGGAAAACGCCCAGTTGGTAAACCAAGAATGAGGTGGGAGAACAACATTAACTAGGATTTGAGGGAAGTAAATTATACAGGGAATGATTGGAAAGCATTTGCTCAGGATAGGGATGTATGGAGAGCTTATGTCCGCGCGGCCATGAACCTACGGGTTCGATAGTGCCAGTGAGTAAGTAAGTATATCAGTATAGCGCGAATTTTAAGTACACCAACAAACTGCAGGTACTGATTTCTGACTGGAAATGGAGTAAAAAATGTCTTATGAATAACTGTCCAGAAATGCATCATTGCCACGGTAGATGACACTGATGAATGGCATTATTTTCTCGGCCGGGTGTTAGATCTCCGGACTTAAACCTCCTGGATTTTTACCTCTGGCGGAATGTGAAAAACATTGTGTATGCTGAACCAGATGTGCATCCTCTCAACAGCATGTCCACGTCGCCTGTGACGCTATTCGGAGAGAGGCCGGAACATGTGAAAGATAGAGGCGATCCATGATACGACGCGACGTGTGAACGCGTAGATCGTATCTAATGGACGTCACGTTGGGTGTTTGTTGTGTGTGCATGCGATTATGCTATATACTGTGTGCCAGGACGATTTGTTGTCGTTGCACACACATCGTTCATTTCCAGACACATGTTTATAAGACCTTTTTCCTTAATTTTCAGTCAGGAATCAGTCCCTGATGTTTGTCGGTGTAATTACCGTTCACTTTGTATATATATATATATATATATATATATATATATATATATATATCTTTTATTACTTCTTCTTCTTCTTCTTCTTCTTCCTTCCAAGAATTAGGCAAAAGCCTGTTACGATCCTATACAAAAATTGTCCCTCCAGCGTTTCATAGGACGGCCCAGAGATCTTCGTCCTCTTGGTATATAATTATATATATTTTTATTACAGACTAGCTAATACCCGGCCTGCGCTACTACGTCTAAATACATTAAAATGAATGTGCTTTTATGAAAAATAATTATTAATGTATATCGTAATTATTTTTAGATTCCATGTGCCGATTACTCGGTGTTGCCCGTGAATCTATTTATCTAGATCTTCTTGGTATAAATGAGGTAAAAGACAAAATTCGTTATTGTGAGCTATCCGTAAAAGAATATCCGTCATATGCTGCTATGCTTGCAAAGGAATCTACATACTTGGCATCAATGAAAGACAAAAATGGTTATTGTGAGTTATCCGTAAGAGATAAAACGTATGCTGTCGCCGACTATTTTTATAGAGCTCTTTGAGATATTCAATTCTGTGTACATTAATTTTGTGTATTTATTCTGGTTTAGGCCGCGTAAGCCATTTAAGCGTGCAAAGATATACTTTTCACGTTTTCCACTATAAAGGACGATTTTTAAGTGTGTAGGAGTTGAGTATCACAACTCTCTTATAGTCTATGTTCATCCCGGAAATCTCCTGAACATTTTGCAAAAAGCCTCATCACAATCGGATCAACGGTATGGCCGCGCATGAAGTACGAACAAACAAACAAACAAACATTCATATATATATATATATATATATATATATATATATATATATTAGATTACTTTTAAACCTTCTGAATAACCTTAAAAGAATACAGTATTGACCCGCAAATCTCGTAACCCGAGGAGAACATGTTAACCATTAGTCAGTCGGAATAGACGTACAGTTTTCGTGTTAGAAAAATTTACCCTCCAGGAGATGTTACATTCCGTGTTTGAGTCAGTGAAGATATTTATAGAATTTACGCTTCGGTACTTTCTTTAACCTTAATATTCATAGTGTTATTGATTGTGTGAAGTCCATTAAAATAATGCTATAGTTTAATCTCTTATTGATCAACAGTCACACTTTACCTGCGAAACTTGATTAATGTAAAACGCTTACCTCTATTTCAGTTCACACTCTCGTCACGCGTAACCACATGACCCCTATACAGAGTGTTCTGGGAAACCAGAAACAATATTTACACAAATAGTAATAAGAAAAAAAAATCTATGAATATTGATCCTCAACTTAATAAGTGGATTGCAAAAAACGTCTGAACCGCGACTACAGTTTTTCTATTTGTTGTAGTCACCATCATATTCTTGCCATTAGTTATGGTGCCCTGTTAGTAATAAAACTCCATGGTGCTACCTACCTGGAAGGCTCTTGGTCTACCAGTTGGCTGCTGGCCTCACATCCACATTTTAATTACAAGGATGAACGATCATCCAGCCAGTATAAGGGTGATGAATATGTTGAGTTCAGTGTTATAGCTGGTTTTCTCAACACGGAGCCGCTACTTATTGTGGGCACTGTTCCCATACTGGCCTAAATTCAATGAGAAAATTTCTTCCCCAATGGGGACCCGAACTAACTCAAGTGATCAAGGAATAATTTCTTAAACTACTCCGCTACGGTGTGGGACGCCCTGTTAATAATAATAATAATAATAATAATAATAATAATAATAATAATAATGGTACATTTAAATTAATTTATGTAATTAAAGTCGTAAGGTCTTCTCTTCCATTTTACAAGTGTTAAATTACATGTACATCAACAATTTTGAATGATCTGTTATTAAATTAATATTTTTTCTATTGGCTGAAAACAGTAAGAAGATGATGACATAATATGTTCAACGTATGTATTGATATGAGAACGTTGGTAGTTCCCTTGCGTGTTATGGTCTACTCTTCTTAAAGTTCACTACAATCAAATGTGTGCAAATTCTAGATTATAATGCGATCTAAGTGGTTCAGACAGTAAGTATGAGAGGTGTTTTGAAGATGTATTTTCAAAATAATTCAGGCGACCAATCTCACTGATGTTTTCCTCGTCAATACAAACTCCTTGATTATGATTAGCAATGCTACGAGTCCCGAATTACTAGGAAATTCAAATTTTTAAAACAATTTGAGCGTGCCAAATCACACATTATTTGACAAGGAGTTGAATTACCCACAACATAAGTGTTTTATACCAACAATCTCTTCTGCTGCGTGCTTTACAATACAGTTGGGTTGCAGTTTACTCTATGGTATTACTATATGCAGCCAACATATTCACGATATTTAATGAACCTAAAAGTTTAACCTAGCGCAATTTAAGTTCTCTAACCTGTGAAAGATTAACCTAAAAGCTAACCTAACACAATTTAAGCACTCTAACACGTCAACGAATGCAACGCCCAAAAATAAATAGTAAGTTCCGAAATTCTGACGTACATGTGTACAGTATATTAGTAAATTAATACTCTATGTTAGTTGCACTGGAACATATCTGTATATAGTTAAATATCATAGGAAATATATATTGAAATAATCGTTAGAAGAAATGTAAAAATCACTGCAAATGGTGATAAATAATTTGAAAAATGGAACCCTAAGAATAAAATTTGACAGGAGTTTATGAAGGAATTAAAAATGTCGCATCACAGGTTGTAAAGTTTAGCCCAGTTGCCTTTATTGTGAGTTATGTATTTAACTTCCTCGGACGGTCAAGACATCTTCCATAGGTTAGTATTTAATTAGCTTATTCACACAGTGGACAGACTATGGTGCTGACAGTGCCTATCTTGTATTGGTGTTTTGTAGATAGTCGTGTTTAGTAACTAACTGACAATGGGATTTATTGCCTTTTTTTTTCAAAAGAAAGAAAATACATATTATTTTAAATTGCGAGCGAGCCTGCTTGGCCGTACGTGCATTATTTTTGCATGCATTAAAAAAATATAAAATAATCATAATATAAACAAATCCGTACATGGCTACACACCTGTATCAAAACAATGAATATATATATATATATATATCATCAAAGAAAGGACCATGTGTATACATATATACAAATGTCTCATTCTGTATATTAATAATTTTAAAAAAAATTGCTAGAAAACAAACTAAAATAAATTGACTATCTAGTAACTATTCTGAAAGTGGTAGTTAGGATTTTCCGTGGAACAGATATTTCAGAGGGGTTTTAAATAGTTTTTCCAATTTTTTACCAGCAGCTATTGTCTTTATGGTAGTTGGTATGTAACTCTTAATCGTTGCGTGGATTCTGTGGTAGGAAGTGGAGACGTAATATTTAGTTGTTTATAATAATAATAATAATAATAATAATAATAATAATAATAATAATAATAATAATAGTAATAATAATAATAATAACAAAGTGATCCCACTACAGGCCTCAAGAGATCCTTGGGGTAGTAGAAGGTTAAGTCTCCCACTTTTCTGGACAATCGTCACTTGATGATGTCAGCCGGGTTGTCAACACTGCGTGACGACCACCTTATATATTTTTTAATTTCAGAATTTGTCCATAATACAATGGTTTCCGACACTCTCAAGAAATTCGTCTTCTCCAGTTATAGCGGTCCTGAACATCCTCATCTGTTATCTCCAGTTCACTCGTACTTCTTCTCACACCATCTGCAATTATTCACCCTAAGTGATTGATTGATGGATAAGTTAAGATTTTCCGAATTAAAATTTGTTTATACCCACCAATAGCCCCTACGAGGACTGAAGTAAGGATAATTATTACGATAAACCCATTAAAGTTAATTGAATATGAAATTAGTATTAATGGGGCAATTTGTTTAACCGTTATAAGAATAAAATAATTATTTCATCTTAATCATTCTATAGCTTTCTTTAGGTCTTCCCTTTATTCTTTTCCTATCTATTTTCCACTCTAAGATCTTCTTAGGGATTCTATCAGATGTCGTTCTCTTGAGATTTCCACACAATTTTAACCATCTCTCTCCTGTCGTCTTTAATTAATTTCATTCAACTTTCATAATTTTCCTAATTTCGTTTCTATTTTTTTCTAATCTGGATTTCCGCGTTGATTCTCCAGTAATTTGTCATCATCATCATCTGTGGTCCTTACAGCCCTTTTAGTTTAGCCTTGACCTCCGTAAGAACTGCCGCTCAATCCTGTCTTTCCAAAGCTCTCCGTCTCCATCTCTTAATTCCTGACTTTACAAGGTCTTCCTGGACATCATCAATCACCATAATTTGGACCTTCATTCTCTTCTTTTTCCATTTGGCCTGGCATCCAATAATATTTTAGGAAATTTATTATTGTCTATTTCCGTTGCTATTAACTTGTTAGCTTGCAATCTTTTAATTGTCCATGCCTTTCATCCATATAATTTATATTTTGTCCAGTGGACTTAATAATAATAATAATAATAATAATAATAATAATGCTAATGATAATACTACTACTACCACTACTACTACTATACTACTACTACTACTACTACTACTAATAATAATAATAATTATTATTATTACTATTATTATTATTGTTGTTGTAAATAGTACATGAGGCTAATGTCGATAAAATTATGACTTTTTTTGTAATTCACTCATTAAGTTATGTATTCATATTCATAGGCTTTTTATTTATTATTCAACGCTGTCAGCCATTTCATTACCTAATATTTGACAATTAATTGGTATCCACTGTTATTAAATTTTATTTAAAAATATAAGAGAGTAATTCTAGATGACATTTATACAACTCGGGCCACGAACTTTTATATTAAATTAATAAATTTGCCCAAGTAAACATTTAGATATACACAGACAAAGATATAGTTTATTGGCATGACAGGCTTTCTGGAGCCTCAAATTCATCTTACTAGAGAGAAGAATCAGCTGTAGACTCAAATTGCTGGTTCTAGAGGTCTACAAATTCCCAGTTATACTGTATGCGCACTGAAGAAAAAATACATAAAATACACACACAAAACACTACATGGACGGAGGAACTTGTCAGAGAAAATTAATGGGAATTATTATTAAAGACAAAATACCAAATAAAAACTACGAAATGTCGAACGCAACTGAAGCTGCATTAAGAGTCATGTTGAGAATTTGGAAGTGGGGAGCACGAGTGGTAAGACTATTCCAAGCAAGATGGGCACACGCGATCACGATATGGGATCCACATTCAAGTTAAAGGAGTCAGGAGGGAGATACACGCTGATGATCAAATATGTTGGTGAAGAAAACAAGTAGAAAATGGCCAAGAATAGCAAAAATATAGAAAATGTTAGGAAGAAAAACTGGTGAAAGTGAACAACTTGATGAATATTGTGCACTGAAAACAAGTATCTGGATTACAAAGTCACTAAATATAATAAAAATCGCTGATGCAAACAGAAACAAAATCTTAACTATGTAGTCTATGGCATTATAAATAACGGACGATAACTCAACTGGAAAACTTTCACTCTTTTTGATATGAGGAAACTATGGTCTCGGGTGATTTATTAAAGTTAATTTGCTGATGTGTTAGCAAGCAGCATGCTATCTTCTATTATTCGTATTCCAGACCTAAGTAAGATGGCTTCTCTTAGTTAGAGTTTTACAATACGTATTTTATGCAATGATTAGATATTCAATTTTTAATGTTTCTTTGTAACTTATCAGAATCAGTGTCGTTGCTCTAAGGGTTAATTTCCTTGCCTCTCGTCTCAGGATCGCGGATCAACCCGGCCGAGGTCGATGAACATTTCTTAGGATGGAAAATTCCAAGTATAAAATCCTTCAGTGGGGACTTTAAGCCTTGGTTCCCGAGATTTTCGGGCTCGTAAAAGAACCTCAAGTCTAAATTAGAGCCACTGAGCAAAATTTAATCGGCCTTTCCCATCCAAGTAATACGTTATTTGCCTACCTGGTGTTTCTTTCAGGATATGACCTAACCACTTGTTACTCGATGACATCTGTAGGTCAATAAGCGTAACTAAACTAATTTGATTAATAAACTCTTGCAAGGGAGGATCCTTGCCACATGTGGGGAAATAGGCTACAGATAGACAATCAGTCAGAACATGTAATGGTCCAACAGACCTGTTAACACTGTCTAACAGACCATGTCTAACACTTCGAGACATTATTCTGTAACACGTCATGGGTTTCTATCAAAACACTCACAAAAATCACTGACTAACCTATGAAATTTCGTGGGACCCTCTATGTAAAAGAGACTTAACATCGAGTGGAACGGAAAAGAGTTGACGCATATAGAAATAAATTGAATATTTTTCCTTTAGTATTTACAAATTGTGACAGATCTTGGATATACATCTGTATTGATTTGTTGCCGGAGAGCAAGAAAATCAATTGGATGCTTCTGTGTTAAATCCGCTGAAGAATTCCTAATAGGAGACTTGGCGGCATGCTGAGCTTAAAAGCAAATACCGTAAATGTTTTATACTTCGTGACAAAAGGGAAAAAGTAGAGAAGCATTAGCAAGCCACTGCATGCAAACAGAAACAAAATGTTTTACTCTCACTCCAGTTGATGGCTACAGAATGTGTTTTCAATCGAAGACTTGGCTATTTAAAGGATTAAAAAACTACATAGTGGTTGATATTATAATTAATCATCATCATCCTTCCAATTATTAATCCTTTGAAGAACTCTTACAGTCTGAATAAAAGCTGGGGTTGCCGAGCCATTTCTTCCTCGGACGATCCGATGATCTCTTGCGATGTAGTTGAAACTGTGTGGTGGTCCTAATAATTCTAATTCTAAGCATTTTATTAATATAATTCTGTCATTTTTTCTGGGATTGATGAACAAAGTTTAAGACTGAATTTAGATGATCCTATAAAAACATAATTGCGGATGACATTGCATTAATCGCCAACTCAGCAACAGATATGCAAAAAATGCTAACAGAGCTAAAGGCCAAGGAGCAATTAAATGGGTCTGCAAATTAACCCACTCGAAACCAAGGAGTGACCAATTTTATAGAGACTTCATAATTTATTCTCTGAACAAACATTTTTTTCTTCGTACACACTCTCTTCTTAAAAACAAAAACAAATTCTTCATTCAATATTCTGTATGGAGACCATTCCCTTTGATAATGGCTGTCGCGTGTTGTATGACGATTCTCAGCTCTGGTAGCTTAGGTGGTCACACACGACACTAGGGGTAGTAATTTAGGCCGAAAAGGAGGTATGAATAATTTGGACGAAATGAAATAATAAAACAAAGAAGGAACACTTCAATAACAACATATATTTAAACGCTTTAAAACTTGTAGCTTCTGCCTTGCACTCGTAATGTTGCCCTTGGATGTGATGAGCATGTGGTTGAACTTGAATGTGATGAGAACGTGTGATACGCGTGAGTTAGCGCCACAGTTCACCGAACATGAAACTAATAACAATAATAATACAATCGGGTTTGAACCAAAACGACAGGTAATGTGGGCTCTAAAGCCAAATTCGGAACCCGAAGGTGCGTTGATCGTGTATGATTACACTAGGCTTTGACATCGAAAAGAGTGTCTTCAGACTCCTCGCGGGTAGGTAGTCCTAACCGGCACATGGCTAGACGAGAAGTGAGTAGTTTGACCACGCAGTGAAGGTATGTAGAAGAGAGGGCGAACCAAGCCAGGCCAAAGTATCCCATTATATTTAATGAATGAGGCCAGACTTGTAGACGCCTAACTTGCGTGCAAGACAGAATTATAATATATAATAGTTTTACATACTTGTACAAACGACATAAAAATATGTAAATGAGAAGACGCATAATTGCACCAACAATGACCTCAAATCTGGTAGGTATCAAATATACAAGTTTCATAGCCATATCAAAGGTGACTATTTTATAGTTTTATTCATTCATTTTAATATTCATCTCATCTGTTTTTACCAATCTGTCTTTAAATGTTCAAAAACCCTTTCGTCAATAAACGTCGCACTCTAATTTATACCATAAATATTCTACGTTATTTATGTCAGTCGACTGGGGAGGGAAGTTATAATTAGAAAAGAAAATGATTCCGCAGGTAATGGCAATAACATATTTGGATGTAGAAATAACTAGCTGTGGATCGTTACATAATGAAGTCACACAGCAAGCTAATAAAGCAGCGAGAGTGGCTGAGTGTAAATGATATAATATGGAAAAACAAGTACTTAAATAAAGGTACCAAAACAAGAATACATAAAACAGTGATCTTCTTCTTCTTCATCACGGTTTATGTTTATTTACTAGCCTGTACCAGCTCCAAATTGCTGGTGTTTCCATCTTATCTTTGGTCTTCCCAAACTTCTTCTTCCTCGTGGTGAATAGTTGTATGCTGCTTTTGGTATTCAATTCTCATTCATCCTTGCCAAGTGTTCCTTCCAGTTTTTTCTGTATTTCACTATTGTATTTAATTCATCTACTTTTAGTTGTTGTCATATTTCTATGTTATGTTTCTTGCCTGTTCTTTGATATCCTGCTATTGGTCTGAGGAATTTCATTTCAACAGCTTGTATTCTGGCAGACAGTTGTGTTGTCACTGTCCATGTTTCGGATCCATAAGTAATAATAGGAACTGCCATCGTCTTGTATAATTTCATCATACTAGCTTTATTTTTCAAAGTTCTTTTTAGTATTCCTGTTATATAATTAAACTTCTTTAGTTAGTTTTTTATGTTTCCGCTGTGTATAATATTTCGCAACTTAGGTAGTTATATCTTACCACTTATTGTATTGGTTTATTTTCTAATATTATCTTTGTCCGAATTGGATGAGCGCCCTTGAAGGCCATTGTTTTTTTATTTTTCTGATGCAATTTTTTGTTGTATATTTATATTTAATTTAGTTCATATATCATTCTTTGTAGTTCGTCCTCTGTTTTTGCTATTAAAATCTGGTCATCTGCAAAGGCTACTGTTTTTATTACTATATTTTCTAAGTTAATTCCCCCCAGTCGTCATTTGCTTCCATGATCTTATCATGTCGTCGAAATAAATGTTAAAGAGAGTGGTTGATAGTGGACAAACTTGCCTAATTCCTCCTGTTTATATATATATATATATATATATATATATATATATATATATACATATATATTTGGTTCCATTTTATTTATTTTTGTTTTTGTTTTCTCATACATTTTCTTAATTACTGCTATCAAGTGTAGTGGAATTACTTTTTCACTTAATATGTTCCATAATTTTGGTCTAGACACTTTATCAAAGTCCTTCTTATAATCTATAAAGATGATGTGCGTCTCGAAGTTGAATTCTCTTCGCTTCTCTATTATTTGTTTTAAAGTGAATACGTAGTCTGTGCAGCTTCTTCCTTTCCTAAAACCAGTCTGCTCTTATGATATTATTGCTTCTACTATAGTTGACAATCTTTGGTTGATTATTTTTGCACATATTTTGTATACTGTACATAATACGGTTATGCCTCTACAGTTTTCTGGCTTTGTTTTATTGCCTTTTTTTAAATATTGAGATTATTTTTCGAATTTTACATTCTTATGGTATTGTATTTTGTTTCCAGCACTTGTTATAGAATTTTAATAATCTTTCTTGGAAATTGTTTGAGCATTTTTTATCAATTCTATGTGTATATGGTCTATTCCACATGCAGTGATACGCCGAATATTGACCTATACCTCCGAAACAAGAGCAGACACTTTTAAAACAAAACAAACTAAACAAATCAAATAAATATTATGAGGAAAATTGTATGTAAATCAAGGAAAGATCAAATTAGAAATGAAGAAATAAAATGGCAGATAAGTATTCAGGCAATAGGTGAATGGGTGGAAAAAAGATTTGAATGGAATCAACATATATCCTGCGTGATACCAGATAGAATTGTACGCATAGCAAGATATGAGTTACCAGAGAATGGGAGAAGGATACCTCGAAGACTAAAAACGAGATGGAGGGACTCTTAATTTTGGTGGATTCTGGACCTAAAGCAAAGAAAAGAAAAAGAAGAAGAAGACTGGGAACGGGCTTTTCAGTTCTGCCCGACAATTTAAAATAACTATATTCTTGAGTTCCGCGCCAGATTATCGGGTCGTTGTCTTGGTGCAATATTTGTACGAGTTTTCCATTCTTAATTATTCAACAAATTTCAGTAGATGTCGCAAATGTTGATATAAGCAGCTGCTACCATTGTCTATAATTTCAACAATGCCACACAGCCCCTAACTAGAATACTTCCGTCTCCATGCTTCACTGTAGAGGTGATATTTTGTATCTAAAGTTTAGTGTTGGGCCTTGTTCATACCAATCACCATCAATTTTAAATGAACAAGTTGAATTTACTCTCATCCAGAATAATTAAATTTCTCGTAAATCCCAGTCAATTATGTCTGTAAGCAGGAGTAAACTCAAGTCCCCTGTGCCTCTTCACTCGTTGATGAAGACCTTTCTAAAGGTTCTGCCTATTTTCATGTATTCGAATCTTATGGCTTGGGAACAAACAATCTTCCGGATGGATGAAGCAAGGTTTGAGGCTGATATTGGATCAATTATTTGAGGATTTTTTCTAACTTGTTGCGTGACATACTGTGTCATCATCTGTAAAGGACGGCAGCTTTTATCGGCCCGTATATGGGGGCACGCCGTAGCGTAGTGGTTAAGGCACTGAGCTACAAGCCGGAGGGTCGAGAGTTCAAGTCCCGTTGGGGTCAGGATTTTTAAACTGACCCAAACCCTTTGGTGGCACTATGGCCCTGGGGTCGACTCAGCCTCTAACAGAAATGAGTACCAGACGCTTGTTCTGGGGTAAAGGCGGCCGTCACGCAGGGCTGACAACCCGGCTGACATAAAGTGCCGATTGTCTAGAAAATGGGGGAACCTTAATCTCCTACTACCCCAAGGGCCTCCGGGCCTGCTGTGGGATCACTTTTTATATTTTTCAATATCAGTAGTTCAGTTTCCTAGAAATTCGATATTATGTATCCGTACTGTACTTTGGCGCTTGGTAAATTACAAGCTAGTCCTATTTTGTTAGAGAAACTATTTTGTCTTTAGTCTTCTGTGATAATTCGCTTTCACGACCCATGGTGGACTAGTAAAATGTTTGTTCACGTTACAAGTTGAACACAAGGAGCGACAGGAACATGAATCATTAGTCAATTCAGTGTCTCCATTGTCCTCGTCATTCTATCGGTTACTTAATATACGAATATATATTTGGATTTCCATTTTAGGTGTTTGTTTATATCGAGTTACATTTTGAAGCAATGATAATTGTAATAGAGAATAATTATTTGTATTAATATTTTATTAGTTCTTTCTGTAAACATTCTAATTTTATTGATAATAATGTATTTTATATTACAAAAATCTTAGTGAACATATATTTTTTACCTTATATATATATATATATATATATATATATATAGCCCTATCTTCTTCTTCGACTTCAAGGTTAGGCTATAAGCCTGTGCCGACTCAAAGCATATACATGATATTTCTAAATTAGACCGACAACTTTGGGATCAGATAGATAACCTTCATTGAAGCATATTTTGTTAAAGAACATATGGGCTGAAACGCTTCGTTTTCAGGGCTACAGGGATCATACAGAAAGGAATTGAAGAGAGCGGATAAATACTCCTTTCAGCCCAAGAGGGGTTTGTCATTACTACTGTCACTTGGATTGTTTACTTTCGGAGCTCAGTAGCATTCAGAACCTATTACAGCAAGTTGTTTACATCCATTGGTACGATCTGTTGGACAGGTAGGGGTGGGCCGGCACACTCGCCTGACCTGATCTACCTAGATTTATTTTTGTGGGGCTATATGAAGGCAATGGCTTATGAAACCGATATTGTCTCTGAAGAAATTGTAGTACGCATTGTTAGCGTAGCAGCTGAAATAAGGGAAACCTCTGGCATTTTTGGGAGGATATGACAAAGTATGGCACATTGATGCACTGTTTGTCTGGATGTCAATGGACGTATGTACCAGTACTTGTGATGAGGCAACAAACTGGGTCTTTCCTGGCAATGCAACACTGGATAGTTTTTTTTTTTTTAAATTAAGGATGTTTCGTTTCTGCTTATTTGTAAACTATTTGGATTAACACAGAATTATGTGATACAGAATTACTTGATAATTGCACGTACTTACTTCCTTCCATCCTTCCTCTAGGATCCCCCTAGCACCGAAACGAAGCGTCACAGCCTGTAAGATTCTTAACAAAATATGCTTCAATGAAGGTTAACTATCTGCTCCCAAAGTTTGTCGGTCTAATTTAGAAACACTATATATATATATATATATATATATATATATTTGCCTCATGAACTAATGGTCAGCGTTTCTGACTAGTGTTTATGAGGTCCCGGGTTTGATTCCTGGTCATACCATTAGGAATTTTTCCTTAAAGGGAATTATTCCTGTGGTATCCCATGGTCTGGAATTTAGGTTAAATTTAGGTTAAGGACTCTCCTGGCGCTTCATTATAATTTATCATCCATCATATCATCGGGGTCCACCGCTGTGGTCTCGAGGTAGGGTGCTGCCTTGTCACGCAGCGGGCCCGGGTTCGATCCCCGGTCGGGGCAGTTTTTCTGGATGAGGTTTTTATCGGGGTTTTTCCTCACCTGTAAGACATAGGCCTATGTCAGGAAAACTTTAAGGCCCAAACGGTTCCCGAAATCATATGGCCAACATTATCATCCTTATCATTATCATCATCATCATCTTCATCATCCTTCACCGGTGTGGAAAGCAACCGGAAGCTACCACACCTACAATTCCCTATCATCATCATCATCATCATCATCCTTCACCGGTGTGGAAAGCAATCGGAAGCTACCACACCTACAATTCCCTAGTAAAGCTGCAAGCACAGCATGTAAAATGCTATGATTGCAGTGAAGGACCTGCCTTCGGGCAGAATTACTATGGATGGATGGATATCATCGGGGTAATGTAACTCCACTTTCCAGGTGCCCAAATCTAAGAAATGCATTAAAATTAGCCAATGCCACGAGAGAATACCAGAAATGTAATAAAAGACAACCTGGTGGCATTAGACAAAATATGTATACTTTTACAATAGACCTACTATATTCTTCTTCTTCTTCACGGTTTAGGCTTATTTACTAGCCTGTTCCGGCTCCAAATTGCTGCTCTTTCCATATTTTCCTCGGTCTTCCCAAACTTCTTCTTCCTCGTGGTGAATAGTTGTATGCTACTTTTGGTATTCTATTCTCAGTCATCCTTGCCAAGTGTTCTTTCCAGTTTGTTCTGTATTTCTGTATTGTTGAGTTTAATTCCTCTATTTTTAGTTGTCTTATTTTTGTGTTATGTTTTTTGTCTGTTCTTTGATATCCTGCTGTTGGTCTGAGGAATCTCATTCCAGCAGCTTGTATCCTGGCAGATTGTTGTCTTATCACTGTCCATGTTTCGGATCCATAAGTAATAATAGGTACTGCCATTGTTTTGTATAGTTTCATTATAGAGTCTTTCCTGGCTTTATTTTTCAGTTCTTTTTAGTGTACCTGTTATAGAATTAAACTTACTTATTTTGTTATTTATATCTGTTTCTGCTGTGTATGATATTTCACAACCTAGGAAGGTATATGTTACTGATCCATATTTGGTTCGTCTTCCGGGCTTATAGGCCGTGGTCTGGTTCAAATATGGATCAAGACGCCGACCGTGAAAGCCTACAATTATGTATATGTTACTACTTGTTCTATTGGTTTATTTTCTAATATTATCTTTGTCCGAATTGGATGAGCACCCTTGAAGGCCATTTTTTTTATTTTTGTGAGGATATTTCCATGTTGTATTTTTTTGATATTTCATTTAGTTTATATAGCATTCTTTGTAGTTCGTCTTCTATTTTTGCTATTAAAACCTGGTCATCTGCAAAGGCTACTGTTTTTATTACTATATTTCCTAAATTAATTCCCCCAGTCGTCATTTGCTTCCATGATCTTATCATGTCGTCGAAATAAATGTTAAAAGCGTGGTTGATAGTGGACAACCTTGTCTAACTCCTCCTGTTATATGTATTGGTTCCCTTTGATTTATTTTTATTTTTGTTTTCTCATACATTTTCTAAATTACTGCTATCAAGTGTAGTGGAATTCGTTTTTCACTTAATATGTTCCATAATATTGGTCTAGACACTTTATCAAAGGCCTTCATATAAACTATAAAGAGGATGTGCGTCTCTAAGTTGAATTCTCTTCGCTTCTCTATTATTTGTTTTAAAGTAAATACGTTGTCTGTGCAGCTTCTTGCTGACCTACTATATTCATAAAGTAAAATATTAAAATAAATACCTGGCAGGTGCCGTCGTCATCAACTAGGTTTTTTTTTAATTCTTAAGAACTATAGGCGTTTCGAAAACGGATTTCCACCTTCAACAGAAGGGTGTGCGCTTATTAAATGTTGTTGTTTTGCGACGCTTTTGACATTAGATGTCTTCCAGCGTCATCGTTAGCTACTAACTTATGTTTTGTTATTTCGTATAGAGGATTGTATGCGTTGGGTGTGTTCTCATTTAAAATTAATTAATTGTTTATTTCCTTTAGGGTAGCTTAGAGGTTAAGGCACTGAGCTACAAGTCGGAAGGTCGAGGGTTCAAGTCCCAGTGGGGGTCAGGATTTTTTAACTGACCAAAATATTCTGGTGGCACTGTGGCCCTGGGGTCGACTCAGCCTCTAGCGGAAATGAGTACGAGACGCTTGTTCTGGGTGTAAAGGCGGCCGTAACGCAAGACCGACAACCCGGCTGACATGTAGTGCCGATTGTCTAGAAAAAATGGTAGACATAACCTCCTACTACCCCAAGGGCCTCCCGGGGCCTGTAGTGGGATTATTTTACCTTTCTTTCCTTTAACATTTCAAGTTCCTCTTGTACGTTTATCTTTGTTGGATTTATTTATTTGTGAATTATATTATTACTGTGATGGTCATAAACATGCATAGAGCGGTTTATGACATTCTGTACGTCACTCGGTGTCAAATGGACCGGTGTCAGCCATTATCGTGAACGGAGTCCGCTGTTGTCCCCGTTACTGTCGGCCTTTCCATTTTTCTCTCTGTCCCTAGAAATGTTGGACCAATTCTTTGACGATGGAACAGGTGAATTGGCTTAGATCATAAAGCAGATCTTGATGAAAACTAGAGTTATACATGTAGCTCACAATTAAGAGTCAGAGGGAAAATATCCCCTTTTATCTATGGCTTGAGGCGAAAAACAGAACCTTTGGAGCGAAAGGTACTTTGATTCATACAAAATCAATATTTGTAGTGTGAACACTTCAAACAACTTCCTTCCGCACTCAAACATTCCCACTCTTGTAAAAGTTATATAACTTCAGTAATACATATATTACTGTGAATGAGGCATTTCTCGAACTTGAATTCTTATCTCACATATGATCTGTTTGTATTGCATACCAGTGGCGTATCATTACCTAAAATTTGACCCGAACTGACAAAGAACTCATGCAGTGAATCAACTCATGCAGTGAATCAGGTTCCAGCGACACTATGGAAATAATTCCGATTAGTGATTAAAACAGCAATTTCCTCTCAGCCAGTTGTCACGGTCACGCTGCTTATTCAAGTACTAGCCAGGGTTAGAAAAATATCAACAGTTATACAGACTGTCAGTACATCCCCACGTCGGGGAAGGGCGCTCCTTTCCGGGTGATATTTAACTTTGCTAAGTAAGTTACGCTTCATTCCATGCAGATGACGAGTGATAAGTGGTTAGCTCATAATAATAATAATAATAATAATAATAATAATAATAATAATAATAATAATAATAATAATAATAATAATAATAATAATAATAATAATAATAATAATAGCTTTATTTTACATGGCAGAGTTAAGGCCTTAAGGCCTTGTCTGCCACTCAACCAGGTTTAAAAAAATTCAAGAAAATAGTTTTACATCTAAATTACAACATACATAACGATTACATGTTATAAATACAATACAATTAATATTTATAATGTATTTTGATTTACTCTAAATTTAACGAATTAAATATATAATATGTACAAGATATATATATATATATATTTTTTCAAATGCCCCAGGTTTGTCTTTCGGCATTCCTGGTTTCTCTCCTGGCATGGCGTACTTGTAACCCACTTCTGAGGTTGGGGCGCCTGGAAGGCGGGGTTACGTTGCCCCGATGATATGATGGGTGATGATGATGATAATGGTGCGCCAGGAGAGTCCCTAATCCTACGTTTAACATAAGATTAATATGAATGATGATGATTGCGATGGCCATATGATTTCGGGGACCATTTGAGCCTTAAAGTTTTCCTGACATTTGTCTTACAGGTGAGAAAAAACCCCGATAAAAACCTCACCCAGAAAAACTGTCCCAACCGGGGATCGAACCCGGGCCCGCTGCGTGACAAGGCAGCACGCTACCCTGAGACCACAGCGGTGGATAAAAAACGGGAATAAGATTATTAATGACATAGTATAAATTTAAATAAATAGAGAAAAAATAATTATTAGACAACAGGTAACTGTATAAGCGTGAATTAAAAGTGCCAAGTGTGCGGCAACCCCTGATATCTTGAGGAAGGAAATTCCAGGAGCGGGCAGAGACTACTGTGAAGGAAGTAGAATAAGAGGAAGTGCTATGAAGAGGGATTGTTAGCAGACTGTTATCTTGTGACTTAGTGTCATTATTGTGGTAAAGAGGATAACTTCTCAAATCTGGACGCCAGGTAAGTAGGAATGTAGGAATTCAGAAGCTTGCAAAGTAGTGAAAGAGAGTGCAATTTACGTCTATCAGTAAGACGGAGCCAAGAGAGGTTATTAAAGTGTTCGGAAATATGGTCTACGGCGGATATTGAAAATGAATCGAACGCAAGCATTATGAACACGCTGCAGTCTTTGCGACAAGTCATGGTTTATATCAAGCTCATCACCTATAAGAGACACCTAGTAGGCCACTAAGGTACGGTATTGCTTGGAAGAGAAAGGTCGGTTAAATGTTGCTTATAAATTACTCTTGAAGTTATTTTACGAGCCCCAAAGTCTTCAGACTCGGGGCACAGGACTTCAAGTCCCTCCCGGAGTACTTGTCGCTTGGAGTTTTACATCCTAAAAATTCCCTCGACATCGACCGGGATTGAACTGGCAGTCCTCGAGACCAGAGCCAAGGAACTTAACCCGTATATCATCGAGGTCGATGGGATTGGTATACTTGGAGCGATTTTTAAAAGTTTACTTTCAGGTAAACCCCTACTCCCAAAGTTCCGAATTCGCAGATTTTCGAAAAAAATATCTTTTTTATTTCATTTCAATGGCATATAGGCCTACCAAGTTTCCTTTCGAAAAAAATACGAATGGAAGAGCGATTTAAAAGATTTTGCTCCTGGTGAACCGCAATAATTCTCAATTGTTCGTTTTTGCTGTTTAACGAACTCAATCTTACTATTCTTAATTGAATGTGATATTCCAAGTTTGGATGCGGAAAAACAAACACTCCTGTCGCTAGTCCATTAATACACACTAGATGTACAATTCATACAAGTGAACTGTCAACCATTTCATGCCGAAATTTCTCCCAGAGACACGTTGTGATGTACTAAGACCGTGTCCAAAAAAATATGCCGTTTTTAACTGCAAGGTATAGAAAAGAAATTTTAAAATATTATGCATTTAAAATTGGTTAATTAATTTAAGTATGTTAAAATTTTACTTAAAATGTTTTAACTGTTTTTTTTACTTTAAAATCTTACCGAAGCCAGAATCCATCAATGATAACCCAAATTACGGAGCAAATGGACTCCCTGCTTGAGTAAGGCGGAAGTGAAAATTATCTAATCTACCGATTCGCAATTTGTATTACTTCACTATAGTTAAATTAGAGATTTAGAGCAGGATTTTAGTAAGTTATAGTTAGGCCTAAACGATAGATAATTTTTGACACGGCACTGGCACATCACATCCCTTCTCTGGAAGAAATTTCAAAAAAAGATTTCAGCATGCAGTGGTTGACAGTTCCCTTATTAACGGGTCTCAGTTATGAAGTGAGAAGGATTGAATGACGTAATTCATACTTGAATACTCACAGAACCAATAATAACATAAACCTGATAGTGGGGATGTGTTATTATTGGTTCTGCGAGTAATCAAGGTGGATTACATAATTTATCACTTTCCAGGCAACATAACTGAGACCATCTAAACACACACACACACACACACACACAAACCATATTGCCATTATTAGCGTCTAATAAGTTGGATCGATGAAGAAAACTATTTTATGGGACGATAAGACCCTACAGATATTAAAAATTTTATTAATGTATTATGTTAAGTTAATGATTTTAATTTTTAAAACTATTTGTTGGGAACGGAAATGAGCTTCTACGGGCGGTGAAAGGGTGCACAAGAGAAGAACATATTAGAATATTAGAGAGGAAACCTAAAGTACAACCTCTTTTTCCAACAAGTAGAAGTACACAACGAACAACTGGGATAGAGCATCAGCGGAAAATGACGAAGGAAGGAAAGGATAGGATACCAAAGATGGCAGGGAGAAGCGAAGATCGGTAGGAAGACCAAGTAAAACGCCGGGCTGAACAAATGTTAGATAAGGAACAGGCAGAGGCTCCTATATTCGTGAACGAGAAGAGATGACGGATTTCGTTGTGAGGTGATGGGAAGATAAAAAGTAATTCTCTTTTTTGTTTGTTTTAAAAAACATTAAATATATGGAATAATTGATCCAATTACTTTTTGATTGGAAGAATTAAATGACCTTAGAGACAATAGCATAATCTTTTATTATTTTTCCCACGATTATGGATAGGTTTTGTATAATGGTTTTTCTTTATTGACGACTAGAATTTACGACTTAAGAATAGAAGTTAATTCATTTGCCTACTTATTATGAATGGGCTAGTCGCCATTAAGTGATATACATTAATATAAGATTAAAACAATATATCATACATTTTATTTAGAATCAAGTGAGCGAAGAAAAAAAAAAAAAAAGTTCTATTGAGTAATACTAAGAAATTGGGACTGGAAGTAAACATCAATAAAACTAAATAACGTATATGTTCACACATATAAATACATTATATGATAGAATTGGACGGCTAATGACAATGGAGACAAATTTTGAAAAGTGGCTGAATTCTAATACCTAGGAACAATAATTACAAATATGAATGAGATCCACAAAAAAATAAACATAAGCTCAATTCTGGAAATGCATGGTATTTATGTATTACAGGGACTCTTCTCGTACCAGTTCCTTTCAAAAAGTCATTAAATTGAAAATATATAAAACCGTTATTTTTCCAGTTATATAGATGCGAAACAAGAACACTTACTTTAAGGAAGGAAAGGAAATTACGAGCATTTAAGAATAAAGGTCTTAGGAAAATTTGGGACCAAAGAGAGATGACAGGTCAATGGAGAAAACTATATAACCGTGAGCTACATGGTCTTTATAGGAAACCAGATATAATAGTAACAGCTAAGTCTCATAGATTGCAATGGGCAGGACATGTGACACGAATGGATAATGAAAAGGCTGCAAGGAAGATTCTTGTGGGAAAACCAGAGGGTAAACGTCCAGTTGGTAGACCAAGAGTGAGGTGGGAGAATAACATTAGCCATGGTTTGAGGGAAGTAGATTATACAGGGATGATTGGAAACATTATATCGGGGATAAGGGTGTATGGAGAGCTTATATTCGCACTGCCATGAACCTGACGGGTTCGATAGTGTCAATAAGTTAGTTCGTTAGTCCTATTATATTAATTGGGAGGTAAGGGCAACTGACAAGTCTCGAATTCCATTTTTTTTTTTTTGGTTTCGCACACATTGAGCCAAAACCGTCCTTACCTTACTTTTTGAATAAATAACTATCATTTGTAAAAACGCAATTGATAGGCCTTGGTTCCTTCAGAATTCGCTAAAATGTGGCTTTGCAAGTGTTTCTATTAACATATTCCATCGCTCTAGAAAACAGAAAGAGACTGTTGTAATTAAATATTGATCTGCAGGTACATCTAGTCCACTTTCATTTTGCCCCCAAGAGACCCGGTAACATATCGGCTATCAACAGCGTTGTCATAGCTACGTAAATAATTGCACACAGTAAAAACTCAGCTTAAAAGAAATTAGAGCATATAGATATATTTTTGTGCCGCCGCTGTGGTCTAGGAGACATTGGCTCTGGTGCAGCGGCCTAGGTTCAATCACGTGCTGGGACAATTTTTCCAATGTGATTTATCGGTTGTTATCCCATGTATTTATAAACGTGAGATAACTTTATCTTATTCAGCGCTTTCTTATGTTTTATGATATATGAGAGTTTATAACTTGACACATCCATCTTCCATGTCAGGAAAAATGCGAAAAAACCAATATGGAAGTATTTTATTACTCTAAGCACTAGTTGAGGTAGACACACATCTACTCCTCGTTGTAAATATCCTAATTATGTCAGATAATTCGTTAAATTACTCATAAAAAACTGGACATAATTCAGTGAGGTGAAGGAAAATAGGGAAGAAAAGAACAAAAAAAAGCCCTATAGAATTTAGTTTGCTAGAGTTGATGTTTTTTTATTGGGTGATTCAATTATAATTTATCTATACGTTTAATAATCATGTTTCAACACCGTTGAGGTTAAAATTATTTCATTAATATTTATTAATTAAATTATAATTATCATAATTCCACTTCGGGATTGAAAATATTTAGTTCCCTAACACATCTGACAAACATAATCACCAATATCGTATTCGCCTTGTTTATTATGGTTATATTTTGTTTTAGTCCGCCATGCTGGTTCAGGTGGTAGCATGCCAGTTTCCTGACTAGCGGACCCGAGATCTATACCAGGCAAAAGTAAGTAAAGTGTTCACACTACAGGCCTCGGGAGGCCCTTGGGGTAGTAGGATGTTAAGGCTCCCATTTTTTCTAGACAATCGACACTTTATGTCAACCGGGTTGTCAGCCCTGCGTGACGGCCGCCTTTATCCCCAGAACAAGCATCTGGTGCACATTTTAGTTAGAGGCTGAGTCTACCCCAGGGCCATGGTGCCACCAGAAGGGGTCTGTACCAGGCGGGGTTGGAAATTTTGAATGTTAAATTAATTACATTGAATTATTTTTTTTTAATTACAACCTCTCGGCCAGGAGAGATGATGATGTACAATTTTTAACCACTAAATTGTGCACCAGATTCCTGCATTACATTTTCTCCGCAGAACATAAGTCGAAAAGACACATACCGGTACTACTCTTGATAGCGATTCGTCCATAGGATGCGATGTTAAGCCTCGCGGTTCTCTCGGTGCTTTCCGATACGAGTAGGCTGTGTCGACACCTGGTTTCACCTTCTCCCTTTTCATTATTATCATGCCTCATACTATATACTTTACACTACTTCAACATAAACGTACATTTCTCTTACATTAATCTTGTACACAATACAAGAATATACATGATGCAGAATTGAAAATAGACTATATTAACGCCATCTAACTGCCCAGCGCAGAGCATAACACGTAGAGTGCAATGGATGACATTAGAAAAAACACACTTTTTTTGTCTTTAATTTGTGTTGAATCGGAGATTGTCTCGAAAATGAAATTATCATTCACCACAGAAAGCCTCCATGTCCTTCCTTGAATGTTGAATAGAGCAATCTTATTATGCGATTCAGAGTTGAAAATCCTGTTCTGACAGTTCGCGTCTCTTTAAGGCCTGGGAGGTGTGAGACACATACATCTATCTACAAAGGAAGACTTTTAAAGAGAAGGAGTGAGGATATATATGCGTTTAATTGTAGCCACTTAATACGATCTGTAGGTGTCGAGCAATCTGACCAAAGTTTTTATTTTATTTTCTTTAGCAGTCAAGACAAATGCTGGGTTGAAATTTCATTACAAGGACCCAATTCATCATATTCACTACTGCATCATATCATTAAAAATAAATTTGATCTTCACAAAACATATGACACACAATAGAAACACACATCCAATTAGGTACGTAATAGGCCTATAATAATATAATCCCCTTATAAAAGAGCTGTCGAAAATGACAAGGCATAATACAAAATTTACATAATAGATTATGAAATAGCATTGGTTGAGAATAAATTAAAAGTAGGGGGTATTTTAGCAGTTAGAGATAAATATATTCTTCTTCTTCTTCTTCACTTCACGGGTTGGGTAAATTGCTGTTAAGCCTCACAGTTGTTCTGTTCATCTTTTCACTGGCCATTCTACATTCCTTAAAACTCTTGGCTTGTAGTTAAATGCTGCTTTTGGTAACTTTGTTACATTCATTCTTTCTACATGTCTAAACCATTTATCTCTATGTTCTTTGATTTTATCATTTAATGGATATATGTTTAACTCTGTTATATCTTCATTCTTTTTCTGATCCGATCTTGTGCAATCTTTTGTTCTTCTAAGGAAGTTAATTTCTACGCTTTGTATTTTACTTTGTAATTTCTTGGTCATTATCCAATTCTCACTTTCGTAAAGTAATGCAGGAACTGCCAATGTTTTATAAAACTTCAATCTAATATCTCTTCTTGTTTTATTCTTTAATGTTTTATGTATAGTTCCGCATACCATTTGCAATTTCGACAGTTTCATATTTATGTATCTTTCAGTTTTTGTGTTTATAGTAAAATTGCAACTCAAATAATTAAAATAGGTAAATTTAAAGATAGAAATAAAATTTAAAATATTAGTGAAGGTGAAGGAAAATTGAATTTCATTTCCATTATCGATAATGGAGAAGGATTAGGGTATATTTTTAATGAAAATTTCCTTCAGAATGTTGTTATTAGGACCTAATTTCTTACATGTTTTAGGGAAGAATGTTGTGGTATCTCTTGCTCCCATCAACAAACCGACAACCTCGATTTTCGAAAGTTATCTTCTCTTAACGGAAGGGGATTGTTTAGGCGGTACACGTAGCACTGACGAGGGATGCAAGAGGGAAATTAAACTTATTGAAGTAATGCGACCAGTAAGTAGACAAGAATGAGGGAGGACAATAATAACAATATTATTATTTTAATGTTCTGATACTTGACAATGCACCTAATGGTTTTAGAGAGCCCAATTGTGAACATAAAACACCCAGGGACCCACTCAAAAACACACACACAAAATTTCATCAAAATTGGTCCTGTCGTTTAAGCAGTTTTTAATTTCAGATTTCAAGTAAAGCTCCACTTCTAGTTGTCGGATTTCGCTCAGTTTTGGAACATACCTACGTCGGTTTATTTTGATAGGATATTCTAAGTTTTGCTGTGAAATATCGAAAAATGCAACGGCTAGACCGATTTTTAAATTTTCACTTCAGATGAAGTCCTACACCTAATGGTTTTAGTAGATCCAATTGTGAATCTAAACCATCGAGGTACCCATTTAGACACACAGAAAAAATCATCAAAATCGGTCCAGTCGTTTAGGAGGAGTAGAGTTTGAAATACACGTACAGAATAATTATACAGGCCTATGTAAATATATATATACTAAGTGCTTGTGCTCAAATGCAGATAAGTAGCATAATTTAATAATAATAATAGTAATAATAATAGTAATAATAATAATAATAATAATATTGATAATAATAATAATCATCTTATCTTATCCTCCTTTTGGAAGGTCGATTCAATGATAATAATAATAATAATAATAATAATAATAATAATAATAATAATAATAATAAATGATAATAATAGTATCAAGTTTTCATTCCATTCCATTAACTTAGTTAACTTCCAAGGGGCAAAATTATGGCTATTAAGTATTGGTTGGACATAATAAACGGGAATCAGGACTCGCTTAGAGCAGAGTGTTACAATGAACAGAAAAGGCAGTGTGTTTCGGGAGATTGGGTAATCGGTGTAGAAAGGGGATTGAAGGGCATAGGGATGGGTTGGGTATGGGAGAGGAGTACGCGGAATAATAGAAATGTTTGGAGGACAGTTAAGAAGAGACTAATCGATATAGACAGACAGTATATAGAAGCAGAGTGTAGTCAGAAAATATCGCTCACCCTGCAGACAGAACTGAAACTTTCGTGGGGAAGGGAGAAATATATTGACTCTTTGGATGGGGATGATAAAAGTGCTATTGCATGGTTTCATTTGGGGGGATGGATGGCCCATAATTTAACAAATGAGGAAGGCATTAAACTATGCCCACTATGCGATGACCATGAAAACTGGCAGAATATTATAGCATTCTGTAGAGAGACAGAACAACTTAGATTACAGATGCTGCCGGAGAGTAGATTTCTCAGGTCGGATCGAGGGAGAGTGGCGTGTTGGGATCTTTTAGGACGGATCGATAGTGAATCAAAAACATGCAAATTTTTGGGTACAGTAAGAAAATTGAGATATAACAAAATTGTAGATTAAGGATATATGTATTAACAATAAGAAGAATCTCAATATGGTCTTTGTTTTCGATCTTTAATCATGTTATATAATAAGTAGTCTGATAAGTTGAATAGTCTGATAGTGCACTTAATGTCTGCAGGGACGGGGGGAGGGGGGTATGAGCGTGCGGTGTGTATATGTGTGGGGGTGTGTGGGTGTATGTGTGTGTGCTTTTTTTTTTCTAATTTGTTTTCTAGCATTTTTTTTAAATATTAATGTACGGAATGTGGATGAATGTAGATATGTATTATTTTGATTTAGTGCAGACATAGATTTTACTTATATGTAGCCTGTTATTGTTTTTTGATACAGGTGTATTTGTAGGTATTTGTTTATATTATTAGTTTTATTTTTTTATTCATGGAAAAATAATGCACGTACGGCCAAGCAGGCCCGTGCGCAATGTAAATGCATATGTATTTTCTTTATTCTGAAAAAAAAGGCAATAAATTCCATATTCTATTCTATTCTAGTTAACTTCCATCTTACAGGTTCTCTTTACATAGCCTATCATGGTACGTATATCCGACCTTACAATGGCCCGACCTCTTTGGAGAGGGAATAGTAAATATTCTCTTTAAAAATTTGCTTAACTGTTATGTTAGCCACTAGATGTCAGTTGGAACAAATTTCCGCTACCTCTTGTGTGAATTGAGAATACTATATGTATAAGAAAAATGTATGTTTGTGTTGGAATACTTGGGTAGCTCAGTTGGTTAGAGCGCTAAACGTAAAGAGTTTAGAGACTCGGGTTCAAATCCCGACTCAAGCATTCATTTTTCTTTTCATATCATATTTGCCTTCATTGCCAAATGTCAAAAATATATTTATAACAAATATATATGGTATGATAAGAAAAATAAATGCCTGGACGGGATTCGAACCCGGATATCTGAGTCTGTACCTCAGTGAATTCTCGCGACATCTAGTAATAATGGAGAATATAATACATATATAAGAAAAATGAATGCTTGAATTGGATTCGCCTGGTGGTGTAATGGATATCACACTGAGGTACAGACTCAGATATCCGGGTTCGAATCCCGTCCAGGCATTTATTTTTCTTATCATACCATATTATGCTTGCATTGCTCAATGTTAAACATTTAATTATAACATATATATATATATATATATATATATATATATATATATAAAGACAATATAAATCAATTAGAATATTTAAGTAATTAATTAATATTCTTATTTCAATGGTTAATTTGCTCGCTCGGGATTGCGTATGATTAATTAAGTGTATAAATTGGGCCTGAACATCGACTGTCTATAAATTCAGTAGTTATGTAACATGAAAGTTGTAAATTATAAAATCAACTTTATTTGGTATGTTTTTCAACTATGGCAACATATTAATTTAAAAAATTGTTTATTTATTAGTATATACGTTTCTTTTGGAGGTTTACTACAAATGCGGCATTAGAGTAAATTGCACGGAACCGTTTAGAGCGAACAAACATGATTAAATTTTAAATAGTGTTGTTCTCGGAGGAAGTTTGTTTTGATGCAGTGTGTGTAGAGAAAGTCAATAGTGTGATAGTGCATGTTTCTAAACCAAATTATGCATGCACTTTGCCGGGAGATAGCGCCTCTCACCATCTCAAGAACAAGGATTTTCCTTCCATATTGTTCCGCCTTTTCCTATACTAAAGTGCACGCTGATAAAATATTCTTCCGTTTTGAAATATACATCTTGTAAGCGCAGTTTGCAATTCAATTTGCTGGGAATGTAATTCTATGAGCTTCACCAGGCCAGCAGAGCTCCTGGGAGATATTGAGGCTTCACTCTTCCGATACTATGTGGCCAAACTCTTGGCGTACATACGGTAGTCTGAAATCACCTAACACTGTAGGTCAGCGGATTCCAATCTTCTTTCAAATGTGACCTCTTTTCGTGAATTAAATTATTGGTGACCATTCCATTTACCTCTCTGTTTAACTCTGAAATTGATAAAGTATTCTATAAGATACACTGATTTCATTTATTTAATATTGTTTATAAAACAATAGAAAAACAAACGAGTAGATATTACTTAAATGTGTGTGAAATTACGCAATAATATGTAGTAATAGCTTACAGTTTTACATGATTTGGGTTTTTTGCGATCCGAAATATTTACATAACTGGCACGAGAAATTATTTTTTTCGCCAATATTTAAGGGTTAATGCAGTTTAATATTCATTAGAAGAAGAAGCAGAATATGAATACATTTTATTCACAAATAAATGCTGTACACAGTATTGACACCCGAATGAACAAGTGCTCGTGTTCGGATGTAGTTCAGTTATAGAAATAATACATACAGAATATATACATTACAAAGTTTTAGTTAAAGAGAGAGGAGAAAAGTATATACATTTAGGAGCCAATTTCAAAACGTGACATTAATATGTATTCTGACATTAATATATATTAAACACTAGTACAAAGGTAAATACAGGCTGTATAAAAAAGGATGGCGCAAACTTACATGGTTGAAAGTACACAATAATAGAAGCAACAATGTCCGAGTAAATATGGGTCCGCAAACGAGCCGTTTGCGAGATAATTACGAATGTATGGTTACAAGCCGCCACTGACTTCACTGTAAACATCGTCCTAGTTAGTACAAATTAATTTGAATTTAGACTTTACTATTAATTTTGCATCTCATTTAGTTCACATTTCACAGTTCATTTCACTTATGGGTTACCTGTTAAAGGAGGTGTTCGAAGTGTCTTCCTTGCATCTGGATGCAATACTGTGCTCGTCTCTTCAATGAACGTCGAATTATTTCGAAAACCCCTGGATCATTTCTGAATTCACAACTCTCTGCTCCAATTCTTCAACCGTGTTAACGGGTGTGCTGTACACTTCGTTTCTGAGGTGACCCCAGGCACAAAAATCCACAGGATTTAGATCAGGTGATCTTGGAGGCCAAGGTACAGATCCATCTTTGGCCGTATCTGCGCGTTAGATGCCGTCTCACAGAAGCAGCAAAATGTGCCGGAGCTCCATCATGCATGTACTACAAACTCCAACGTTGCTGAAGTGGAATATCCTCAAGCAATCCTGGAAGATGACGCCGCAGATACCTGGTACCTCCGTCCATTAAGTTTTCGTGGAAGAATGTGTGACCCAATGAGATGATCACCTAGTACCCCTAACCACACGTTCACTGAGAAACAGTGCTGATGTGGTGACTCATGAACAGCATGTGGGTTTATTTCACACCAAAGATATGTATTATGATAAATAAGAACACCATCGCGTGTGAATCCTGCTTCGCCTGTAAATAAAATGTTACATGCGAAACGAGGGTTGACTACAGTCTGTTGTTGCATCTACTGATAAAACATCACTCTAGGAACAAAGTCCGCATCATTCAGATATTGAACTCGTTGAAGGTGGTAAGGGTACAGTAAATTGCGCTGTGAAATTCTCCATACACTGCTATGGCTTAGTACAGGCACTTGTGTGGCAATTCTTCCCGTCGAGGTTCCTGGAAAGAGTTGTACTGCTTCCAACACCATATCCTCAACATCAGGCGTAATGCGAGTAAGCCTACCTACTGCTCTGCCATGTGCAAAACCCCCATTTTCTCTCAGGCGCTGATGGACCCTTGTAAATGTACGACTTTCGGGGTGTCTTCGATCAGGAAATGTTTCAAGCGTGCAGCCTCCCGTGCATTGCCATTAGGCCTAAGGTTCCATTGTAACTACAACACAGCACAAGTGGCAGTCCTCAGACGAGACTGATACCTTTTGAGACTGTGTACTGTATCCGTCCTGTACGTTCTACGTGTATGGTTTGATTACAACTTCACCTCTCGGCAATGTTCTGTTTTCTAAACAAAGAACATAGGACGGCTTCAAGTGCGCAAGGAGTAAACCGTACGATGTTACAAACAATGACGTCAGTGGCGGCTTGTAACTATACATTCGTAATTGTTTCGCAAACAGCTCGTTTTGCGGACCCATGTTTACTGGGATATTGTTGCTTCTAATATCGTGTACTTTCAACCATGTAAGTTTGCGCCATCCTTTTTTATACACCCTGTATAATAACAAAACAATATAGAATAGATAAACATCAGACTTAAGAAGGTTATTAATGGTATTAGAAAATATTATAAAATAAAAATTTAGGACAAATTTTCAAAATATAAAACGCACACTGACACACAAACAATTAATGCAAGGAGAATGATATATAAAAAAGTATGATAAATTATTACCAAAGTGAAGAAGTAATTAAATATATCATGTAATAATATAAAAACAGATTTAGAAAACATATTTAAGATCCAAATTTCAGAAATATAATAATAATAATAATAATATATATATATATATCCATCCATCCAAAGTAATTCTGCCCGAGGACAGATATTTCACTGCAATTAATGCATTTTCATGCTATGCTTTGCATCTTTACTAGGAAATTATAGGTGTGGTAGCTTCCCGTTGCTTTTCACACAGGTGAAGGATGATGATGATGGCCGGATGATTTTTGGGGACCATTGAGCCCTAAGCGTCCTGATATTTGCCTTACAGGTGAGGAAAAACCTCATCCAGGAGCCTCTTCCGACCGGGAATCGAACCCGGGCCCGCTGCGTAACAAGGCAGCACGTTATCTCGAGACCACAGCGGTGGACAATGAACAGAGTGTAACAGGACCTCACCGACAAAATGATAGGGATGATAGGCCATGCAGAGAGGATAATTTTTTTGAGGAACATATAGTCGCAAACACGTCGTTTACGAGTTATGCACAGATGAAGGTGTTCGCCCGTAAGGGTCGGAATTGAATACAAACAATTGTACACGTATCATTTTATTGAAAATACATGTTTTTACAATAAGTGTTCAAACAGTCGACCCTGTGCCTCATTGCATGTTTGATATCGTGGCAGCAACGATCGGCCAGAACGGCCGATCATGGCAGGATTCTCTTTGATGTCGTCAAAATACTTATTGCTTACCGGTGAACACCTTCAAGTGCGCATAACTCATAAACGATGTGTTTGCGACACTATGTTCCTTCACAAAAAATTATCCTCTCTGCATGGCCTATCATCCTATCATTTTGTCCTGTGAGGTCCTGTTGCACCTTGTACATATGTATTCGTTAAAAGAAAGTTTGGAATAAAAGTGTCCATAGAAACTAAATTACGATTACACAATATAAAAGCAAAAGGTATCTTAAAATATAACAGTGAAAATTTGATTTTGAATAATTGTAGACATAAAGCCAAATTACAAGTTGCACAGATTATATTTTTAAGTTCTCTTTTAGGTTTAAGTTGATTCGATAAAATGAGAAATGCCGACATTCGCGAAAGGCTAAAAAAGCAAAACATAATAAAAGATATTCAAACATATTACTATTTATTTACATACATATTTTCAATATTTACAAATTTGTCTGTGCCTGAAGGTTTATTTTCCTTCTCTACTCACCATTATCCACCCACTCCATGTCCTTCAGTCTTCTTGTTTTAATTACAGTTCTTATTTCTTGAATCCACGAGTTTCGAAGTCTTCCTTTCTTTCTTCTTCCAGATGTATACCATTCTTCCAATGTTTTTCTTGCATTCATCCTATAAACATTTAATTGCTTATATCTTATATTATGTACTATTGAATATTTAGTATTAATTTTTTGTCGTATGACTTTATTTTTTATTTTTTACAATTTTGAGCATCTTTCTGCTCTCCTCGTGAAATCCATTTCCATAGACACAAGTTTTTGTTCTAAGTTTTTATTGAATGTCCACACTTCAGCTCGATATGTTACACTACTACTCACTATAGAATTATATATTTGGAACTTATTTTCCTGGACACCATTTATCATTGCTGTTATTGCTCTACATTTATTTATCATCATCATCATCATCATCATCATCATGAACAAAATCGTTTTAGGCCATGTGACCTGTACGGTAAACCTAGAGAAGATGGTCTTGATCTTTCCACCGATGTTTTGGTCTTCCTTGGTCCCTATGTCCAGTTGATGTATATTAGAATGCCAATTTTGGAAGTCTATTTCTTGCCATTCTCCTCAGATGATTTTTCCATTCTTGTTGGTATCTTTGTATATCTTCATTTTAAACTTGTTACTCCAAGTTTTCATCTGATAATAGTGTTCCTTTGGTGATCCAGTCTATTAACTCCTAACAATGATCGTAAGAAGCGCATTTGGCTTACTTGAAGTTTATGAGAGTTTCTTTTATTTAAAATCTAAATTTCACTTCCGTATTTTAGAGCAGCTTTTGATGTAATGTTATGTAATCTTAGTTTTGTCTCTGTCCTCATCTGTTTACCAAAATGTCTTCGTATTACCCCATTCATTTTATTATATTTTTGTAATTTTGAATCAATGCCACTCTTATACTCTGCAAATACACTTCCTAAGTAAGAGAAATCTGACACTTGTTCTATAATTTTTCCATCAATCTCAATTTTCTCCGTTGTATGTTTTTTCCACACATTGCCATTGTTTTGGATTTTGAAGTGGAAATTTTAATATTATATTTGCTGGCAATTTTGATTAATTGATACACTGCTATTTGTAAGCTATCTTCGGAATCTGATAATACTATTTGATCATCAGCATATACTATTGTTAGGATTATTTTATTCCTAGTTATTGAAATTCCACTATTTACTGTTTGTTTCCATTCTTGCACTATTCTGTTAATATATATATATATATACAGGGTGATTACAAATGATTGGAGCGATTTCATGATTTTATGGTAGCTGTAGTATTCGACATATTTTCACGAACTTTTACAGATACATAGAGCAACTTCCCAGGTTTTTTTTGAGATGTTACAGGTGCTCCATATGCTCCCCCTTGGTGATTCTGCAGATATCAAGTCTGTAATCAAGTTCGTCCCATACTCGACGTAACATGTCCCTATTAATTTGTTCAAAGGCATTGATTATGCGAGCTCGCAGTTCTGGTAAGTCTACTGGTAAAGGAGGCACAAACACTGAATCTTTCACATACCCCCAAACAAGAAAATCGCACGGCGTCAAATCGGGGGAGCGTGGAGGCCATGACAACAATTTCTGATCATTCTCTCCACTGCGACCGATCCATCGGTTTGGCAATCTCATGTTTAAAAATTCACGAACATCGTGATGGAAGTGTGGTGGAGCACCATCCTGCTGGTAGATGAAGGTCTCACTGTCGGTCGTCAGCTGCGGCATGAGCCAATTTTCCAGCATGTCCAGGTACACGTGTCCTGTAACGTTCTGCTCGCAGAAGAAAAAAGGGCCATAAACTTTGAACTGAGAAACCGCACAGAACACACTAACTTTTGGGGAGTCGCGAATGTGCTGCACAATAACGCGGGGATTTTCTGTGCCCCAGATTCGCACATTGTGTTTGTTCACTTTGCCATTCACAAAGAATGTTGCTTCGTCACTGAAGACAAGTTTCTCACAAAAACCATCCTCATCCATAAACTGCTGCATTTGTGTACAAAATTCAAACCGACTCACTTTGTCAATGGGCGTAAGGGCTTGTAGAAATTGCAAGTGGTAAGGTTTATGCTTCAATCTTTTCCGCAAGATCTTCCAAACGGTCGGTTGTGGGAATGTTCAGCTCTCTGCTCGCTTTTCGTGTTGATTTCTGTGGGCTACGTGTGAAACTCATCCGCACACTCTCAACCTTTTCTTCACTCACTGAAGGACGACGACCCGTTGATTTCCTTTTACAGAGGCATCCTGTAGCTTTAAATTGCGCATACCATCGCCGAATGGAGTTGGCACTCGGTGCATCTTTCTCGAACTTCGTTCTGAAGTGTCGTTGCACAGTTATCACAGATTGAGTTGAATGAAATTCAAGCACAGCATATGCTTTCTCCTCGCCTGTCGCCATCTTTGATAACTGCTGCGCTCTCTCGGTTTAAAAGCTGAAACACGGCTGCGAGAGAAAACAAAAAAAAAAACCTTATGAGTTTTTATACATAACTTTAAAGTTCTGTGAAGATATGTCAAATAAGATCGCTACAATAAAATCATGAAATCGCTCCAATCATTTGTAATCACCGTGTACTTACTTACTCACTGGCACTATCGAACCCGTAGGTTCATGGCCGCGCGGACATAAGCTCTCCATACATCCCTATCCTGAGCTAATGCTTTCCAATCATTCCCTGTATAATCTACTTCCCTCAAATCATAGTTAATGTTGTTCTCCCACCTCATTCTTGGTCTACCAACTGGGCGTTTTCCCTCTGGCTTTCCTACAAGAAGCTTCCATGCACGTCTTTCATTTCCCATACGTGCAACATGTCCTGCCCATCGCAGTCTACGAGACTTAACTGTTCTTATTATATCTGGCTTCCTATAAAGACCATGTAGTTCATTGTTATGAAGTCTTCTCCATTCACCTGTCTCTTCATCTCTCTTTGGTCCAAAAATTTTCCTAAGAACTTTATTCTCAAATACTCGTAATCTCCTTTCCTCCCTTAAAGTAAGAGTCCATGTTTCGCACCCATATAATATAACTGGTAGAATAATAGTTTTATATATTTTCAGCTTAACGTTTTTTGAAAGGAGTTGGGACATCAAAAGTCTCTGCAATGCATAATAGCATGCATTTCCAGAATTGAGCCTATGTTTAATTTCTTCGTGCATCTCATTCCTATTTGTGATTATTGTTCCTAGATATTTGAATTCAGCCACTTCCTCAAAATTTCCCTCATTTGTCATTAGCTGTCCATTTCCATTATATACTGAATTTCTACCTGTGACCACATATTTAGTTTTACTGATATTCACTTCCAGTCCCAATTTCTTAGTGTCACTCAATAGTGTGTGCGTGTTGGCCTTCAGTATCTCCTCGCTATCGGCCAATAGTACTACATCATCAGCATAAACTAACAACTTATTAATACCATTCAGTTGTAAGCCTTCCTCATTCTCTAAAGATTTAATGGCATGCTCTAGTACAAAATTAAATAGTAGAGGAGATAGTGCATCTCCTTGCTTCAGCCCATTCTGGATTTCAAAAGTGTCTGAAAACTGTTTGCCTACACGCACCCTACTATTTGAGCCATTTAGACACATTCGTATAAGTCTAACTAACTTTTTAGGAATTACGAACTCCAGCAGGATACTATATAACTTCTCCCTCTTAATTGAATCATATGCTTTTTTGAAGTCTACATATAGTTGATGTACAGTGCCATTATATTCCCATTTCTTTTCTAAAATCTGTCTTATACTAAAAATCTGATCTGTTGTAGACCTGTTTCTTCTAAATGCACATTGATGATCTCCTAGAATGTATGTCATCAATGTAGGGAGTAAGTCTGCTTACTAATATATTTGTAAGAATTTTGTATGAAGTTGAAAGTAATGAGATGCCCCTGTAGTTGTTGCAATCAGTTTTATCTCCTTTCTTATAAATTGGTATGATAATTGATTCCTTCCATTCATCTGGAAGAGCTTCTTTTTCCCAAATCATACTAAGCAACCAGCGTATTTTGTCTATCAATTTTTCTCCTCCTGATTTTATGAGTTCTGCTGGGATCTCATCTGAACCTGATGCTTTATACATCTTCAATTTTTCAATCGCCATTTCAACCTCTAATGCACTTGGCTCTGCGACTAGCATTTCTGCTGTCTGTAACTTATCCTCCTCAATGTCCTGTTCTGTACGTGCATTTAATAGCTGATTAAAGTAACTTTTCCATCTATTTAATATACTCCTAGAATCTGCAATCATATCCCCATTTTCATTTCGAACTATGTTTGTTCTAGCCTGAAACCCTTTCTTCTCTATACTAATTCCCTGATATAATTCTCTAATGTTCCTATTTTTTGCATTAATTTCAAGATCATTAATCTTCTCTCTCAAATATTCCCTCTTTTTACTCTTTAGTAACTTGGTGGTTTCACGTCTAATACTACCCAATTGCTCTAAATTTACCTCATTTGGCTCGTGTAACCATTTAATTTTTGCTAATTTTCTTTTCTTTACAATGTCGGCACATTCCTCATCAAACCATTTCTTGTTTTGCCTCTTTTTTAAACAACCAATGCTTTCTGATGCTGACAATTTAATAGTATCTCTTATAGCCTCCCATTCTTTATTTATATCAGTTTCTTCTTCGTTTGCCACATTGTCATCTGAAGATTCCAGTACTTCAAATCTATTAGCAATTTTGATTTGGTATTCTTGCCGCATTTCATCATTTTTCAAGTTTTTTAATTCATATTTTACAGAATCATCTTTCGCGTTTGTTCCTCTCATAAGCGATAGCCGTTGTCTGATTTTCACCCTGACCAGATGATGATCTGAATTGCAGTCTATCCCTCTAACTGATCTAACATCAATGATGCTACTGTGCCAGCGTTTATCCACTAATACATGATCTATCTGGTTCCGAGTTTCTCCATCTGGGGACGTTCAGGTGTATTTATGAATATCCTTATGCTGAAATGTTGTGCTCTTAAGAATGAGATTCTTTGATGTGGCAAATGTGACTAATCTAACCCCGTTGTCGTTACTATCTTCATGAAGACTGAATTTGCCTATTGTTGGTTTGAATATATCTTCCCGCCCCACTTTTGCATTAAAATCTCCTAAGACAATTTTCATATGATATCGTGAAAGGCTATCAAATAAGCATTCTAATTCTTCATAGAACTCATCCTTGATCTTGTCATCTTTATCTTCTGTGGGGGCATGTACATTTACAATTATAAAATCATGTCGTTTACCCTTTAGAATTATGTATGATATCCTATCATTAACAAACTTAATATCTCGGATAGCGGATAGGATCCTCCTTCTGACTAAAAAACCCGTTCCAAATGCAGGTCTTTCTGCACCCCCATAGAATAATGCAAAGGTTCCTGATTCCTGACTACCTTCTCCTGGCCACCTAACTTCCTGTAAAGCGACTATATCCAAGGGCGATTTATCTAGGTCCCGCGTTAATATCTCTAGTGCCCCGCTATTGTATAAAGTCCTAACATTCCATGTTCCTGGGAACATGTCCCTGTGTTTGAGCCTTTGGCATGGGTTCCCTGAAGTAGTCCCCGCCCGGAGAACCGAATGGGGGACTATTTGACCTCCGGAAAATTTTACCCCAGATGAACCCATGTCCGCATTTCTTGACGGTTGTATTTTTACGGTGAAAGATCGTCACTCTTTCGCCCAAGGTACTGTTTTCGTCTGGCTTATCACCTTCGACCAGTCCGGCATGGGTAACCCTATCGGCAGCAATGCTACCACCGGCATAGCTCTCAGGATCATTTAAGCACGCAAGCCACTCCACCACGACAAGGTAAAGATACCATGGAGGGAATATATATATATATATATATATATATATATTAAATAAGAGTGGAGATAGTCCACATCCTTGTCGAGCACCTTTGCTTGTCTTTATGTGTTCTGTTATTTCTCCATGTGGTAATTTAATTTTGATTTTAGAATTTTGATATAAGCTTTGTATGGCTCGTATTACATGTGAGTGTATATGTTCTTCATGCAGTATCTGCCAAAGTTTATCTATTCTGTTCTTAATGCAACTTTCTTGCCTATCCTCTTTATGTACTTTTCATCAAAATATCAATTAAATCACCTCAATAGAGTGGGTTCAAGTCTCTTACCGAGAAATTTGTTCCAGTATCAGCCTAAAGGACACAGATACAGAGGAAGACCTAAGCAACGATGGAGGAGTCAACAATATCTTGAGGTATAATATCCATGATATTATAAAGATGTTGAATTAAATATACCATGTTTTATTCATATTTTAGTGAGTTTTGTCTGTTTTTCTGATTATTACATTATCTGCTCTTAGGCAAGCACTGCTATATGTTCTGATCATTTTATGAAATCGTAAATAGGTGCAATGAGTGGGAGTATTATATGAAATAACAAAGGATTATTCACAATTTCTGATGAATTGAATTCTCTTAACTTTTAGTTAACAGGGATCAGCATGTTAAATCGAGTGAAGAATGTCTTGTTGAGTGTTTATCAGAGAGGTTTCCTTATGCATTCAAGGAAACGTGCATTTATTTGATCTGGGGTTTTTGCATTTTAATGAGTAAGGCAGGAGGTTTGGACAGAACAATAGATAGAAGATCTACTAGCATTGGTTTGTATTTCTTTACTACTGTACGTCAAAATTTATAGATAAGAATGCATATATATCATTCTACACAACCGCTAAAAAAAATATTGAGTTGGCTCTTGGTCATTAAAATAGGCCTACACATGCGCGGTTCACAAGCGTGCGAATTGTGTTATTCTGTACGTGACAAGTCACCGTAATGTTCAGTTGATGTTTTTACTGAAATATACCCATTTAGTAAAGGTACAACAGTGTGAGCATTTAGCCATTACTAGAGTGCTTGCTTGTATGCACGAGGTCTTGGGTTCGTTCCGCAGTTGATTTTTTGTTTTTCCTAATTGCATTTATTGGTCCTCTTTAAAGACTATTTAACTCATGCCCCAAATGGGAGTCAATAACAAATCACATTTGAATGATTTTTTATTTACAACCAATCACAGTCGTGTTTCGCCTCGAATTTATCAACCGAAGTTTATCATATTAAAGAAAGATGCTCCTTTTTAACATTCTGAATAGGTCATAGCATTATTGTGCAGTGACTGACCCTCTAAAAATACGGCTACCAGATTGTATGTATAGTGCATGAATGTCAGCAGATAGCGTATGCGGGAGATAATGTAAAAACATTTTTAACAATTGATTATACCACAAGGAAAGAAAAGAAACCACTGTTTGCACTTTCTTAAACGAATTATTTCCCACGAAATAACGTTGCAGAAAAATCCATCCATAGTAATTCTGCCCGAAGGTAAGTCCTTCACTGCAATCACAGCATGTTTATGCTATGCTTGTAGCGTTACTAGGGAATTGTAGGTGTGGTAGCTTCCCGTTGCTTTCCACACCAGTGAAAGATGATGATGATGATGATGATCTGATGATAAGGATGATAATGAAGATGATGGTTATATGATTTTGGGGACCGTTTGGGCCTTACATTTTTCCGGACATTTGTCTTACAGGTGAGGAAAAACCACGATAAAAACCTCACCCAGAAAAACTGACCCGACCGGGGATCGACCCGGGCCCGCTGCGTGACAAGGCAGCACGCTACCTCTAGACCACAGCGGTGGACTGCAGAAAGATATAATTTACATATTTACATCATAAGACATCAGAATTTAATTAATACCTATAATGTTGGTTATACATTTCTCCACTAGGGCGCACTCTTACAATATTGCGATCTTTTGGCAATAAATAATATGATCAGATTGCAGTGATGAACAAGCGTAATAATCGTTTCTCATTTGTTTTCAAACATCGCTTCTCATTTGTTTTCAAACATCGCCGTTTACATTAAATAAATAAATATTTTAAAATAACTATACTTAGATAATGATTTGTGAGTAAACAACTTAATTTTATTCGTTAAATAGTCTTAACAAATGCCACTCTTGATTTCCAAATTCTCTAGATAAATTCACTATCGACAATTTGGAAATCACTCGTGGCATTACGTATGATAACATACGTTTGTTACATGGAATTGTTTATTGTCCTGAATCTGAGGGCTATTATGAAGCTGGTCTTGGCTAACTTAAAATAAAAGTCGTATTTGGTGAGATAGTATACAAAAAATATATGAAAATCTAATATATAAAAATGAATGTTTGTTTGTTCGTATATTATGCGCGGCCATACCGTTGATCCGATTGTGATGGGGTTTTTTTTGTAAAATGTTCAGGAGATCCTCGGGATGAACATAGACTATAAGAGAGTTGTGAACTCAACTCCTACACCCTTAAAAATGCCCTTTGTAGTGGAAAACGTGAAAAAAGAAGCTCTTTGAACGCTTAATTTGCCTACGCTGTCTAAACCATAACAAATACACAAAATTAATGTACACAGAATTGAATACCTCAAAAAGCTCTACAAGAAAAGTCCGCGACAGCATATGTTTATGTCTTACGGATAACTCACAATAATCATTTTTGTCTTTCATTGATGCCAAGAAGATAGAGACAAGTACTTAGATTCCTGTCCAAGCATAGCAGCACATGGCGGGTATTATTTTACTGATAACTCACAATAACGAATTTTGTCTTTTAGCTCATTGATGCCAAGAAGATCGAGATAAGTAGATTTCCGGGTAACACCCAGTAATCAGCACGGGGAATCTTAAAATAATTACGATATACATTTATAATTATTTTTCATTTTACTTGTTCAACTAATCATAAGAAGTACATTAATTTGTGTCTTTCAGCTCATTTATGCCAAGAAGAACGGGATCAGTAGTAAACAGGACGGGGTATCTAAAAATAATTACGATATGAATTTTTTCCTTTTACTTATTTAAGGCCAGGTAATCAGCACGGGGCATCTTAAAATATACATTTATAACTATTTTTCCTTTTTACTGATTCACCTAAACATAAAATCACATTCATTTTAATTTATTTAGGCGTAGCAGCGCACGCCGGGTATTAGCTAGTAAACAATATAAATAAGTAAAATAAATAACCGTTGAACTAATAGCTCGTTCACATACCGTCTGTATCGTCACAGCATGTGTTCGCCGCGGCAAGAGTTCTCGAGATTCTGGAAAAGTTCTTGATCCAATGAGATCTATTACCATGGATCAATAATTCTATTCCACAAATCGTCCTGGCTGCGGTTATGGTCCTGGCCATTTGGAGCGTAACTATCGACCTCATGTGTTATATCGGGTGACCTCAGAGAGCGATCCAAGCGCGAAGTCATCTTTAAATCTGAAGATCATGGTTATCCTGTTGGAACACAAGAAGTGCTTCCGGAAACGCTCCCGAACGGAAGAAACTAATAAGTTCTCCAAAATATGGACGTAGCTTGCAAGTTTGAACCTCCCATAGATATATTTAGACTCCTGCTCCATCGAACGACACCTCCCCCCCGCATATGCTTATGCGACCCGACCTCTCAACTTGATACACTATATGATATACACGGAGAGGAATGTCATTCGTACACGGGACGGTTACTTGGTCCAATCGAAGTCCTCTCGAATTGAAACGACGGCTAGACGATCAACGATCTGCTCGTCAAGCAAGCTAACTTTCCTGGCAGCTCGACGGGACCATACATCATGGGGGCTACTGAGGCGTCTCTTAACGGTTGCTTGCGGAGCCCCCGAGAAGTTAGACCTTATTAATTCAAGGGAAGTTAGGAATGGATGACGCGAACTTCTGTAATTAAACTCGCGTCCTCTCTCTGGATGAAAATCATGGCTTTCCAGGAATTACACAATTTCTTACTTCTCCGCCTAGGCGAATCCGATTGCAACACATTCTTTCCATAGACGCAGAAAATCCAAGCTCTCTTCCCGCTGCCATTGCGAATGATTTCTATGAATTGCAAATGTAAATACTGCCTGTCCGCCATTGTAAGAGTGAACATTTGAGAGATGCCGCCACATTATTTCGAGTTATGTAATTCTATTTATGAAAACATGATGTGGAACATTGCTATACAGTCAATATTTTTTTTACAATCATCTATATATCTATCTATCTTCGGGGTTTTACAGCTGCTGCCGTCTTCCCGTGCCAATCCTCCAAAGCCTACGATCTTGGGTATCTTCAATGCTTAGCCCTCTTGCTTGCATTACTGTCTTCATGTTTTCCTTCCATGTTAACTTTGGTCTCCCTCTTTTCTTCTTTCTGATCGGTTGCCATTGATATAGTTGCTTCGGCCATCGTTCATCTTCCATTCTTAAAATATGTCCTAACTACTTTAATTCCATCTCCTCAATTATTTCATCTATGCTTTCTTCTGCTTCCATTATGTTTCTAGTTTCTTTTTTTTTTTTACAATCATATTATATTTAAACCGAACATAAACAGGATTGTGCAATTAAACTAAATATAGCCTGTAGACGAATATCCTTTTCCAGGAAAATAAATTATTGTAAATTTATAGATGATCAGGTAAGAACTCTCCGCCAAGTTTTGTCCTTTTGATTCAACTCCTTAGCTAAGTTTAATCTTCTTCTTCTTCTACTACAAGGTTTAGGCTATGCAGCCTTTTCCGGCGAAGTTAAAAGTGGAGTCCATCTTCTACGTGGTCGGCCAACATCTCTTGTTCTTCTGGGATTATACAGGAAGGTTCTTTTTGGTATAACTTTAATCTCCTCTTCCTATTTACTTCACCGACATATGATTTCTTCCAAGTCTTCTATTTAAGTGTCCTCCCAATTGTTTGTGGGTTAATCTACTCTTTCCGCTCCTCAGTCATTTGTACGACAATGTGTGCCGGCAGTTAATATTTGATTTATCTTTATTTTTTGCGCGATAGTGTGTTTTGTCGTACTTACAGCAATGGTGACCATGATTGAAAGTTCAACTTCCTACATTTTGGGGTTGCCAACCTAAATAACTGTAATGTAATAAAATAACTATACTGTAATATTACATATTACAAACCACGTGTGGGATGTAAAACTACTAACCTTTATATATACTACGTATGCTATATATAAACGAATATTCAAGTTCCCTCCATTCTTATCCCTTATAGCAGCGGTACCCAAACTTTATCGAATCGCGAACTCTTTCCACAAAGATTTCAGTTTGGTGAACCACAGCGTTTTAAATATGCATATACAGTTGACATACATACAATTGAATTCCAAGAAAATAATAATAATAATAATAATAATAATAATAATAATAATAATAATAATAATAATAATAATAATGAGAACAGTAAAATATTCACAGTTAGAAACAAAAGTAAGAAATACTGTAATACGAAAAAAAAAATGAATAGTAGATATTCAATTGTACATTATCTAAGATATTCCATTCCATAGTAATTCTGCTCGAGGGCAGGTCTTTCACTGCAATCACAGCATTTTCATGCTATGGTTTGCAGCTTTCCTAGGGAATTATAGGTGTGGAAGTTTCCCGTTTATATGAGATATAAATAATTAAATTTATATGGGCATGTACGACGAATGCAAGAGGATAGGTTACCCAGAAAAACATTGGAATTGTGTCCACCTGGAAAAAGATGGAAAGGAAGAACTCGAAACTAGTGGATGCAAGAAATAAGAACTGGAACGAGAACAACTGTATTGGAAGACATGGAATGGATGGATAGAGACGAGTGTAGAAGGAAAATAATACTTCAGGCACAGAACGATGTGTAAACAGTGGAAATCTGTATATTAATAAATAAATATATTATTATTTATTATTATTATTATGAAAATGCCACAGAAATAAAGAAAACTATATAGGCATAATCTTGAAACCTGCCACTATTGAAAAGTTTTCGCGAATCCATTGAAAAATGTTCGAACAACAGGTTGGGAAACGATGCCTTATAGGAAGGAATATTCGGCCCAGAATCTTGTTTTCAAATACTTTAAACTGAGAAATAATTTTTCTTGCGTTAATTTATGTGATTAATATTTTGGAGAATCTTTGCCACTATAAATACAAATAGAAAATTAATATAATTAGAAAATAAAATAAAAAGGCACACACACAATTTATTGTTGCAATATGTGAATAATTACCTCACAGAAATATATATGCATTTTTTTAAGTGAGAAATGAAGTTGAGCCCAAAGTAACCTAAAATCACTATATGCCCCGTTCGTGCCACATGCCCTGCCCCTCTCAGTCTGTTCCATGAACGGTACATACAAAGTTTTCCATAATGGAAATTAGATTCTTGTTTTTCCACATGATTTCAACCTGAAACATAATTGAACATTATAAAAATATTGTAACATACTTCACTATGTTGTAAATTTATCGATAATAATATTTATGTTAATAACAGTAATACAATTAGAAGTGCTCCAGTAACACTCGTGGATTCCGATATGTATCCTCCTTCCAAAAACCAGTCACTCGAAATCCATTTTCTCGACAAAGCAAGCAGCAACATGATTTGCTTGTTGTGACCACACATATCAGTTAGTTCTTCATTTGCTGTCTTGTTTCCACACCAAGTTTCAGCCAACTTCATAGTGTTTGTTGGATAAATTTGCCTTTTATATACATTTTTACCAAATTACTATCTTCTGTAAATGAAATAATAAAAAATAATATTTTCAAAAGAATCCAAAGAAAGGTATTATGAATTAGAAATACGGAAACTAGAGAACCTTATTATAGAATTCACTTTGAAAAATTACGTTTCCAAAATATTATGTAAACTGATGATAAACTTAATATATAAACAATCATTAACACTTACAGTGCAGATTCTAACCATTGCTCAAGAAAACACAACTTGAAACAAAATCACATACTCGTTTTATTAATATTCAATAGAAGATTTCTTGAAGGAAGAAAACGTTTTACACGGGAACTAATTTCTTAGTACAGCTGTCATTTTATATTTTTTGTCAATTTACAAGTTTACAGAATGGAATTGATAGTTTCTTCATACAAATGTAGTACACCACATTCATCTTCACATCTGCTGTAATTGTGAGGTTTTCTGGAAATGTAATAGGCCTATAGAGATAAATCATCACCCACATAAGTAGATATTGTTTGGCGTAAATTTGGTTGACGTTGTAGTTAAGGTACATCCCCATCCTTGTATTAACAAAAGTTTCACAACGGTTCATCCAAAAGAGTCTTGTGGCTGAGGTAAAAAATGTGCAGGATGATTGAATTAAAATACTGAACTTAATCAATTCAAAATTCTAAATGATATTATAAAGGCATTATACATATATAAACTTAAGATAAATCTTACCTTGGATGTTTCCTGTAATATGCGGTGTTCACTCCATTCCCACACGATATTTGCAATCTGAAATATTATCACACATTTGTAATAATACTGCATTCCATGATATAGGACATTGCAAATATACAGATCATGAAAAATTTCTAGGGGCAATTTCATTTGAAATACATAAAATTGGCTTATTGAACTTTTGATATCAAATTTCTGCTAATATAGTTAAGAATAAATTGAAAAAAAAATGAAAATATAATTGGAGAAGAGCAGAATGGATTCAGAAAGGGTAGATTTCTACAGATGGATTCTTCACTCTAAAACTACTATTAGAAAAGCACAAGGAATTCAATATAGAAACTCATATCGCCTTTGTTGCCTTCATAAAGGCTTTTGACAAAGTAGACAGATATATATTATTACAAATTTAGCTGATGATAACGTTCCACAACAATATATTACTAATATGTTCAAGATCTATAAAGATAATGAAATCTCTGTTAAATAAGATGGCAAACTATCTTTTTGGGAAAAAATCAACACTGGATTAAGATGGGGATGTGGACTTTCACCAGTGCTTTTTATTATACATATATGAATAGAATTGTAAGACCCCCCCGATAAAGGATTTGCCCGGTTTAACCCCCCAGGCGGTAGGTTCCATGTAACGCGTGCCCGCGGTGTTGGAATACCCGCCAACACACGGGTTACCGGTTTTTCTGTAATAGAGTCCGGATGTTAGGCACTTAAAAACTAATGGGAAACAACTCTATATGACTCTCTGTGGCTATATGAAGCCACTTTTACCAATATCTATAATAAATAACTATGGGGATTTTCCATAACATCCAGTCTCTACTGTAGGTCCCCCAGTGTTGGGTTGCCCAGGTGCTTGAGTCCTGTCTACATACCTGACAAAGCTGGCACCCCTTCATTCTTGATTCTTGAATTCATCCGCAGGTTAACATTCATATACTGAAAAACAAGAAAGCACAACACTCAGAGATCCAGAAAACATGGCAAGTACTATCTTGATCCACAAGTCTCGATTGGACAAAATGTGTAACTTTTCAGAGCCAAGAATTGGCACGTCCGTACCTTAAAATACAATTTCATACAATTTTACGTCAAATAATATCTGCTTTTGTGGATGGATGATTTTTTGTTTACATCTCTATATTGCATTTCTAAAAAACAAACTCTTATTTTTAAGTGTCACAGTATGAAGGTGTTGTACTACATCTGTTAACTCTTCTCAAGGACAAATTAAGGTGATGGAAAACCAGCGGAAATTGGTAGCTGCACACAGAATTAATTCTCATTAAATAGTATTTTTTTCTAGAAGAAAAATTAAATTAAATATGGAAACGTCCTGTATGTGATTTTGTTCAAAGTTGTGTTTTCTTGAGCAATGGTTCTGAATGTAAATAAATATATGTATGTTAAATTATTTTACATGTAAATTAATGTAAAATGACCTGTTTCACCATAACGTTCATACAATTAATTTATGTATTGCGTAATAAAATCACCCATTTTGTTGCATCCATCCAGGCTACAATATTCTTACCAAACAGTTCCTCTATAGTTTTCCCTCATCATATAATTTATTTTACACACTCACAGTGCTGGGATTATTTGAACGCTTTACATGTAATATTGTTTTCAATTTCGCCAATTGCATCAAATTTATTTTCAAATTAGTAACCTAGAAAGATAAAAGTTATAACTGATTAGTACATTTTCACAGTGATTGTGATAATTTTATTGTTTCTTCTTCCTATATGTGCAAAATATCAACATCAAATTATGGACATTTTGATGAAGTGTCAAAATTCAAATAACATACAACAGTAACAAACAGAAATAAATTATGTATAGGATCAACTCTGTAAACGCATGATATAGGCTGCATTATACACGACGGAAATTCTTGTTGTCTTAAATTCTCTAAAAAAATGTTTAATTAATAATATACATAGGGAACTTGGCGTAATGCGTATCCTTCTGTTTAAGTGGACTTTGTTAATATCTTCTTTAATTGGTGCTGCCCTCGAATATAAAATATTTTAACTTTTTCCCTTTATCAACTTTGACGGGTTCAAGATCAGTTTTTTTTATTATTTGTGCGAAAAAGGGTTTATATGTAATATTTATGAAAATGACCAGTTTAAAAGTTTTTCAAGCTAAGAATCAATTCTTAATTTCTGCTATTCAATGCAAATGTTGAAAAACTCCTTAATATGTTATATTATGTAGATGCTGTTTTAATATCCTGACAAGTTTGGTTTGATATTATGAGACATGGTGGGTGTATAAAATAATTAAACATAACAAAGGAATTAGGTTAATGTGGACCCTCCATGAGGACCTGGGTCCACTTTACCCAAATACGTATATCTAATCAATGAGAATGCTATATGTAAAAACCATTCACTTAATTAATTTTATTTAATGTGCTTGTGATGTTACTAAACCCATAGACCATGACTTTCTGCAGTTGAATGACGTGTGAATGTTATAATCAATGATTTATCAAAACATTAAATAAATATCAACGCTTTTTAATTATGATGCGTCATATAACAATTTCAGATTAATCTGTGCCTGTCTATATAAATTAATACAGTAAATAAACTAGAAAATAGACTAAAAGCTAAGGTTGACTGTGGGGTCCCGTTTCCTTTCCTTCTCTCTTTCTTATTTATCTACGCAGTTCTCTAATGAACTTCTACTGCGCTCCTACACCTACACACTAACTTTGTTATCTTTTAAATGCAATTAACGTACCTTGTGTTTAAAAAAATACGCACAATATTTTTAATTTACAGCCCCATTTGACGCTTTCATGTTGTGAAATAAAGTATTTTGATGGTGTTTAATGTTAACCCGATTTTCCTAAAATTAAAAGAAAGCGAAATTGTAATTATTTTTATTTCGAAACAAATTTTAAAATATTAGTCATGCCGTAACCTCGTGACCGTGATGCTATTGTTGAACCGCTACGTTATAGCTTATTTTATTGCCTGATATTTCCAATTGTTATCGAAGACAAAAAAAAAAAGCATACCGCAAGTACTTATCAAATAAATCAGAAGAAGACAAAATCTATTACCACAAAACAAGTGCAATAGCGAAAAGAGAAACCAGGAAGAGGCATAGAAAAGATTGGGAGGAATTTGTGTCACAATTAGAGAATGATATTACTAGACCCGCAACACAAACATACAAAATCTTAAAAAAACAGAGTGACTGAAATTAATAGGGGCGTAAGACATGCATCTGGCCTCTCGCCCTTGCTCTTTATCATATACATTGATAGGATACTCTAAGATTGGCGACAGATGAGACACGGTTCTATCCAAATTAATAGAAGCTACAAAATAGTCTCTTTGCTTTGTGCTTTGTGCAGATGATTTGGTATTAATAGCTCCAACAGAAACAGATTTACAGTGTTCTATACACAATTTTAATATAATTGCAAAAAAGTACAACATGGGAATCAATACATAGAAAACTAAAGTGATGGCCTTTTGTGGGAAATACCCTATACCTAGCAAAATTGTTTTGGGTGATGAAATTCCAGAACGAGTAAATAAATTTAATTATTTGGGTTATAACTTAACATTTCAAGATGAAGCTGATATATCAAAGAAAATCACAAAAAAATTACAAAAACAACGGGGATAATTAACAGTATAATGAAACCATCTTTAGTACACAAGAATACAAAATTACGGCTTTATAAGGTTCTCGCAAGACCAGTATTAAGAAATTGTAGTGAAGCATGGACAATGCGAAGAAGAGAAGATGAAAGCCGAATAAAAGCAAATGAGATGCGATGTATGCGCTGTACAGCAGGCTACACAAAGTGGGACCATAAAAGAAATGAGGAAATTGTGGAAGAGTTGGATGTAGAACTCATTCTGCACGATATAAAAGACTGCCAGAACAACTGGAAAGCCTTCTACAACGATTGCCGTCTCATAGAATTCCAAAAGCCATACTTCGCTACTGTCCCCAAGGCAAAAGATCACTGGGACGTCCAAAAGCGCTGGATGGAAAATTCCTCTTTGAGACCATAACAGGCCACACGGCCTAATACTTACATGGATGACGATGATTATATTTCAAAACACGTAATAAAGGGTTCTATATGTAGTGCAACAGGTCTACAGTAGTGTAGGTAGCCAGAAAAATATTTATTTATTAAAGTTTTACAAGTAATTTGTTAACTATTCCACAAATTACGTGAAATAAGAGAGACATATTAGCGATTTTTATCAATTCATATCTAAGGGATCTTATACTAATAAAACACTGATTATGGAGGAGGAATATAATAAATCCTACTCGGAGATCAGCGCCCCTAGCGCTAAACAAACTTAATTAGTATTTTATCTGTAAGATTTGCTGGATTAGTTTTTTTTCATCTATTAACCCATATTTAACAAGAAGAGAAGAATTTGTTTGCGGGCATTTGGCAGAATAATTACGGAAGAGGCTAGTGAAGTGCCTTGTGTGGAGTATAGCATTGTAGGCCCATGGTGCAGAGACTTGAACATTACGACGGAATCAGGAAAGGCGACTGGAAGCTTTCGAGATGTGAATATGGAGAAGGATGGAGCATATAAAATGGACAGACTAAGTAAAAAATAAAAATATTCTAGACAGAGTGGGTGAAGGATGAAGAACAATGCTGGAAATCATCAAGAAGAGGAAAATAAATTGGATTGGTCACTGGGTAAGAAGGAACTGCCTGCTAACGGATGCACTAGAAGGAATGGTCAACGGAAAGAAGGTTAGAGGCAGAAAAAGACATCAGATGATAGACAATATTAAAATAAATGTTTTTTATGCGGATACAAAAAGGAAGGCTGAGTTAAGGAAAGAGTGGAGAATACTGAGTTTACAGGGAAAGACCTGCTGTTGGGAAGAACAATATGTATGTAACCCAACTTATTTGAGGAAGTACCCACGGTCTCAGATGAAAAATATATCATTTTCATTTATCACATTTCTCCGATTTAATTAATTTACACTTTTTTACATTGAAAGTGAAAATATTTTTGCTATACATCAGACATTTTGTACGGTTGATAGTTTAGAACAGGATTAGGTTCGTGTTTAGAAAACTAGAATGAACAACCCTGTTTAACAAACACAACAACATGAACATGACTCATGTGTTTGTAGAACAATACACATGGAAATAGTTTAGTTTACTATTCAACGAACAAATTGTTCAAAATAACCTGTCTATGCAAATAATTACCAAATTTCTTCCTTTATTTATTATCCTTGATTTGACACTGTATCCTATAAAATACACCAGTTTAATTCATTTAAGACTCTTACTTAATAGTGAGAAAATGAATCAGTAAACATTATTTAACTTAATCCACCGCTGTCGTCTCCAGGTAGCGTGCTGCATTGTCTGGCAGCGGGCCTGGGTTCGATTCCAGATCGGGACAAGCTTCCTCGGTGAGGTTTTTTCCTCACCTATAAGACAAATGTTAGGTTTGTTTAAGGCCCAAAACGTACCTGAACATCATCATCTTCATCCTTCACCGATATGGAAAGCAACGGGACGCTTTCCACACCTATAAATGCCTAGTAAAGATAGTAAAGACCTGCCCTAGGGCAGAATACTATAGAATAGAATATAATTTCGATTTTCTGAATCTTTCTTACCTATCTTCACAGTTCTCTAATGAACTTCTACTGCACTCTTACACCTACATTCTAATTATGCACACTAACTTTGTTTTAAGTTCTAAATACAACTAACTTACTTTGTGTTATAGCGAAATTTAACGCACAATGTTTTGAATTCTCAGCCACATTAAGCGCTTTATGTTGTAAAACGAAATATTTTGATGGTGTTTATGTTAAACCCGATTTCGTTGAATTTAAAGAATGAAATTTTTTAATTATTTTTATAGCAAAACAAATTTTGAAATATTATTTCACGCCGTAACCACGGGACCGTGATGCTATTATTGAACCGCGACGTCATACCTTAGTTTATTGAGTGATATTTCGCATTATCATCTTTCAAAACACATAATAAAGAGTTCTATATGTAGTGCAACAGGTCTGTAGTAATGTAGGCAACAAGAAAATAATTGATCTATTATGAATTTTACAAGTAATTTATTAACAATTTCACGATTTACGTGAAATAAGAAAAAAATATTAGCGATTTTTGTCAGTTTATATCAAAGGAACCTCAAACGAATAAAAAAAAAAACATGTTATGGAGGAGGAATAAAGTATAACCTACTCGGAGATCAGCGCCCCTAGCGTCAAACAAGCTTAATTATTATTTTATATTCAGGTTTTGATGGATTAACTTTTTTCATCTCTTACCCCATCTTTAAACATGACGGGAATCATTTTCTGCAGACCTTTGACAAAATAATTACGGAAGAAGATAGTAAAATGCTTTTTGTGGAGTGTAGCATTGAATGGTGCACAGACTTGTACATTTCGACGGAATGAAGAAAAGAGGACTGGAAGCTTTTGAGATATGGCATGGATATGTAGAGGGATAGAACGTATAAAATGGACAGAAAAAATGAAAAATAAAGATTTGCTAGACAGAGTGGGCGAAGGAAGAACAATGCTGGAACTCATAAAGAAGAGGAAAAGATATTTGATTCGATACTGGCTAAGAAGAAACTGCCTGCTGACGGATGCCCTAGAAGGAATGGTCAACACTAAGAAGGTTAGAGCAGAAAAATACATCAGATGATAGACAATATTAAATTAAATGATCTGTACACGGATATTATAAGGAAGGCTGAGTTAAGGGATTAATGGAAAATGCAGGGGAAGACCTGCTCTTGGGCAGAACACTATGTATCCCAACTAATTTGAGGAAGGTACTCACGGTCTCAGATGAAAAAAATATAATTTTCAGGTGTCAAATTTCTTCGATTTAATTAATTTAATTTTTTTGCATTGAAAGTGAAATTATTTTTGCTGTATATATATATAGAGCTTACTATGCAGAGAACAAATTGTTAAAAATAACCTGTCTGTGAAAATAATTACCAAATTTCTTCCTTTATTTGTTATCCTTAATTTGACACTGTATCCTATAATATACACCGGTTATTTGATTTAATTCTCTTAATAAATAGTGGAAAAATGAATCAGTAAGAATTCTATTATTGCTGTGAAGGACCTGCCTTTGGGCAGAACATTATATCCATCCATCCATAGTAATTCTGCCCGAAGCAGGTCCTTCACTGAAATCACAACATTTTCATGCTATGCTTGCAGCCTTACTAAGGAATTGTAGCTGTGGTAGCTTCCCGTTGCTTTCCACACTGGTGAAGGATAATGATGATGATGATGATGATAAGGGTGATGATGATAATGATGATGATGATGGCATATCATTTCGGGGACCGTTTGGGCCTTAAAGGTTTCCTGACATTTGTCTTACAGGTGAGGAAAAACCCCGATAAAAACCTCACCCAGTAAAACAGCCCCGACCGGAGATCGAACACGGGCCCGCTGCATCACAAGTCAGCACGCTACCTCGAGACCACAGCGGTGGACCATTATATATATATATAGAATGCAATATTTTAATTGTCACGAAATATAACGACATTCGGTACTCTATGTTTTGTCTGTTAATTATCTTGGTTCATATTTGACCTCGGTTGTCTATGAGTTATGTTGCTTGCCTCTTCCTCCAAGGATCACGAGATCAAACCCACCGAGGTCGAAGGATTCTTACAATGGAAGAATCCAAGAGACCAGTTTTCCGAGAGTTCCATAAAAGAACCTCAGGCCTAAACTAGTGCCTCTGAGCAAAATATACGGTAATCTGCCTTATTCCATCAAAGTAATACCTCAATGTCCTACTAGATGTCTCTTTGAGCTGACATATGTAGGAAAATAGGAATAACTAAATTATACTAAACACCCACTCGTTTTCATTATTCTTCTGACTATGATATAACAGAATAAGTAACACACACACACACACACACACACATATATATATATATACCAAATTTCAGAGTAAAAAAAGTTAAAAAAAACACGTAAATATAAAATTGATTAAATCTTACCCTTCAGGTCCTCGAGCTTTGTGAGTGTACGCATGGTAGGTTGCTGCGGCATGGAGGATGGAACTGGTGCAGAGTTTGAACTAGGGGTTCCTACAGTCACTGTAGAAGTAGCACTGTAGCCTGTAGTAGCCACGGTGTTAGTCTGTGGAGAAGCAATCAGCCCTGTTAATGACATGCAGTTACTTTATTGTCTCTATTAGGCCAACACGCACACACTATTGAGTATCACTAAGAAACTGGGACTGGAAGTAAATATCTATAATACTAAATATATTGTCGCACACAGAAATATATTATATAATGGAAATTGACAGCTAATGACACATGAGAGAAATATTGATGAAGTGGCTGAATTCAAATACCAAGGATAAATAATTACAAATAGTAATGATATGCACAAAGAAATTAAACATAGGCTCAATTCTGGAATTGCATGCTATTATGCAATGCAGGAACTCCTGACGTTCAAAAAACGTTAAACTGATCAAATATAAAACTGTTATTCTACCAGTTATATTATATGGATGCGAAACATGAACTCTTACTTTAAGGGAGGAAAGGAGATTACGAGTACTTATGAATACAATTCTTAGGAACAATTTTAGACCAAAGAGAGATGAACAGGCAAGCGAATGTAGAATACTACATAACAGTGAACTGCTTGGTCTTTATAGGAAGCAAAATATAATGAGAACAGTTAAGTCTGGAAGACTGTGGAGGGGAGTGCATGTGGCACGTATGGGTGCATGGAAGCTTCCAAAGAAATTATTAAAAACCGAGTGATAGCGAGGATTTTAATTTCCGAGATTCTGTAAAAAACTTCGCAAACGTGTGTTGTACATTATTTTTTGTGCGATGATGTTTTCAAAATATAAGATAATAATAAAATAATATCTTTGTTGGAAATATTTGCGTTCATTATAAAGAAGAGACTGACTTTAGGCCATTGTATATACGCTAAATGCTGAAAATGATTCAGTTCAGACTACAGCAGGCCGTGACATCAATCAGATATAAAATGGAGACAAATACGTATTTATTGTTTTATATTGTCTCAAATAAAGTTCAGTTCATTTAAAATGCATTGATTTGTTTCGTATAATGTATATTAACACTAAATTTGGATATATTATTCTATATACATTGTATGTGGTATTCATAAAGGACAGTGGTTTTACTTCCCGCCCTAGGTAGGTAATTAGTAATATTGCAATATAGTACTTATATCGATGGATATGGAAATGTTGAGGCGAGCAATAAGATGTTCAAAATTTAAGAAAAATAACAAATGCTGTCATACGAGAAAAAGTGAGTATTAGATATTCAATAGTAGATTATATAAGATATAAGCAATTAAATTCGCTATGGCATGTACGGCGAATGCAAGAAGAATTGTTACCCAGAAAAACATTGGAATGTCCACCTGGAAGAAGATGGAAAGGAAGGCCTCGAAACTCGTGGATGCAAGAAATAAGGACGGGAATTGGAACAAGATGACTGGAGGAGATGAAGTGGATGGATAGAGACGAGTGGAAAAGAAAAATAAAACTTTAAGCACAGAAAGATGCGTAAATATTAAAAATCTGTTTATAAATGAAAATAGTAATTTAGGTTGGGAACCCCGAAATTTAGGAAACTGAACTTTCAATCATGGTCGTGATTCCTGTAAGTACGAGAGAACGCACTTTCGTGCAAAAAATATATATTATTAATATCATAAGAGTACAAAGATTAATTTAATTTGGTGGAGAATGCAGAATGTGCCATGAAATACTTTTATTGTCAAAAAACATTTCCAGTCAAACCTTTAACAAGTAGATTCTAAGTCAGGCATTAAATTAGATGTGTTACAAGACTGAATAATCCAGCCTGCATATGTTTGTGACTTCTAAACCCCTCAACCGATCTTCATGAAAATTTGTAAATACATGTTTTGAAGTACGTCCAGTGTTTAGCCGCTATCCATTATGGTCTGAAATCAGTAGGTGTATGAGTTCACCTAACTAAGTAACTCGCTGTCACTATCGAACCCGTAGGTTCATGACCGCGCGGACATTAGCTCTCCATACATCTCTATTCTGAGCTAATGTTTTCCAATCATTCGCTGTACAATTTACTTCAATCAATTCATTTTAATGTTATTCTCCCACCTCATTCTTGGTCCACTAACTGGCCATTTTCCCTCTGGTTTTCCTAGAAGAAACTTCCATGCATGTCGTTCAATCCCCCATTCGTGCCACATGTCCTGCTCATCGAAATCTACAGGACTTAACTTTTCTTATTATATCTGGCTTCTTATAAAGGTCATGTAGTTTACTGTTATGTAGTCCTCATCATGCATCTGTCTGTTTATATCTGTTTGGTCCAAAAATGTTCCTAAGAATTTTATTCTCAAATACTCGTAATCTCCTTTTCTCCCTCAAAGAGTTCATGTTTCGCATCCATATAATATAACTGGTATAATAACAGTTTTATAAATTTGAATTTAAAGTTTTTGAGAGAAGTTGGGCTGACAAGAGTCCCTTTAATGTATAATAGCACGTATTTTAAGAATTAAGCCTATGTTTAATTTATTTTCCAGTGTCTAGTAACAAGTATTTTTATTCTAAAATGAATTATTTGCGTAATGAATGTATTTAAACTTACCTAACTTCCATATATCGCTAACCTGCGATAATATTTTCCAATCCACATTCTAGAATGATTCATCCGAAATTTTCAACCATTCAGTCGTTGCTATGTTACAAACAATCGTCTCGGAGAAGGCAATTAAACATCGATCAAAACCCCGTAACTTATTTCAAGCGTAAGATTTGGATAAGCATCATGCCACATTTCCTGTCCATCGCAGACACACTGGTCTTATTAGTAGTACTAGGAGGACTTTATTAGACAGAAAGTAAGATATTTACAATATTATTTACAAATATGGGTTGCACAGGCAGTAAGCCGTACGTGCTGTTGACAGTCCGTTAGAATAAAGTAATAATTAGTAATAGTATAAAGAAAAACAATAACAAACAATAATATTACAATTACATAAAGAAAACACAATAATATTACAATTAGATAATAATATAATAGCATTATACATTAGTTAATTTATGTATAATTATTAAGAAATAATGGTATTGCATTTAGATAACATATTTATTCATGAATGAGTGTTGTTCTTATTTTCCGCGTTTTGTCCAGAAATTTATCCAAGTTTATCCAATTTTCTGGATTTACCAATAACTCGTAGCATGCAAATTTTTCCCGATTTGAATTTAGAAATCTTTCCGTTAATAACTGACGACTCCAATATTCTAAATCATCACATTTTCCTAATATATGTATCTCATCTTCAAAGTTCCCGCACATTGGACATATTCGCATATCGTGATCGTCGCTAATTTTTAGAAATTTCCATGCTCCTAGCCTAAACCAAGCAAGCCCTGATCTCTCCTTAAATCCTAGGTTGAGTAGGCCTATATAAGATTCTTTTCCCCAAACGTGTTTTAGGTCTTATTATGTATGTCTGGTTTGCCATAAAGATCATGTAACTCACTTTTATGTAGTCTTCTCCATTCGTCTGTCTGACATACTGGCGTCTGTTCTAGAAAATGCAAACAAAAGAAAAAAATGCATGTATTTAGCCCATCGTCTTCTCAATTTCGATCACATCTTGGGCATGGAATCTACTGGCCTCTGTTATCATCACATTCATACAGCCTTTATTGGATAAAATCATTAATTGAAGGGTTAGGGCAGTAACATGATAAGCCACATTCTGATAAGAAATGTATTGAAATAACCATAAGATATTTTGCAATTGCGCCAGTGATTAGTTAAAACATATGGACACACAATGTATTAACAACAATAATGTACAATTAGTATTTATAATTTTTTGTAACATTAAAATCCGTATATCTCAGAAAAACAATATGTGGCTTATCATGTTATTGCCCCAAGCCCTGCATATAAAGATAAAAGTAGATGGGAAGAGTAAGGAGAGATATCCATTGTTAGCTAGAAATTATCATCAAGCAAGAGGAAGACGTGACATCGGAAGAAAACATAGGGCTGATGAATTATGAAGTCGGAGTGACGATGATGATGATGATGATGTTGAAATGCTTTACTTCAAGAACACTTTATTTACAACGGAAAATATCTAATTTTGAATGAATCCATTTACACGAGGGCCGTCAAACAGTGCTCAGTAGGCCTCCTATCCAACCCTGCGTCGGATAGTCAGACAAGGTAAAACAATGCTTCACACTTGTCAGATGTGTTGTTTCATTGGGAGTGTACCTGCATGAGGGTATGAGGGGGCGTTCTTTCACCCATAGTGAACAAGTTTTAACAGGCCTCCTTTATATACACAGGGGCTACATGTATATACAAAACAGTATCCTAAAGGAAGTGTTAATATATATTAAATCAAACAAATCACAGCATTTTAAATGAATTAAACTCTATTTTAAACAAAAAGAATAAATACGTGCTTGCCTCCATTTTATGACTAGATTATTGTCATGGAATCCTGTAATTTGAACTAATAAACATTGTCCGCACTGTTAAAGTTAATCAGTTGTTTCTACTGAACGCAAATATTTGCAACGAAGATGTTATTATTTTACTATTATTTATTATTTTGAAAACACAATCGCGCAAAAAATAATTTACAACGCACGGTTGTGAAGTGTTTTACAGAATCTTGAGCTATGGCTCGGTTTTTAAACATATTCCTCGCTTCTGTAAAAACCATTTCCCAACCTCGCATCGTAAAATACTATTTCCAAGTATAACACGTTATTCTTTGTCGGTTTTTTTCTGTTGGCCTGGTGGTGGTACCATTTCCACTTTGTCTTCATCATTTACGTGTCTTCTAATAATGTCACCGATAGTACTTATTGGAATATGTAACTTTTTTTTCCAATTTCTGAATATTTGTGTACTTTGACATGATGGAATATGTAAAGTTGCCTTATTTCAAATGTAGTGTGTCTTTGTGTACGACTCATTTGTATTGGATTTATTATTCAACTGAATCAATGCACTACTATACGGATAAGCGATCTTTAGAATACTGAATGTTTCTCCTGTTTTTTAAATCAAGATATCATATGGAATGGAGTGTAACCGAATTTTTACGGACGGCAATATCTGTTGCACCGAATATAAATAAACATTTTCTTCCCGTATTATAAAATGCAGGCAAAATGTTCCATATTGATCTAAAGAACATGTGTATTTTCAAAAAATAAAATATTGCAATAATGTTATTTAGATGTGAGAGAGATGGGAGTAACTGTAGACCAAAATGAGCGGGAGAATAATATTAACCTTGATTTGAGGGAGGTGAATTATACAGGGAATATTTTCTCACAGAAAAAAAATGGATGTATGGAGAGAATATGTCAGTGCAGTAATAAACGTCCGTGTTCGATAGTGACAGTGGGTCAGTTAATATAATAATTATTTCCTTGCTATATGAGCTATGAAAGCAAATATAAATATCTAGTCAATTTCTACGAATAAACGTGAGTGTACAATGCCCTTCTCCTCTCCTTATAAGAACTTCATAAAGTAAAAAAAGTACTTACCTCAGCAGTGTGCGAGCACACAACAGTTAACTGACTTCGAAAATAAAATACAAGAAACAACAGAAGAAGTACTTAACATTATTGAATGGTTGCACAATACATTCAAACCACTACAATAGAACAATATCATTATATTATAATATGATCCATTATTGGAACTGTGTTAAAATAACAGCATTGGAAAATGTTAAACACTACACTAGATATCAAAAGTGATTCCACGTTCGTAATTTCCTAAGAGAAAATTACCACAGAAGAACGGCGCGATGAGAATACTTTGCCAATTAAAGAAAAATAAATAAATAAATAAATAAATAAATATATCAAATTAACCGTTGTATGGTCACTTTTTACGCTCACTGAATAAGTGTTCAGATAGTTTAAAGTAGAGATTATTGATTTTGAAGAAAAAATGTAATATTCTGATGCAATTAAATTACATGTTGTACATTAATGTTGACAGCGAGCTGGATATGATGAATTAAGGAACTGCAAACTGTTATTGTTTGCTGTCTCCCAGCAGAATGTTCTAAGTTTTTGCAATGCTGACAAATGTTTCTGTCAGTATTTAGTCTTCATGTAATTTATACATGTGCGTGGTCAGACCTTCATTTGTCACCTTGAGTTTACAGTGACGTGCAATTTGACTTATTCAAGAGAATAACCAAGTTTCACGACATCTACAAAATTATAGGTTTAGATTACAAAATCATACAAGATATATGAGTCGTCCTCAATTATAGAACTTCGTCGATATTTAACCGGTGTTTTGGATCTGAGTTATCAGGCACAATTTTAAAATTTTAACTTTTATATAGTGCCCGGATCAGGCAGAAATTTTTCTCTTTGTGTTAGCTATTGCATGAATATATCAATTTCAATATTACGTTTTTTATAGTAATCTCAATGGCGATTCAATATTATTTTTAAATGCATAGGTCTATAATAATAACTAACTCACTGACACTATCGAACCCGTAGGTTCATGGCCGTGCGGACGTGAACTAATGTTTTCCAATCATTTCCTATATAACCAACTTCCCTCAAATCATGGTTAATGTTATTCTCCCACCTCATTCTTGGTCTACCAACTGGTCCGTCTGGTTTTTCTACAAGAAGCTTCCATTCCCCATTCGTGCCATGTGCCCTGCCCATCGCAGTCTACGAGATTTAACTTTTCTTATTATACCTGGCTTCCTATCAAGGCCACGTAGCTCGCTGATATCTAATATTCTCCATTCACCTGTCCGTTCATCTCTCTTTGGTCCAAAAACATTTCCTAAGAACTTTATTCTCAAATACTCGAATCTGTTTTCCTCCCTTAAAGTAAGATTTCGTGTTTCGCATTCATAGGTCTATAATAATAATAATAATAATAATAATAATAATAATAATAATAATAATAATAATAATAATAATAGTAATAATAATAATAATAATAATAATAATAATAATAATAATGATAATGATAATAATAATGATAATGATAATGATAATGATAATGATAATGATAATGATAATGATAATGATAATGATAATGATAATAATAATAATAATAATAACAATAATAACAATAATAATAACAATAACAATAATAACAGCAACAGCAACAACAACAGCAACAGCAACAACAGCAACAACAATAACAATAACAATAACAATAACAATAACAATAATAATAATAATAACAATAATAATAACAATAATAATAAAATATACAAAAATTAATGTTTATTTGGTTGGTTGTTCGTATTCTATGCTCAGCCATACCGTTGATCCGATTTAGATGGCTTTTTTGCAAAAGTTTCAGGAGATTCCCGGGATGAACATAGGTTATAAGGGAGGTATGGTATTCAACTCCTACACCTTTAAAAACGACACAATATAACAGTTATGATTGATTTCGTTCTCACTGCGGTCCGCCACATTTAAATAACTGACACAAGATATTAGAGTCTTCAAGTCATTTATTTTCCTCGCTGTCCGTGACTCTGGATAATATACCAGAATGTTTCTCATTCCCCCAACATTTGATCACCGACCAAAGGCCACCCCCTATTCCAAGAGACTCTACCCGCAAGCCGAGTATCTGGACCCTCGGTGAAAATCAACACCAAGCCTGGCCGGCGAGGGGATGGGTGACCGCCATCATGCCATCCTAATTAACAATTGTTTACAAAATTAAACACGAAACTCGCACTCATTAATCATACTCAATAATAATCATCAACACTACACCAACCTGCACCGGGACCGGCTTCGTTTCTTTGGGCTCAAACAACAATTAGGCCTATACATTTTTATCATATCATCTATGATAATGCAGTTGAAATATATATATATATATATATATATATATATATATATATATATATATATATATATATACGTGTGAGAGGTAAAAATATTTTTTAACTGTAAAACAGCTCCATCTATTGGACGTAAAAGCAACTTCAGCCCAGAAGACCAACTTAAGAGTAAAACTGTAAATGTTCGTTTGTTCAAAATCTCTAATCTCCGAAAGTTCTTTACCGATTGCTTTGAAATTTCGAAACAACGTTGCATTTGAATACACGCGTGTTTATACCTTTATGCGTGTGAGAGGTAGAAGTACCTTAACAATGAAAAAGGCTCCATATATTGGACATAAAAGCAACTTCAGCCCGGAAGAACAACTTAAGAGTAAAACTGCAAATTTTCGTTTGTTCAAAATCTGAAATTTCCGAAAGTTTTTTTTACCGATTTCTTTGCAATTTTGACACAAGGTTGCATTTGAATACGCGCATGATATATATGTGTGTGTGTGTGTGGCATACCTGTGAGAGGTAAAAATATATTTAAAAAATGAAAAAAAATGCCATCTATCTGATGTAAAAGCAACTTCAACTCGCAAGACCAGCTTAAGAGTAAAAATGTAAATGTTCGTTTGTTCAAAATCTCATATATTCGAAAGTTCTTTACGGGTTGCTTTGAAATTTTGACACTACGTTGGATTCGAATACGCGCGTGTTTACATATACATTTACATATACATTTGACATGTAAAATATGTTTTTTTGAAAAATGAAAAACAGCTCTATCTATTGGACATAAAAGCAACACACTATACTACATATTTTACGGCAATGAATAATTATCTTTCCATGATGATCTTGCTGATGATTTTCGGGCTGTAGACCGTGGTCGTGAGGCTTGTAGTTCCCCGATGTTTCGCCAAAGACTGCGTCTGGCATCCTCAAGGGTTGTCTTGAGACTGGCAATTCTTTTTTTTTGTTTTTGGCGCATGAAGCGCCACCCAGTGTGCCGCGTTGGAACCAGGAGCAGCTCCCTGGCGGCGAATACCTTTGTGACTATCGAGTTGGGGTTTAGTCACTTAGCCTGCGCTTATTTAGCGGCGTTGTTGTTCAGCTAAAAATTGATGTTGACGGGGAGTGAAATGAGTTGTTACCTTGCTAGAGCAGGGCATCGTAAACCACCTGGCCGGGCAAGCAGAGAGTCCGAAAGCCGACCAGGAGGAATGAGCCACGCTACTCCAGCTGCAGCACATCTCTCATTTCATGAAACTGGGACATCAAGGTCTGGGGAATATGTTCCCATGAACTGCACGCAGCTGTAACGCATGCCCTATATTGCGAACAATGGGATTAGTATGATTTTGATTAACATGAAACATGTTATCCACACGTTGTTCAATTATAGTCGCAATATAAGGCATTTGCGATATGTTGTGAAGCTCTGCGATCCTCGTGTATAGAGGGGTCGAAAAAATAATTTTGAGACATTTGTTCTGTATTATCTGGACTTTCTTTTCGTGACAATAAGTGAGGATGCTCCAGGCTTCAACCGTACAGCAACATGCTACGGATCACAGCTGAATAAAGAGTCAGTTTGATCCGTGTTGACAGTGTAGGTGATTTGAAAAATGGATAAAGTAAGGCAATTGTCGCATTTGATTTATGAATAAGATGCCGAATATGAATTTTGAACGTAAGCCTGGAATCCAAATGGATCCCAAGATACTTGACTGAAGGCTCTGGTCGGAATTGGTGAGTTCCCAAGGTGAGTTGGATTTGGCTTCGTCTACTAGACTTAGAAAACAAAACAGCTTTAGTTTTGTTTACATTGAGTTTAATGTTCCATAGACGAAACCAGGAATGATAGGAATTCAAGGCAGACTGGAATATAGGGATACGGCGAGGTAATAGACGGAAAGGTGTCTGATGATACAAACAAGTATCATCAGCAAAGGATGCAAGGTGAATACGATTGAAAGTTGGGTTATCTGACACATAGAGAGTGTACAGTAAGGGAGAAAGGACTGCACCTTGTGGAACTCCCGCCAAGAGGGTCTTACAGACAGAATTATACCCACTAACTGACACATAAAATTGTCGGTTAGTTAGGTATTTAGCTATAATTTTTATTAAATCAGCCGAAATTTGAAATTTGATTAATTTGTATAATAAACCATTTATCCAAGTCGTATCGAATGCCTTCTCAATATCGAGGAATACTGCCAAAGTACTTTTCTTGTTGTTGAATCCCGTCACAACCTGGTCAACCAATCGAGCAAGCTGGAGCGGAATACTATGTGTTTTTCTAAAGCCAAATTGGTGAGTAGGAATAAGGTTTCTCTCTACCACCTCTTGTTTTAGTCTTGCCAAAATTATTTTCTCCAGAACTTTCCCCAGCACAGGTAGAAGACTGATTGGCCTTAAGTTGTCCGGGTGGGTTGGATCTTTCCCAGGTTTAGGGATAGTGATAATTTTGGCTTTTTTCCAGACTTCAGGGAAGTACTGGAACTTAAGACAAAGCTTCACTATCTGAAGGAATAGGAGTAGGGCTTTTGGCGGTAAATATTTTACTGCCAGGTTTGGTATCGGGTCATGACCGGGGGCGCGAACGGAAGGGAGATCATGGATTATGGCTATCAATTCCGAATGCCGTATATCTGGAAGGGTGAGAGGGATGGGTCTTTCAAGATAAGTACTTACTGTATGATGTACTTCAACTTCATGAGCCGGTGTGGTGAGTTCATGTGGGCGGAACCGTAGTGCAAGATGATTAGAGAGGATTTGGGTTTTTCCTGTGGGAGATAAGCCCAAGTTCCATTATCATTAATTGCAGAAGGAGGAGGCGGTGCTCGACTCCGTTTTATTCTTTTGAGAATCGTCCACGGGGGCGTTTTAAGATCAGTAAGGCGCTGGAGGGACGAGTCCCATTCAGCATTTCACATTTTTTGCAATCGATTCCGCACCAAATGAGTGTAGCGATTGTGTAGCTGTTTGTATTGGGGTGCGCCTAAAGTACGGTATAACCTGAGATACCGCATTTTTTCATTTAGATAATTTTGAAGTGTGGGATCGTATGGTCGTGTGTGTGTAGTGTCATTTGTTGGCGTTGTAGAAAGTGTAATGGCCGTTTTAATGCTGGCCTGTATACTAAGGACGGCGTGTTCTAATTGTTCTGTAGACTGGACAGAGAGTGTAGGCTTAACCCATTGGTTAAGCATGTGAGAGTAGCTCTGCCAGTCTGTGTGATCATGGTACATGTTTGGGGGCGAGGACAATAAAAATGTGGGGCTGATTTTAAAGAGTATAGGACTGTGGTCTGAGTTAAGTATGTCTGTAATTTGTGGTGACGTGTGGAGAGATAGGTACATTCTTCGAGAGAGCGATATCTAGTATGTCAGAAAGAAGGCCAAAACGTGTGTTTCTAAAAAATATATGTTCCCTTGGGGCAGAAATTTCTATGTTATGATGTTGGCAGTAATTTTGGAGTATCACACCAGATCCATTTTGGGTACGACAATTCCAAAAAAAAGATGTTTACTATTGAAGTCTCCCGCTAACAAGTAGTTAGGGGAGACGGAAGTGAGAGCATTTAAGTCGTACCGCGTTAGGAGTCTGGTAGGTGATTTGTAAATAGAAGCTATGCAAATTGATTCGCGATTTGAAATACGTAGGAATATGGCTGCGGCTTCAATTAATTGAAGCCTGGGTATAGGGGCCACTCTGTGACCAATGGTTTGTTTTATACAAATTGCAGTGCCACCAAGGGAATGGTTCAGTCGGTCGTTTCTATATATACAGTAATGCGGAATTTTGAATTTATCGCCAGGTTTTAGAAATGTTTCGTTTAAAAGAAGAGTGTCTATATCTCTCTCTTGTACAAAAGTAGTTAGCTCCTGAACTTGCTTTAATACACCATTGGCATTAAATGCCGCAACATTGAGAAAGCTTCCGATGTGGAACCTACACATGTTCATCGAAACACATATTCACCAGGTTAGTCATGAAGACGAACTTTTCCATAGGAGTTTGTAGTTTAGTCAACATAGGCCCTATGTTATTTAAAAGTTCATGTCCATGACTAGATAATGGTAGCTGAGAGACTTGATTTGATCGGCCGCTAGCAATGCTTTTTGATTGGGTATTTGTAGTATTGATGGATTGAATATATGAAACTTCAGGATTTATTGGTTTAGATGTAAACGTACGTGGTTGACGTACTTGCAAGTTTTGATTTTGAGGATTTTCTTTTCACTTTAAGAATACAGCTTTTGCAGCAACGAATGACGGGCATTCTCTGTACGAGACAGGGTGGCCTGACGCACCAAAATTGGCACACTTGAGTAAAGACTTGTCAGCTAAGGCTTGAGTTTTCACCGGACAATTTGCATGATAGTGTGGGCAGCACACACTACGCATTTGGGCGCCAGGCTGCACCCCGCAAAAGTATGGTTAAAGCGTTGGCATTTGAAGCATTGATTTAAGCCAGATCGGGGTTTGTATGGCTCCACCGCAACAACTGCATATAGAAGCCGTGTTAGGTTATATATTTTCCTGCCTGCCTCGTTGTTATCAAGTTCAAGTATGAACAAGGGAAGTGGAATGATACTTTCATTTTCTTTTTTAGTAATTTGTTTGATTTTTTGAACAGGATATTTCAGAGCTTTTAGTTCTTGAAGTATTTCATCGGTAGGTGTGCAGGCAGGGAGTCTTTTCAAGACAGCCCGTAGTGGCAGATCTTGTCTAATGACATAGGTATAGTGCTGTTTTCCAGCAGCAGTGAAACATTCTTTGATAATTTTATGATCTGCCACAGAGGCTGCATAATATCGCAAGCCCTCTGGTGTGCTCACAACTTTTGGATCGCTAGAAAGTTTGGGTCTAAGTTCTCTGTTCATTTTAAACAGATCCTCATGCCCACAAAATTGTGATGAGGCGGCCGTGGGTCTTTTTTGGGGGTAGACACACCAGAAGGCTGCACATAACCTGTTGAAGGTGGAGCCTGAATCTCTCGTGATGTCCCAGCTTGAGGTTCAGGGACTAATTTAATACCAGTAGCTTCAGTTAAGACTGAAAAAGGGTTGCTAACTGGTATTGGATTGTATGGTACAGTCGACGCTTTCTTGGTCGGCTTTGATTGTTTTCGCATTTTCTTTTCGGGAGTTTCATAGTTTTGAGTTTCAGTAGCCTTTTTAGTGTTAGTTTTTAGCTCTGAACGTTCATCTCCCATGTTGAAGAAACATGAAGTCTGAACGTGCATAGTCATAGTTTGTATTTCTGCAAGAATACTTTCTAAGTATTCTTGCTTTTCTGTACGGGTTTCTTTAAGACTATTCATGTTGGCCGAACAAGTGCGTGTCATGTCCATTGCACTATCGGTCCGTTCGAATTCTGGGTATGCTTGTAAGTAACTGGTTAGTATGAGAAATAAGCTTCTAATTTTATCAACTACAGCAGCATATTTGGAATTTATTTTGAAACCTTGTCTGTTTATTAAAACTTCAAATTGTACGGAAGCTGTTTCCCAGACTTCCAACGGACCGTAATCCCTAACCTCATCCTCCATGTCAACATCGTGAATTTCATTTTTAGATGCCATGGTGCTTGGTTGTACCAAGGCTTAGTCCAATGGCTTTTAACTCACCAAAAAATGCTGAACTCCAACACCAATTAAATAGAAGCTGAACACAATACTCACAGTCCATAGAGTTATTGTATAGTGACTAAACCACACATCGATAACACTATACTGAAAACTGAGCGCAAAAAGCGCAAGGCACAGGGGTATTGGCCGCCGGAGCCGCACCCGGTTTACACTTGCACTGAGCAACACTTATTACTGGCAATTCTTGAGGTATGCTCGCTTCAGGTTCTCCAGGATACCGGTGTAATCACCTTGATCTCTTCTTTAGGAAGTGTTAGGTTCAATCAGTTATTTATACTTTTGTGGTAGGCCTAGGAGCATCTAACTTTCTAGGCCAGATAGAACTTTGGCATTTTATATTTCGTCCGTTCCTTTTCGTTGTACGCCCCTAGGCTATTAATAAGAGCATTTTCGCTCAGAGTCGCTTTTTGATATAAGTTTCTTGCCAATTTAGTCATCACTTCCTGAAGAAAGTCAATGTTTAAATCTTCATGAATCTTGGTGATTCTCGTCCTAATTGGATATTCTCCTGCACTTCGTAACCACTTGTTCTGAAGAACCTGAAGCAAGTTTATCTTATCCTTTGATAAGGTCAGCCATGCGGGACATGCATATATCATTTGGCTGCGTATACAAGCCCTGTATACCAACGTATGTGATTGAGGTGTCAGAGAGTGGGCTCTCAACATGGGCTTGAGTTGTGAAAAACGTTTATAAAAGTTATTTCGAATCTTCTCGACATGTTTAGCCCAAGTGAGACGACGATCTAGTATAACCCCGAGATACTGAACAGTGGGCTGATATCTGATTACAGTTCCGTCATATTCTAGTGTTTCTGCACCATTAATATTAGGTCGTTGCGTAAAAATTATCCTTGGTTCTTCTCTTTACCAATTTTAATCCTCCATTTATCAGCCCACCGCTCAATATCTCGTGGGCCTCTCTGAACCTTTCTACTGCACCTAATTAAGGATCTGTCTTTACTATATATCGCAATATCATCGGCATACAGGGCTAGTTGCGTATGTGTCCTCCCGGGAACGTCGGCGGTATAAATATTATATAACAATGGTGAAAGTACGGATCCCTGAGGCACTCCAGCCAGAACAGTTCGTCTATCAGAGGTGACACCCCCCTCGCTGACAACGAAACTCCTATCCGTTAAAAAGGACGAGATGATTCCCACCATCCCATCCGAAAAGCCCATTAAATCCATCTTCCATATCAGGCCTTCATGCCAGGTCGTGTCGTAGGCTTTCTCGACATCCAAGAACACTGCAACTGTGCTCTCTCTATAATTGAAACCTGATGTTATATATTCCGTGAGTCTTACCAGTTGCAGTGTCGTGGAACGACCCGGCATGAACCCGAATTGCTCTTGTGGGATGACGCGCAGATCAGTAGTCATACCGATCAGTCTGCCCAGCACAATTCTTTCAAATAATTTACCAAGATTGCTTAGCAGACTGATCGGTCGTCTATTAGAAACAAAAATAGGATTTTTTCCTTCTTTAGGTAACGTTATAATTTTTGCTTCTTTCCATTTACGCGGAAAATAATTTAAATTTAAACATCTATTAAAGATAGTAACTAAATAGCGCGCCATCCCAGATGGGAGGTGCTGAATCATCTCGTTTGATACATAATCTATACCAAACAGCTTTTCTCTTAGGAAGCGTCTTAATAATTTTCTTAACCTCAGCGAGGGAGGCCAACCGCAACCTCTGTAGGGGAGCTCTCTCACAGATCCGCTCCGCCTCCGATTCCACCCCATCTATCCAGTCATCATCATATTGATCCTGGAGATGAGGTCTAAACCCATCCTCTAGGGAGTCAGCAATAGTATTTACCTTGTCAGTTGCTTTATATTTTAGACCATTTGGTCCATGAATAGGTTTATTATTAATTACGTTACTTTTTAATTTTTTCAAAATGGGCCAAATATTATTTGATCTCTCAGCCTGTTCCAGATCTGCGTTAAATTTCCTTATCTTAAAATTTCTTAAAATATCGTGAATGCGATTAGTCAGATTATTTAAAAGAATCTTATCCTCTCTCCTACGGTATCTTTGCCAGTGTCTTCTGACCACTCTTTTCTGCCGGACAAGTGCCTCCACTTCCGGCAGATTCCCCGTGGTGTGACTACTAACATCTACAGTAGTCACTTCTCTAAAATTGTTTACAATTGTATTAGTTAAAATATCTATTTCCAGATCCAGAGCCTCAGTTGATTCATTTCCGCGATTATCCGGGAAAATACAATCTTTCATATTCTCTGTGAACGCACCCCAATTAGTAACCGAGGCCCTGGATCTGAAAAGCGTCTTTTCTACATTAAAATTTAAAATTAATTCCACGGGGGAGTGGTCAGAATTCAATTCATCCCTAGTTTCCTGGCAATTCTGTCCACTGTCTATCCTATTTATACGTTCACCGCGATGTGTTCGTAAGTTATATCTGCCTTCTGATTGGTCAGCGTTAGGGACTTCCATTGCTCCAATGAGATTGCTGTTTGGTGGTCTAGTCGACTGTACGTTATATCTGCCATCTGATTGGTCAGCGGTAAGGACTTCCATTGTTCCACTGAGATTGCTGTTTGATAGTCTAGTCGACTGTACTTGTAGAGGTTTACATTTTGCGTTTTTTTAGAACCGGTATCCATACTTTGTTGACGTTTAATGATTCTTCCTTTGTATTGAAACTGTTTTTATGTTTGAATATTTCCATGGCTTCTCGTTGTAGAAGGGTAAAATAGTGTGTGCAGTTAGATAATATGTCTGTATTCTGGTATGGAACTCTGTGGCCATCGAGTAAAGTGTTCTGCTACTGCCGACTTATCCATTTATTTAAGACGACTGTATCTTTCATGTTCCTTAAGTCTGATTGCGATGCTGTGTTTAGTGGTGCCTATATACACTTTTCCACAACTGTATGGCATCCTGTATATGTCTGCTGTCTGATGAGGATGTAGTTGACCCTTTATAGGTCTGAGAAGGTTCTTGATTTTCTTGGTAGGCCTGTATGCTATCTTTATGTCTTCTTTCTTTAGTAGTTTTCCAATCCGGTCCGTTACATTCTTAATGAACGGTAGAAATGACATGGTTGAAGATTTTTCCTCTGATTCCATGCTGCTGTTGTTGTTCTATCGTCTGGGATGATTGGCTCGGTTGATTTCTTTCCTGGTGTATCCATTGGCTGTGAATACCGTCTGGAGGTGTTGAAGTTCCGTTTTTAATAAATCCGAATGACAACGTTTTTTGGCTCGATCTGTCAATGATTTGGAGCAATGGAAGTCCCTAGCACTGACCAATCAGAAGGCAGATATAACTTACGAACACATCGCGGTGAACGTATAAATAGGACAGACAGTGGACAGAATATCCAGTCTCAAGACAACCCTTGAGGATACCAGACGCAGTCTTTGGCGAAACGTCGGGGAACTACAAGCTTCACGACCACGGCCTTACAGCCCGAAAATCTTCAGCAAGATCATCATAGCAACTCCGCCCGTGTAAGTCTACGTGAATAAATTATCTTTTCCATTTAAACTGACTTAGCGACAGGAACGTCTGGCAGAGTACAGCTAGTAATATATAAAAATTAATTTTTGTTTGTTCGTACTTTAAGCGCTGCCAAATCGTTGAACCTATTGTGATGGGTTTTTATAAATTTGTTCAGGAGAATACCGGGATGAACATAGGCTGTAAGAGAGTTGTGATACTCAACTCTTACACCTTTAAAAACGACACAATATAACAGTTATGGTTGATTAGCCATCCAAAAGGGACGCTGTAGCCGCATCAAGCTTTATGTTGGAGCCGCATTCGGCAATTCCCATCGAGATAGATATGCGTTACGCTCTGACGGGCTTGATTAGGGCTTAAATGGCCTTTGGATCATGGATTACTTGTAACGGTAAGATAGCGTGTGATTTACCTACGGATTTAGGGCTAGCCGAGCGGTATGGCTGATAACTTTATTAGTTTAGGTTAGTGAGACGAATAAATGAATAATTAAACAACTGTGATATTCTATATTTAAAATTAAAAGAAACAAATTTATAAATAATTACAGATAAATAACTAACCTAACTTAATTTATTCTAATATTTGGATGAGAAAGAGAGAGAACTCTGCTGTAGTGGGTTGAACTTATGCCACATGACCTGACTACTCGTATTCTTTACATAACTTATATTATTTTTATTTCTACTTCAATTGGTTCCTATCAACAAGCTAGTATTAAAACCCATATTGGTTTATTTCAAAGGCCCCCAAACTCCTATTAAGAATAACATGTTGCAGACTTAACAACAGCAGCTACATGCTTCAACAGGCCGTCAGTCCGTCCCCTGACCACCATTTATGTCTCCCTCTGAAGCCCTTAACTGTAAAATCTATTCTGAGGCTTGGTGTTCACTCCACTCCTAGTCCCTCTCTCTCTCTCTCTCTCTCTCTCTCTCTCTCTCTCTCTCTCTCTCTCTCTCTCTCTCTCCAAGCATAGTAAGTTATATGGCCTAACGGTACTTTGTTCTGGAATGTTTCCAGGACCAAATTCCTAACTGTATACTGTTACTACATGAATCTGAATTTCAACTAAAACTAATATTTCCTATAATATGAAAACTATAATATTAAGACTATTTAAATAACTAATTAAAATATCTAGACTTTGATAACCTATTTTATAACAATATGTCTCTAAGTCATTTATTTTTCCTCGCGGTCCGTGACTATGGATAATACTCGTATACCAAAATTTTTCTCAGTCCCACCAACGATCAGAATCAGAGAGCCGAGAAGCAGGTGCCGAAGAAGAAGGTTCTCTGTCATCGAGTCCTGCGTACTGTAGCCTCGCGCCCAACGAGCGTTTAGTAGCCGGTGGAAACCAGCCCACGATGCACGAGCGTCAAGCTCGGTAAGGCAGGGTGACCACGTGGCTTTAGCCACGCCATCCCTCCTCCGTGGCAAATCGCCGGCGTAAGCCAGCAGTATACTGCAAGCGCCATCTAGCGTTTGCAACAAAGCAAAACGCATCTGACGGATTCTCTTGTAGGCCGAGGGTTCTACTCCTGCTTCTTTCCTGATTAGCTCCTGTACCTCAAATGCACTGGGCCTTTCCCATCTGCCCCAGTCTCGGCCTATCACCCAAGGTCTTTGACAGGGCACCTCCTTACTGGACATCCAATAATTTCCTACCCTTTAAGAATCCTTCAACGACTAGGAATGGAATATCTGATCATCACCGTTACAATTGATGGACCTATCCCGAAGCGCCCGCGCAATAGGAAAAAGAAAAACTCAAAAAAGAAAAACCCAAAAAAGGAAGACTAAAAAATGAGGAAAATTATCGACCCATGAATTTAACACACTCCGAAGAGCTCACATTATTCGTCTCCCTGCCTCCAGACTCTTCGTCAACTAATGGAGAACGGGTAGGGGACTCGGAGTCGGTGAGCCAGCTCGTAAAATATCCTCTCAGATGTTGATACGCCGGGAATTCTCGACTCAATTAGCAGCCTTGAACAATGAGTTCAAATGTGAGAATGGCACATTCATTTGTGAACTAACCACGCTCGGCACAAGGGTTACGGTAGATCTAAGCGTATAAAAGGCTGTTGCTGCAGCGTAATGTCCCATTCACCGAGGGACACAAAAACGGCTCAAAACACAGAGAATCATCATTAAAGGTATTGACCCAAAAATCGACCCATCATATATCCTGGAAGACTTGGAAAGTCTCGGACATCGGGTTCTAAAAGTGTCTAACATTACATCTGCTAGGACCAAAGGACCGCTGCCCCATGTTCACGGCGGTCCTAGTAGATGAACCCAAAGTCCACGAGGCACTAAGTATTTCCACACTTTGCTATTAGAACTAACGGGGCCAGCTGTTCCAAAGGCTGATAAAACAAACGATCAGTCAGCCCCAGCTGCTAATAAAAAAACCCAGGCAACATGTAGACCGGAGAACTAAAACCTCGCAAACTGAGGACCTGTGCCTGTCAAGAACCAGGCACGAAAGAAATAGCGTCTCAACCGGCACTCAGACTGCCCCAGAGCCCCTCCTAAGGTAATAGAAAAATCATGTCAAATTAACCTGAAACCAAAGATGGTAAACAAAAAGGTCGACATAATAGATAAATGCCTATTCTGGGACAAATGCCCAGCATATGAGCAGACAAAAGATACGAATTTATTTCATAAGTTCGGGCATATCGTAGACAAATTGTGCTACAGGCATAACATAGGTCCAGCCTAGCATTATACTGGAATCAGGATGGTGACTATGATGGCTGGCAACTGTACTTAATAGATGACTGGGATGCTAACTAATCCTGCCGGAATTGAAAAGCGCCTAAGAAGACAATAACCCTCAATTAGGCGAATTCGGTCGGCTATACGCCTCAAGAATCGACCTTAAATGAGATAAATAGGTGATTGCCGGCCAGTCACCTTTAAGAGCCGGACGGTCCAGATCGATTTTGGCCATCTTTCGAAAACAATTTTCTTAAATTCAACCCTACTCTCCTAAGGTTTTTGGTGGTTTCCCTTAGCGACAAGGAAAATGTCGGAGTAGGCCCCTAGTCTAATATATAGTAAAGGAATGTTTGTTTGTTCGTATTTTATGCGCTGCTATACCGTTCGTCTGATTGTGAAGGGGCATTTTGCAAAATGTTCAGAAGATTCCCCTAAAAATCACTCTTTGTAGTGAAAAACGTGAAAAAAACCCTTCTTTGACGCTTAAATGGCTTACGCTACCTAAACCATAACAAATATACAAAATTAATGTACACAGAATTGAATATCTAAAAAAACTCTATCAAAAGCCCGCGATACCATTTGTTTATCATTTACGGATTTACAGAGCCATTTTTGTCTTTAATTGATGCCAAGAAGATCGGGATAAATAGATTCCCGGGCAAGCATAGCTGGGCACGGCGGGTATTCTTAACGAATTTTGTCTTTCAGTTCATTTATGCTAAACACATAGATTCCCGGGCAACGTCGGGTAATCAACACGGGGTATTAAAAAATAATTACGATATGACATTACTTATAGTGATTGCTTGAATATTAAATTTTGCAATATTAAATTTTATGTACTATTTAGATTGTATAAAAGGTAGTTTGTAAATAGAATTAATTAGTTTATCGATTGTTTTAGCTGCAATAACGAAGAGAGCAAATGTATAATTAATCTTCCTTTTACTTATTCAACTTAACATAAAGACACAATTTTCGTCTCTCAGCTAATTTATGCCAAGAAGATCGGGATAAGTAGATTCTTGGGCAACGCCGTGTAATCAGAACGGGGTAACTAAAATAATTACGATATAGGGCCTAAATTTATAATTATTTCTCCTTACACTTATTCAACTAAATATAAGAACACATTCATTTTCATTTCTTTAGGGGTAGCAGTGCATGCCGGGTGTTACCTAGGGTTTTATGCATTCTGGTTTTTGTTTCACGTGTCGAATATTTTGAATTTAAATACTTTATTTATTGAAGAAAAAAAAAGCATTTTGTATACTTTTATATATGTGCTCCTGGATATTATTATGTTAATATAGTCCCTTTAAACATGAATTCATAAATTAATCAGTTACTGAAGTAATGCCAGTTTTAATGTTTGGGACTTGCTGATAGTAAGTGTCAATTCTAACAAAACCATAACATTCTTATTCAATAACGTCTCCGTAGTCCACAAGGCAATTATCTAAACCTTAAATCGACCAAACGATAATTTACCCTGCCACTTATTTAAATTTTTCAGACCGTAAAGAAAACAAGAGCATATAAAACTCTTTGAAGTTATTATTGTACATTATTATAAAATTTGATGCAATTGTAAGTAATTTCTACTCATTTGTTTTCTATTGTTTATATATCTTAATATATAAACATTACGTGTCACGTTGTTTGTCCACGATGGAATCCTAAACTACTAGACCGATTTTAATAACATTTTTCACACTGTGTGCTGCTTGATCCAACTCGAGACCTACGGTTGTTTATAACTAAATTTATAGTCGCATTATTTTTATTGCAAACTATTTGTTTATTATTTAACAAAGAGTTATAATTATCTGTGAGTTCCATACGATTCTAACAGATGGCCGTGTAAGGTAATTGGTTTATTATTTAACCAGGTGGCTGTGCTTTTTGTTGCAACCGCGAATTTCAATTGAATTACAAATATTGATTATTTCATAATTTAAGTGTGTTCAGTGTTTATTTTATTTTCAATATATTGATAATAATATTAATTTCGTGTGTGAAGTATTAGTTTTAAGTAATCTGGCTGAAAGACAGCAACTTAATTTAAATTTAACTGGACCGAGAAGCGAACATTGAACAATATGGCGAATCAGTTCTAGAGACCATGAATGATAAGATATCAAGTGAATTTCCGCAAATTGGTATAGGCCTATGTGACATAAATCTTACATTTAAGAAGAATGTCAATTTAAAAACATATGAAGGTCCTAAGGAACGGAGTAAAGTAACAGAATTGTAAGTAAGTCTGTTAGTTATAATAATATGCCTAATATTACAGAAACAATCTCCATGCCTCAATTAAATGAAAAAACAAGATGACTATAATATATCACAAGATGATATTACTATACAGAGACTTCTTGATGATGATGAGAATCCAAACTGCCAACAAGTTCGTAGAAAAAAACGAAAGTATAATGAAATCAGCAAGCCTCCTCAAAATATTCCATCAATAAATGTATATAATCCTTATGATACACTTATGGATGATACTGAGAATGCAGACGACATAAATTCATCTCAATCAACAAAACCACTTCCACATAAACCACCACCCATATTTATACCGGGTGTAGTTAACGTACCAGAACTAAAAAATTGTGTAAAACAAAAACTTTCTGATTTAGATTTCTCACTTAGTTTACTACAACATAATTTAACGTATACCTTAGCCACAGCAACGCGTGGCCGGGACTTATATATATATATATATATATAACGAAGTCGGATTAGTTACACTATTTATAACTCAAGAACGGCTGGACCGATTTTTATGATCTTTGATTTGTTGGATTTGTTTCCGCCCCGAATAGCAGATAACTATTAAAACATCGGAAAAAATAACATAAAAATATTTAAAGGCGATACGACGTTCGCCGGGCCAGCTAGTATATATATATATATATATATAGATGTTGTAACTATATTTTGACATTTGGCAATGACGGCAAATATGATATGAAAAGAAAAATAAATGCCAGAACCCGAGTCTCCAATCTCTGTACGTTTAGCGCTTTAACCATCTGAGCTCAGATGGTTAGAGCACTAAACGCACTAAACGTACAGAGTTTAGAGACTCGGGTTCGAATCCCGACTCAGGCATTTATTTTTCTTTTCATATATAATATATATCTATATATATATATGGCATGATAAGAAAAATAAATGCCTGGACGGGATTCGAACCCGGAACTCTGAGTCTGTACCTCAGCGTGTTATCCATTACACCACCAGGCGAATCCAATTCAAACACTGAAAAAATAAGTGTTTGGATTGGATTCGCCTGGTGGTGTAATGGACAACACGCTAAGGTACAGACTCAGAGTTCCGGGTTCGAATCCCGTCCAGGCATGTATTTTTCTTATCATACCATATTAAGCTTGCATTTCTCAATGTTAAACATTTAATTATAACATATATATATATATATATATATATATATATATACAAACGAACATACGTAATTGTATGTCTGTTTGTCCTTTATAGACTTCTAAACCGTTTAACCGATCTTCGTGAAAATTTGTATATACAGGGTTTCAGATGCGGCGAGTGCTTAACCGTTATCTATTATGTTCTAAAATCATTAGGTGTAGGAGTTCACATGAAACGAAAATTTAAAAATCGCTCCAGCAATCGTAATTTTCGATGTTTCACTACAAAACTCGGAATATCGTATTGGAATAAACCGAAGTATATTCATCATCATCATGAACAAATTCGTTTTAGGCCATGTGGCCTGCGAAGTATGTATTAACCAAAAGTCAGCGAATTCCGACCATTAGAAGTAGGGTTTACCTAAAATTTGAAATTGAAAATTTACTCTAACAACCGCCAAGTTTAGTTCGTCGCAGTGTACACCATGTAATTAAATAACTCTCAATATTTAATTTATTTGGGCGTAGCAGCGCACACCGTGTATTAGCTAATAATAATGATAATAATAATAATAATGATAATAATAATGCTTTATTTAAGCTGGCAAATTTAGGCCACTCAACCAGCGAATAATAAAATAATACAAGTTTCGTATCCATAATATAATTTAAAATATTACTCTGTAGCATAAACAATGCACTTTGTTATTGTAGACTAATGTTAGTATTAAAGAACAAACATAATACAAGAAAAGCTAGCTTAAAAAAATTATGTTATGCAAGTTGTAATTTACATATGTTCATACGTACAGTACACTTAGCAACAAAGAGGATGGGCCGATTCTTGATCTCGACTACTTTAAGTTCTAACGCGCGATTGACACGAGAAAACTAATTGCACAGAAGAGCTACAATATGTTTCCCTTCTTCTTTTGAAGAGCATTCTTCTTAAACACAAGGCAGCGAACGCTTAACTCAAGTGCTTAGTTGCTTGATTCGTATGCAAGATGGTATAGGTTCGATTCCCGGTGAAGTTAATTTTTTTAATTGTTAAAATGCTTTCTATTTAATTCTGAATACCCAATCTTAAAGAAAAACCGTACTAACTGTTTGGAAGTATTACTATTATTGTTATTTATTTATTTATAAACAGGTTTACATTGTTATAAAACAACTTCCTGTGCCCAAAGATTTTCAAATTTGTATCTTCTTTCTCCATTCTTCTCTATCTTCCCATTGGAATTCTCTCATACCTCTTCTTAATCATCCATCCATTTAAATCTTGGTCGACCTCTCTTTCCTTTTCCAGGCGGAATCCATTCCAAAGCTTTCCTGGGTAATATTTTCTCTGGCATCCTATGTGTATGACCATATCATTCTAGTTGTCTGTATCTCACACAGTCTAATATTGAATTTTGGACTTTCATTTGTTTTCTTCTTCTTCTTCTTAAATTTAATTTATAGGATTTTCATCCTGTTTATTTCCAAAATCACCCCTCGGAGGAAGACGTATTGGATGTCATTTGTTGTCTGATGATTGTATTTTTTATTTTTTCCCATTTAGAATGTCTAGTCGAGCGTCTCAAAGAATCTATCTCGTTAGACATAAGCTTTAAACTCAAATTTGTATTCAATTGCCAAGTTAGCATGCTTCGAATTATGTATATATAAATTTTAATTTGGTATCTATTCCCATGTTCTTCACCCACAAAACTCTGTTTAACATTGTTTCTATCGATCTGCCTTTTTGAATTCTACATTTTATGTAATTTTCTTGCGTACATTTTGAGTTAATTTTGATCCCCAGGTAATAACATTCTTCACATCCTTTGATGATCCCATTATTATTATTATTACTATTGTTATTATTATTATTATTATTATTATTATTATTATTATATTGTCCATCATCTATGGGCTATTATGATGCAGGACTTGACATATATGAACTACATATTTTAATTGAAGGGTGAAACATTTTCCTCACTAATACGTAATACATAAATAAACACATAAATATATGAAGCTACATACATTTATAGCATTATTATTAAAACATGGAACTGTACACACAATTAAATTTATACCGGTAGCTAAATAGTGCTATAGAGTTTACGAAGGCAGGAATATTACTTAATATAGTGTAAAGTGGACATAGATTATGTGGCAGGTATTAAATGTTATAAGATGTATTTTGCAAAAATACAAATTAATAAAAGAACATAGTCGAAGGGATTCGAATCCTGGCTCTCATATATACTTCATATTTTTGTAAGTGGCTTAACGATAAGTGGTTTAACGATCTACGCTACTCGAGCGTCGGATACTAGTTGTCTTTTTTACTTTTACACTGCGAACGGGAGTTGAACTTTATTTAAAATGTTGCAATTTGTGTAATATTGTATTTGTCGAATGCTCGTAAATATCTAGAAACATGTCTTCTTCACTGTTCTTTAGCTATTTAAGACGATTAAAACCAATAAGGCGTATTAAAAACATTGCGTTACCTCGTGAACCACAGCTTTAACTTTACGAGCATGCGCAGTGGGCCATAACAGGGAATCTGCTTTTTGAAGCGGCTCATTCTTTTTGTCGCTAAGTGTACATAAACAAAATGCTGAATATAGGCCTGGTTATTATCCAGGTATTATTTTTATTGTGTAGGCTTAAACGCTAATTTATAAATCAGTTTAGATTTAAATAATGATAGTTATCAATAATTCTTGGCATGACTGGGAAGTGAGTTCCAATTCTAGCAATTGAAATTATAAAATTTTTCGAATATCATCCCACCAAAATTCTCCTTTTCCTCTTCCCTCCTCTTCATGTAATTTGATTTCTCATTAATTCATTTCATATCACACTTAACCTCATTTCATGTTTGAAAAACAAAGTAGTCTGATTGGGAATCCACGGGTGTTGAAAGTATGTGGTTGCGGAGATCTAATGGACAGCAACTAGGATACTGCCTCATGACTCCGAGCGTGAAAAATATAAAAGAGCAGAAGGGGCCAACGAGAGGATTCTAGTCCCCAACCCAAAAATGGCGGTATATGTATTGGGGGCAGAACCTGGTGTGTCGGATTCAGATGACATCCAGTAGAGAGACTGATCTCCACTATATTGGGTTAGCGCAATAGATCTTTCAGGTCAGTGTGCGCTCCTAGTCTGAATAAAGGAAAACAAAATAAATTTTCATAAGTAATGTCACGAGTGATTTCCAAATTATCGATAAATTCACGACTCACGAAGTTAGGACTATTTAACGAATACAATTAAGCTGTTTACTCACAAATCATAATTTAACTATAGTTATTTTAAAATATTTATATATTTAATGTAAACGGCGATGTTTGAAAACTAATGAGAAGCGATACGTACGCTTCATCTGCTTCTTTTGTTTATCACTGCGACCAGATCGTACTATTTATTGCCAAAGGAACGCAATATTGTAATGAAACACATCAAACTGTATATTAATTCATTTCTGATGTCGTATGATGTAAATATGACAATTATATTTTTCTGGATTATTACCTGGGAAAAAATACATTTCAGAAAGTGTAAACAGTAGTTTCTTTTTTTGGTGGAATAATCAATTGCTACACATGTTTTTATATTAACTCCCGCATGCGGCATGTGTTGACATTCATGCACTATGTATACAATCTGGTAGACGTATTTCTTATGGGCTCAGTCACTGCAAAATAATGGTCAGACCTGTTCAGAATATTAAAAAGGAGGAGCTTTCTTTAATATGGTAATTATAACACTGATAAATATTTCGTGAAACACGACTCTGATTGGTTGTAAAACAGAAATCATTGAAACGTGATTGGTCATTGACTCCCATTTGGGGCATGAGTTAAATAGTTAATATAACAAAATTATATCAATGAATCTATGTTAGCCTCGTTATGCATGTATATTTTAATCTATACATTATCTATCTACGAGTATTGGAAAATATATTATTAACAAGATAATTTTATTGCAAAATGAATTTTCTTATTTTAATTTTAAATCGACCATGGGGTTTTTTTCTACAATAGAAACTGAATGATTATTTATTTTCATTTTAACCTCGCTACACGCTTGCATTCGCTATCCTCCCACCATAACACACGATCGAGAGAAATTTTAACTCTAGCTGTTCCTCTACATCGAACATCTCACTATTCCTCAATCTTCCTTGTTTCAGTCACCCGACTCTGGAATTCACTCCCCCTCGTATATCAAGGACTGCCCGACTCAAAAATAGTTTAACCCGTCAGCGTGGAGCGACGTGACGTGTACGCAAGTTGAATTCTTCACCCAATGCGGAACGACGTGACATGTACGCTAGTTACACGCACTGCTTTAAACTGTAATTATGACCTTTGTGTTTACATTAACTATTTACCGTGTATACAAATTTTATGTAGAGACTTCAAAGTTTCTATTAGTGCATATATTAATTGATGACGGCTCTGAGTTACAAGTTAAAATAATTTTATATTTGCATTTATTCTTGCGGCCTCTGACATTTTTCTTATATTTATAACTTGATAAAGGATTTCTTAGAAAAATAAATTCGCCTTTTTTTGTAGATTAGCTTGTCTATCAAATTGAATCTATTTTGAAATCTCTTCATTTTTAATAATACTGTCGCAAAATTCAGTACATATAAAGGCCCAACAAAGTTATTTCCGATTTACGCTATAGAAAACGACGACAACAGTAAATTTCAGATATATATATATATACATATATATATATATTTCAAATGACGATATCCTTACATTATGGAAACATAGTTAGTCTACTATTCACTCAGTATCTAAAAGGTAAAGTGGTCCACTACGGACCTTAGGAACTCCTTGGGATATTAGGAGGTTAAGGCTCCCACTTTTTCTAGACTAACGGTACTTGATGTAAGCCGGGTACTTATCTCTGCCTGACAGCCCATAACAAGCATCTGGTACTCATTCCAGTTAGAGGCTGAGTCAACCCCGGAGTCACAGTGCCTCCTGAAGGTTTGGTTCAGTTTAAAAATTCTGGTCCATCGGGACTCGAACCCTCGATCTTCCGGCATGTAGCATGTTGATCTTTCATGTCCACGCCTCCGGTGAAGCTATTAGAGTCATATATCATCAACTGGTTTCACCATGGAAACCAGAAGAAAGACATTGAAATTTAGGGTTGATGAAGGTCTTTTAGCACAACAGGTCTCATGTGTAGAAAGACAATTTTTTGAAGGCACACGACCTAAAATAATGTTTCCAAAGTGTTAGAAAGACACATTTGGAGAAGGCTGCCCCCCCCCCTACAAGAAAGAAGGTCAACGCATAGAAGCAATTTGTTTGTAATAAACATGAACAAAGTAAACACAAAGGGGAAAAAATACTCTTATTGGTGCCCGAGTGTCAAACAGCTGGTTTACGCTTTGAAGATTTATCACACCAATTTTGAAGTTCATTCTGTTTTTTTTAAGACCCTTCTCTTTGTGTAAATATTTCGTTGTGTTGTTAGGTAGAGATGGTTCTCTGAAGTCTTCAAAGAATTCCTAGTGCAATTCACTGTGTCACTTATGTAAAAAACTTACAAAGAGGACCTACTTCAATTGTGGCACAATAATCATAAATAAGTCTGCAAAAATGCAGAGATGTTATGTGAGAACCGTAACAAATTTAATTAATTAAATATTATATTAAGGATTCACCATAAAGGAATTGCAAAAACATTTAAATTACTGAAGATATATCAATTTAAATGCGTTATTGGAATACTGGCACTGAACGGCTGAGTTTAAATACCGGTGAACTTCCTCCCACATCAGAGTATTCCCGGCCATTTAAATCCATCCGCTCTGAAGGGTTAAAAAAGAAACTCACTTCATATTTCCTTAGACGATATAATATATAACCGTGATCCATGTCTACTTTTATTATTCCTATATATTTTAAACTTTCTTTTCCAAGCCATTTATTTAATCTAAATATGAGTTATTATTATTATTATTATTATTATTACTACTTTTTTTCTTTTCCTTGTCAACTTTACATTGTATAGCATACATGTATTATGTATCATAAATCAACATGTAGATAATTCATAATGTTGTTATTGTATGTATAATTTAACCCTGGTGAAGTGAAAATGAAGCCTTACGGTCTTAACTCCATAAGGTAAAATAAATAAATGGGAGATTTGGCGCTACGCACTATAGGGGTTTTCACGTCTAGAAAGTATTAAACTTGTCATTTTATGTGAGATCGATTTATTAGTTAATTAATTTGTAATAAATAATTAACTTAATTAGTTTCACTTATAACTTTACCAAGAAAGTGGGAGTCCGATTTATGAAAAAAAAAAGACAATATGGAACCTATAATTTTCACACAATTATTTAATAATGTTAAGGGGATGAACTCAATTACTGAAACAACAGCTAACGAAGATGCCACTAAACTATTCCCTTTCAACTAAACTTGTTTTGTCATGTACAGCCGTGATCAAAGAAGAGTACGCAACTAATATATCACGTGTGGTTTACTCAGCGAGAATGTTCTGAAACTACAGGCGTTTCCATGGTCACAATCTGTACAATTCCCAATGTTAATGTTGTTCTTTAGAAACCACATTAGAATGATCACGATTTAGAATTTAGTAACAGTAGTGAAGATAGTTGTGCCGTAAACTTATGTTGATGCTGTACTTATGTCAGAAGGAGAAGAAGGATCCGTCACATTGTCTGCGGCATCAAGTAGCAAGAGCGTTTCCATAGGAGCAACACTATTTTCAAGACATAAAAAAAACTATAGTTACTTGCATTTGAAGATAAGCTTTTGGGTTTGGTCACACAGAGTAAGGTGGTGCAGATATTGCTTCGGTTTTGTTATTTCAAGTTCTACTATCTCCCATTCTCTGCAAGCAAAGCTAATGGAATACACTGCGAAATGATGTACGACTGCATCGTAAGCACAATGTAAACAAAATTAGTGTTTTTATGTAATATAAATATTAGATTGAAATAATTTTTTACTCATTTGAATAAGCAGTAACTCTTTCTCTTTACGTTCGTTTAACCTCTCCCTTTATACATACTTTTACATTCCCCAAGTCTCCCGAGCCGTTCAGAGGATATGACCTCTCCGGAAAACAATTTTAACTCTGGATAACATATATATTTCTTTTGACCGCACAAGGACTTGGATTAGTGATTAACCCAATACCAGTGCTATGTTTGAGACAAAATGAGTATTAAAAAAAACAGAATTAACCCATTAATAAATTCTTAACCCTTAAATTGGCAAAGCAACTGACCTGACTGACTGGATAAGGCGAAGTCTAGCTTCGCCCATTGTGCTGCGTATGTTAGAACCCACTAGGGTTCTTTGGCAGCTAAGTTAATAGTGGCTATCATTACGGGGTTGTAGTTCACTTAACCCGAGCCTATTTGGCGGCGCTAGCGTTTTGTGTGCGAATGGTGATGAAAATTGAACAGAGGTAGGGATGTGATGACCTGAAGCAGGGCATCAGAAACCACATTACTTTCAAGCCGAGAGTCGGAAATCCAGCATTGTGGAATGAGTCACGCTACTCCAGATGAGAGCACATCGCCAAATCTCTGGCTGGATTTAATGAGGGGTAAATCGGGTGAATATGTTTCTATGTACAGCACGCCACTGAGGCAAACGTCCCATACTGCGTACCATAAAAGTTGTATGCAAAGGTAAATTTATGCATCTAGCTTACATTTTCAGTTATTATGGCATCAATATGGGTAAGTTGCGCTACGTTGTGTAAGTCTGCCATCCTCGTGAAACGCGATGCTTGAAAAATTATTTTCAAGCACTTATTCTGTATATTTTGTATTCTTCTTTTATGCTGTTTTGCGAGGACACTCCAGGCCTCACATCCGTACAGTAGCATGCTGCGGATCACGCTTTTATACAGTAAAAGTTTGATCTTACGTGACAATGTATTCGATCTGAAAAATGGGTATAAAATTGCAATTGCTGCATTTGCTTTATGTTGTAGATGTCGAATATGAATTTTGAACGTAAGCTTGGGGTCCAGATAGACCCCAAGATACTTCACGGAAGGTTGTAGGCGGAGACTTTGAGTTCCCAAGGTTAGTTGGATGGGTGACCGTCTGGCTTTTTGCCGTATTTATCTTTATCTTCCATAACTGGAACCAAAGATAGATACGGTTGAGAGCAGTTTGGAATACATGGATTTGGTTAGGAAGAGATTTGAAGGTAGTCTGGTAAAAGAAACAGGTACCATCGGCGAATGATGCGGTATGGATGTAGGGGATAGTAGGAAGGTCTGATAGGTATAACGTATACAGTATGGGTGAAAGGACAGCACCTTGGGGAACTCCCGCTAAGTTTGCCTTGCAGTATGATTTATACCCACTGATCGAAACATAGAATTTTCTGCCAGTGAGGTATTTTGCAATTAATTTAATAAGTGGTGCCGCAATTTGATTAATTTATAGATAAGCTCATTTATCCAAATGCCTTCTCAGTGTCCAGGAATACAGCGATGGTACTACGTTTCCTATTACAGCCCGTGACAATATGATAAACCGTTATTCCTAGCTGGAGCGGAGTGCTATGTAATTTCGGAATCCAAATTGGTGGTTTGGTAAAAGAGCTTTTCCTGCAACTTCAATTTTGAGTCTTACCAAAATTATTTTCTTCTAAATTTTGCCCAGTACAGGCAGCAGACTAATTGTTCGCAAATTGTCTGGGTCTGATGGATTCTTGCCGTGTGTTGAGAGGGTAATGACTTTGGCAAGTTTCCATACGTTAGGAAAATACTGTAACTTAATACAGTATTTAAAGATTTTAGCAAAGCAACTGGCTGACTGGACTGACTGGATAAGGCGAAGTCTAGCTCCGCCCAGTGTGCTGCGTATGTTAGAACCCATTAGGGCTCTTTAGCAGCTAAGTTAATAGTGGTTATCATTACGGGGTTGTAGTTCACTTAACCCGAACCTATTTGGCGGCGCTAGCGTTTGTGTGCGAATGGTGATGAAAATTGGACAGAGATAGGGATGTGATGACCAGAAGCAGGGCATCAAGACCCCACATTGCTTTGGCAAATCAATTGACTGACTGAGTGATGGCAATGACTGGCATTGCCCAGTGTGCCGTTTTTCTGGGAACCTGTTGTGGTCACTTGTCAAATCAGTAATTTCTCGTGTCAGTTATTTAAATATTTCGGACCGCAGTGAAAACAAAATCATATAAAACCGTAACATATATTTTACACTATGTGATTAATATTGGTACTTACTGTTAATGTTGATATGCATCGTAATTTGACATTTCCGCATACAATCGTGGTTGCTATGAAAACAAAAGAAATCTCAATACTTTAAAAATTACCAGAAGCACTAGTGCGGTAAGTAAAAACATTTATTTTAAATATTGATAGTGATACTGCAATTTATATTAATTTCAGTATTAGTTCATCACATCCAGCTTTCCACGCCTCTTCTACTTCATCATTGCACACATGGTCTAAAAAAAAATGTCTCCATAATCAGAAATAAATCCCAAATCAAATTGGTTTTACAGTTTTAACAAATATAAGATGGCGACATGACCAACAAAACTTATTATTTCTCACCTTCTGAAATCTAACATTTATCTTCAATTATATTTATTAAAAAGGTTGAAAAGCATATATGAAACATAGGGTCTCACAGTAAATAAAAAACAGAATATTTGGCAATAAATAGCAATGAAAGAGAGATACTTTAATATTGGAAGAAGAGATGCAAATAAAGCAACTGAAACAAACTAAATATTTGGTTATTATTATTGATTTCGTACATCTCAATGATGGATAAATCATATTTGAAGAGAAAAATTATACGCTCAGACCGGGACTTGAACCCGGGACCCTTGGTTCTCTAGACCAAGTGCTCTACCAACTGAGCTACCTGAGCAAGTACCGATCTAAACGCAAATCCTTCTCTATATACATTGTAATTCCCGTCCACCAAATGCTATGAAGCCATGCTTCTATCTTGCAAATGGCGGCTCCTTTATTAAGAAGACATATTTGGGAATTATACATTACAGCCAGTACGGCTTTTTCCATGTTATTATTATTGATTTCGTACATCTCAATGATGGATAAATCATATTTGAAGAGAAAAATTATACGCTCAGACCGGGACTTGAACCCGGGACCCTTGGTTCTCTAGACCAAGTGCTCTACCAACTGAGCTACCTGAGCAAGTACCGATCTAAACGCAAATCCTTCTCTATATACATTGTAATTCCCGTCCACCAAATGCTACGGTCTGAGCGTATAATTTTTCTCTTCAAATATAAATATTTGGTAATAATTATGGATAACATTGAAGGTATATACAAAGAGAACATAAAACATGGAATTGAATCGAGTAGCAAAATAATATCATCGTTAAATTCCATATGGTGGGATAAGCATATTTGGAAAGACACAAAAAAAATATTGTTAAAATTTTGGTGGAATCTGTTGCAATATCCGGAAATGAGGAATGGACAATCAATAAGTACTACAAGGATAGACTAATATCTCTAGAAATGGATTATTTACGCAGAAGAGCCAGAAAGTCAGAACTAGAACAAGTCACAAATAAGGACATTAGAAACATAATGGAAGCAGAAGAAAGCATAATTGAAAGAATTGAGGAGAAGGAATTAAAGTGGTTAGGAATATTTTAAGAATGGAAGATGAGCGATGACCGAAGCAACTATATAAACGACAACCGACCAGAAATAAGAAAAGAGGGAGACCAACTAAGTTAACATGGAATGAAAATATGAAGACAATAATGCAAGCAAGAGGGCTAAGTATTGAAAACGCCCAAGATCGTAGGCTTTGGAGGTTTGGAACGGGAAGACGGCGGCAGCTGTAAAAACCCGAAGATAGATAGATATTTATTAATATTTTAGCTAATATCTTAAAATACTTAACTACTAAAATAAATTACACATAATGAAAAAATAGTATGCAATACTCATGTGGTAAACATATAACGGAATCTTGGAAATTAAAAAAAAAGAACATCGGCAGAAGCGCCTGGTTTTTTTAAACTATTTCTCGATCCGTATCAAGTGTTTACCACACTCGTATCGCAATGTACTAATTTTACATTTCACAAATTAAAGAATTTCTACTCGTTTTTTTTAATGTTTTACAAACAATTTCAAATAATTTAATTGAATGTATCTTTTAGAATACTTTGCCAATTTAAGGGTTAATGAACAAGGTTAATACGATATGGGTGATTATATTGGCAGATTATGTTCCAGGACTCTTTGGGGCTTATATTTTACAAAAATTGATTTACAGAGGAGGAAAAACATCCATAAAACCTCACACATGGAACTTGTTCCGACCGGGGATCGAACCCGGGACCGCTGCATAGGAAGCAATGACGTTACCCTTAGACCCCAACGGTGGCACCAACAATATTATACTGAAACAAAACATTTTCCCTGGAAAACCAGAGCAATTGTAAACAAATCGTAATATTTTTGTTTAATTATAATATTTGCTCCAGTCAACATTAACAAAATTCGTACAGCTTTGTGCCCGTGCGACCCATATTTGTAAACAACATTGTATGTTTGTCACTTTTAGTCTAATAAAGTCTTACTACTACTACACTACTACTACTACTACTTAATAAAATTAATAATAAAATTTCGTTGAGATATTAGTCACAAAATTAAAATTATATTGGCCTATAACATTATAAATTATTACCTTCTAGGTCCTCTCCTCAACTTTGTTAAACAATTAATTTTCTGTAAGCCTTTAGGGATTAGTCCATCATCAGCAGAAGGAGCAAGAGAGATAGGTCTATATCTATTGACTTTGAATGATCCATCTTCTGCTCCTTCGGCTGATGATGGAACTAGCCCCGAAAGGCCTATAGAGAATTAATATTTTACAAAGTTGAGGAGAGAACCTATAAGGAAATAATTTTATAATTTTATATTATAATTTTAATTTTGTGTTCTACCTCAAAATATTTTTGCAACTTACGTTTATCACTTTCACCCCGTATAACTAAAATATAAGGGGTGAATAATAAATATGGCTATACGTTTGATCGCGTTGTGTGATGAAAATATTACCATTACAGGAAATACGAAATTACCGTTGGAAAGGCAATTATTCAAATTACAACATTGGAATAAAACAAAACAGTGTAGAACTTACGTCATTAGTCAAAATGGCGTTGAATATGCAACAGCAAATTTCAATTGCTGCATGGACAATAACGTATACTAATGATCGTGAGGCCGCAAGACGGGCAAGACGTGAGTTTAACGTAGCATTGCAGCCATCGACTGTGGGGAAGTGGAGAAAACGACAGCTGGAAACGGGAAGGATGCAAAACCTCCTGGAAGACCTCGCATTAGCACGGATGCAGAAAAAACAACAAGAGAATTGTGGAGGCGTTCGACGCTAGCCCACAAAAATCAACCCGCCAAGCTGCACGTGAGCTTCATATCAGTCAATCGAGTGTGTGTCGTGTTTTGAAGCGTGAGAAGTACCTCCCCTTCAAACCGATTCGTATCCACGAACTTAATGAAGACGACCCTGACAGGCGGATGGAATTTTGTGAATTTGTTGTAAGGGAATCGCAAACGACGAACATTGGTACAGAAAACTGCACTTTTCTGATGAAGCTATTTTCCATGTGAATGGACGTGTTAATCGACACAATTGTCACTATTATGGTAAAGAGAATCCTAATGTTATTGAAGAGACATGTTTAAGATATGGCAAAGTCACTGTTTGGGCTATGATCCGATGGGAAGGACTGTTAGGAATGCGAATTTTGGATGAGACTGTTAATGGTGATCGGTTTATAGCGATATCTTTAGACAAATTGTCCTGCCGGTAATGCAAAGTGCTGAACTTGAACAATGTTTATTCCAGCAGGATGGTGCGCCTTCTCACTATGCAATTGCGGCGAGGGAAATTTTGGATGATCATTTGCAAAACAAGTGGGTGGGAAGAATAGGCCCCATTGAATGGCCAGCCTGTTCCCTGACCTCATAGGATGTGACTATTGGTTGTGGGGTTATTTGAAGGAGAAGGTTTATGCCCGGAAACCTCAAGACGTCGACATGCTGAAATTAGTGAATGTGGAAGAAATTAGAGCTATTCCTCTAAACATGTATCATAACGCAATGAATGACTTCCCAAAGCGTTACCAATTATGCTTGGATGTAAATGGCGAACAGTTTGAAGCAATAAAGTGACTTGCTTAGTGTTGTTGTATTGTTGTATTGTTTTGTTCTATGGTTGTAATTTGAAGGATTCCCTTTCCAATGATAACATCATATTTCCTTTAATAAAAATATTTTCGTCACAAAATGCGATCAAACGTATAGCCATATTTCTGAATCACACTGTATAATATTCAAAACGCTCTTTTATACCGAACTTTTTTTTTTCGAACTAGACAGAATGATTCCAGTTTATTCCAGTATCCCATTTCGGCAGGTTTCAATGTACAAACATTTTCAGACAAATGACAGGTGATTGATAGTTGTTGCAGTTCTATGAGTGTGTCTGGGTTATCAGATGTATGGTTTAGTGAAATTTAATAAATGTCTGCTATTGTTGAGGAAAAATAATTCTCCTCTGAAAGCATTAAAGCTGTTGGATCTAAATTATTTCCCTCCCGCAGTGAAGTCATTTCCAAGTTCCTATCTTGAGCACAATAGAGTTCATAAAATTTTTATGATCCACGATGAACTGTTATTACGAGAGGGATTGAGACACCTTCCTCCCTTCCAACACTGATTTATACATCATGCCATCTTGTTAGTCTATTCATTTACAACTATGAAGAAAATATATAACATGGGGCTATATGCATAATATATGTTAGTTGATTTCCTATTCCATACTATAAGAAATTTCATACATTTGCTTTATTGGAAAGAGTATGGACAGTGAATAATTCCTTTATTGAAATTAATTTTATAAAAAGTCTAAGTATAGGTAGTAAAACTTGATGAAATTTTTTCGAAACATAAAATATATACCGATTCAATTACATTGACAGTGCGCACATACCTGATTGGTCGTTCCTGTTTCACAATTAAAGAACAATCTGTATATAGAGAGTCTCTAAGTCACTATCCATTCCCATGAAGACACTACTTTTTTTTTTGGATACACTGTTAGTTTAGTGTAACATGTTTAGCAGTGAAAGAACGGGTTGTCATTATTGTGCACGGGTATACGGATTTCATATGAAGACGCTGGAGAGGAATTTACCCAAAAAGTCAGAAAACCAGCCCCGACAAAGGCATTCGTCAATATAAGCATGCAAGTCACTCCCCAACGACAAGTAAATATATAATCGATTTATAATAATAATAATAATAATAATAATAATAATAAGAAGAAGAATATATATAACAATAGTAATTATTATTATTACCTCATATTTTAAGAAAGAAGACTTGTTTAAAATGCAGTAAATTTAATGAATACAAAAATAGAAAATAAATTGAAATTGTCCATATGAATAATGCTCATATATTGCTGTAGGGTTGTGAGTTTTGGACTTTAAACAAAATAGAAGAGACAACTATAGACGAAACAGAAATTAGATTTTTGAGAAATGCGACCGGTTGCAAGCATTAAAAAAACATCAGTAAAGAAATAAATATTTTTAAGCTGATCGATAAAATAGAGCAATATGGAAAGAGCATATCCATAGAATGAAAGCAGACCGAATGCTAGAAATTGTTTTAGATTACAGGTTAGAAGGTAGAATAAATTGTGGTAATCCAATGAAGAGATGGATACAACTTTTCAATTAAAACATTACATTTCATTGTAAAAATATTGAATTTCAATTATAAACTTATTTAAGGATTTAACAATCACCCTAGTATCTTCAAATACAGCCTAAAAATTTGCAATTATTGAATGCAAGTTAGATATATTCCAACTTAAATTCTACCCCCCTTAATGATAAACCTTTTCAAGAAATTTGAGGCCAACCGGAACCGGATCGACCTTTAAAGGAGTGTTGATTATTATTATTTTATTGTTACTATAATCATATAAAGTCATGTTTGTTAAGGCGTGTCAACCTTTGACCTTTTACCTTCCTGGTTTGGAGTTTGAACTAATAAAACCAACTCACAAAAATATATTTAATATAAAAGCACTCTTACATAAAACACGAGACAGCAGTGTTCTCTCATGAATACGCATTACTCAAAAGCTCCAGATTTCCTGATTTTTTTTATTCTCGTTCTACCAACGCTTTTACATACTAAGTACGGGTACACCGGACAGAAGTTCGTCATGCAGGAACTGCGTAAACTAAACAAATTTCTTGACAAGTCGAATATAAAGGTCTAATTTATCTGGTTTACGAAATATACTGGTACGGCACAAGTCATATAACCACTGCACATGGTTGCAATGAGATTTGAATACGGGACCTTCAGAATGTAATCTCAAACACTACTCCTTAAGGTAATTTGCTAAGTAGGAAATAATATCATTAGTTTGTTTATATAGATAGTTGTTGTAAGCTACAGAAAATAATATATTAGCATTTTCGGTTAAAATACTTATGCTACATCCTGTATTTTCCTTTATACTGTATAATTGGAGAAACTTTCTTTTTGTGTCGGCAGTGTGCCGATTTTGAGGTACATGTACCTCCTGACGGTTAATTTCTTTGTTTTTCTAACTCTAAGGAGTTCAACTGTTAACCCTTGCCTATACGACCGCTAGAGTGGCACACATGAATATACACACACGCGTGTATATAATATATATATATATATATATATATATATATATATATATATGTTATAATTAAATCTTTAACATTGAGCAATGCAATATATATATATATATATATATATATATATATGTTATAATTAAATCTTTAACATTGAGCAATGCAATATATATATATATATGTTATAATTAAATTTTTGACATTGAATAATCCAAGCTTAATATGACATGATAAGAAAAATCAAATCAATTCCCATCAAGGCATTTATTTTTCTTATCATGTCATATTAAGCTTGCATTGCTCAATGTCAAAATATAATTATAACACCGATAAAGCGTCACTGCTATAAAGTAAAAATATTACCTTTATGCTTACTTGCTATAGTAGCTAGCTACCAGATGGCAGTGAAGACCGAGTTCTCGCTACATCTCGTAATAATAGAGAATATATATATATATATATATATATATATATATATATAAGAAAGATAAATTTTTGTATTGAATATATGTATAGAATTTGCCCGGTGGTGTGTTCGATAGCACGCTGAGGTACCAATCCAGAGGTCCGGGTTCAAATCCCGTCCAGGAATTTATTTTTCTTATCATATATATATATATATATATATATATATATTATATATATTCTTTCTTTGACGAGTTTAGCGCTGGGAGGTTTACTACTCTTACAGGTAGGTTATTTTGTTCCTACAGCCGAGTCGAAGGGAAGTATTATTCATTCACAAATGTACAGTTTTAAGTTTGCGGTTTGGGTTTTGAATAGGTCTAAAGGATACAGGTTTCGTAAATAGAGCAAATGTTTTCAATATGATTGTACTTCCTTCCTGACTGATGTTGTCATCCAGTATCCATCCCCACACCACATTCCTTTGAGCGCAAAACTCGTCGGAAGAGGACAGTATATATATTTTTCATAGTCTTTTCGGTGTTTACTAGATAGAATGTTCGGTGAAGATTTGCAAAAAAAAATATCAACAATTTTTTCATCAGATAAGTCAATAACTTAATTCCTTGGAATTGCTAAAATTATATATATATATATATATATATATATATATAAATAATGATTAATAGTATTCTCCCACCTCATTCTTGGTCTACCTATTAGACGTTTTCCCACTCGCCTTACTACGAGTCTCTGTGCCCCTCTTTCACTCCCATTCGTGTCATACTTCCTGGCAATTGCAGGAAATCTCTGTATATTTACCTCCTTCAAACGCTGTGGCGTAGTCGGTAGGGTCCCTACCTTCCACTCCGGCGATCCGGGTTCGATTCCCGGCGGGGTAAGGGATTTTTAAAATCTCAACCTTGGGACTGGGTGTGTGTAGTGTCCAAGTTGTACCCATGGGTTTATTTCCTAAACAAAATAGTAACAGTTAAGTCAGTTCTCCCACCTCTTTCTTGATAAAAAATAAATAGAATTTGTTTATGTTCAGAATAGGCCTATTTATAAAAAGTAATGCCACGAGTGATTTCCAATTTATCTAGAGAATTTTGAAATCAAGAGTGGCATTTGTTAGGACTATTTAACGAATAAAAGTAAGCTGTTTTACTCACAAATCATTATTTAACTATTGCTATTTTAAAATATTTATATATTTAATGTATACGGCGATGTTTGAAAGCAAATGAGAAATGATTTGTACGCTTCATTTCCTTCCTTGTTCATCATTGCAACCAGATCATAATATTATTTATTGCCAAAGGATCGCAATTTTGTAAGAATGCACCCAAGTGGAGAAATTATAACCAACGTTATAGGTATTAATTAAATTGATGTCCTATAATGTAAATATGTCAATTATATTTTTCTGCAACGTCATTTCCCGGAAAATAATTCGTTTAAAAAGTGCAAACAGTATTTTCTTTATTTTTGTGGTATAATCAATTGTTACAAATGTTTTATATTATCTATCGCATGCGCTTTCTGCTGACATTCATGCACTATATACATAATCTGATAGCCGTATTTCTTGGGGATCAGTCACTGCAAAATAATTCTATGACCTATTCCCATTGTTAAAAAGGAGGTGATTTCTTTATTATGATAAACTTAGTTGGTAAATTTTAGGCGAAACACGTCTATGATTGGTTGTAAATAAAAAATCATTGAAATGTGATTGGTCATTGAGGCACTGAAGACTCGAAAACAAACGGCTTTCTGGCATTGATAACCCAGTACACGGAATTTGTCTTCAATATTGTTGAGGAACGTTGTCTCAATCTGTTTTCTGCAGTCCCTGTATTGAGTTAACAATTAGGTACCATGACATCATTATATACTCTTTTTATATTCAAAACAGTTTAGCATCAATTTTTTAAACCGTAACCCGATAATAGAAAATTAAATCAATTACTACATTAACGAAAGTTAATAACGATCATGTGATAGAGGTATTGATCTCGTGTTACATTACCGTTTTCCGTAGCTTTTTCCATACAATTGATGTCAATTTTTTCACCATCATCATGTAACGTCTAATTGAAGAGTTGATTTTCAAAATATCTCCTGTCCATATTCATATATTTGTAATAAGTAATCTATTATTGCTATTTTCCTGTAAATAGGAGTCAGTTCGATTACAAATAGGCAATTTTAACCACAATTACAGTGATTTGAATGTAGGCCCTATTTATTGAACTATTAGGCCCATTAGGCCATTGCCTAGACATAGCTACATAATATAGGCTTAATCTTATACAGATATCCTATGTCAAAACAATTTAATTAATAAATAAAGTCCAAATGAGGAAAGTGAATTAAATAATAGAGTTACAACTAACTAACTAACTCACTGGCACTGTCGAACCCGAAGGTTCATAAGCTCTCCATACATCCCTATCCTGAGCTAATGTTTTCCAATCATCCCCTGTATAATCTACTTCCCTCAAATCTTAGTTAATGTTATTCTCCCATCTCATTCTTGGTCTACCAAGTGGGCGTTTTCCATCTGGTTTTCCTACAAGAAGCCTCCATGCACGTCTTTCATTCCCCATTCATGCCAAATGTCCTGCCCATCGCAGTCTACGAGACTTAACTGTTCTTATTATATTTGGCTTGCTATAAAGAACATGTAGTTCACTCTTATGCAGTCAAGAGAAACACCATCCAGAAGTCTTTTGAGTGGACGTCCTGGTCTTCTTCTTCCTGCAGGTTGATATCTTAACATTAGTTTGGGTATTCTGTGATCTTCCATTCGATGAACATGTTGTATCCATCTTGACTTATAATCAGAAATTTTGTTTTCTAAAGATTCCATGTGTAATTCTGAATAGTATTGCACAAATAGTAGCCAAAAATAATGCAGACGTATAAAAGTTCTGTTTTGGTACATGGTGGTCAAGACACGTTTTGAAATAAGTTCTTGAATTCCTCAATATCGTTTACTGTGGAGAATGATTAGGCTTACTTCTCATTTTGTTGTATAGCTCACACATTCTAATTTAACATTGTTGTTTATAACTGACTGCAAAATTATCGCATATAGCACACGCCAGGATCTGTATCATCAACACTGATACAAACAACAGTGACAGCATTTTCTTTGAGGTCTATACTAGGGGTTAGAATGTTGAGGGAGACTATATAAGACGACAAATAAGTAACGGTCCGCACCCGCCACTATTAAGTGCGTGAAGTATACTTTTATTAAAGTATGTTAGCAGTTAATATTAATATTAACCTATATACGATAGGCTAATAATACATGCAGAAGTTTTTTAATCGAGGAAGGAGATTGATTTGGATGTAAACATAAAAAAAAGAAGTGCCTAGAAATGCACCGTGATAAAAATAAATGAAATTACGATAGAATACACAATGCCTTATGAAAATACTGAAATAACTAGGATTATTACCAGTTAAAATTAAACACACGAATAAACTAAATTCGGACTTTTATAGGAAATTTGTACTCCTATTCAATTTAATGGTCCAGATTGTAGCCAATAATCCCAAACTGTAACCGATTCCTTTAACGATTCATGCCTTGGTGTAGAGCCATGAAATATGCTCTGGTTAGGGGAAGACATTTTATCTTGAAATATGAGTATGGGTCCGGTGTCGTCCCAAAATGTCGGGGAATTTGTTCAGCTGCAAGAAGTAGAGGCTTCAGGTTGAAAAAAAAATAAGGGTGGGGATCTCAACATGCTGATCACATGTTACCCTTATATTGGCTGGTTGATGCACTTCTTTCATTCTATGTGGATGTAAGGCCAGCAGCTGACTATTTTGTCAATGACTTTGTAAAAATGTCCTCCCATGGAGTATTGTAATGCTGAATTCAATATATTTAGCTTTCTCAATTTTTGTCTAAAATTTTCTACATTGGTATGTATAAAGCAATTGAGACTAAGAGGTTGGTATGGTATGGAATATATGCGCTAAATTAATAAAGAAAAAAATCTTAAAACCAATGGCTAAGATGGATGTGGAACTTGAATCTCCGGGAAGATGGAAGAAATTAATGTCCAAAGAAGCGCTGAAGTGATGGTGTTTATTGAGCCATATAAGAAGAAATCTACAACACTCTGATGCACGAGAAAAAGGAATCAGGAAACGGTTCACCTATGTAATACAGCTGAAAGGTGAAGCAATTTTAAAATATACTGTTCCTCTGGTTCTCGTTTGGTGTGAAACTCGGCCTCTTACATGAATGAATGGAATTTATTGCCTTTTTTTGAAAATAAAGGAGATAAGGAGATACATAATATGTATTTACATTGCCCATGGGCCTGCTTGGCTGTACGTGCATTATTTTTCCATGAATAAAAGAAAAAAAAATCATAATATAAATAAATCCCTACATGGCTACACACTTGTATCAAAACAATGAATAGATATAAATAAAATCTGTGTCTACAATTACTTACACATTAATGCACATCTACACTCATCCATGAAAAGATGATGTGTGTAGATATAAAAAATTCTCTTTCTGTATATTAATAATTTAAAAAATGGTATAAAACAAATTAAAAAGATGAAAAGATAAGAAAAACACACACACGTATACACACACCCCCACACACACACCCACACAGATACACACGCGGGTGCTCATAAACCCCCCCCCCGTTTCTGCAGATATCAAATGCACTATCAGACTATTCAACTTATCAAGACTACTTATTAATAATACACATCTTACATTAATTGCATCCGGTACTAATTTCCTTGTAATTTGGTTTAAAAATATGCAACATACAAAAATCATCTTAAGTTATGTCACTAATTAAACGAGTCTTCCTGAACATAATGACACTCTGGTTAACGTTTTAGACATGTTTCGTCATGAGTAATTTAAAATAAAAAATGAAAATAAAAAATAAAAATAAAAACCTAAAAGTAGTGTCTTGGTACAATTTTATCAAAACTACTCATCCAATTGTTTCCAAAATTTAGTATGTTATTGTCCATAGTTCATTTGACAATAACAAGGTTTGCTTGTGTTTAGTTATGAATTGTGATTTATTTAAAAAAATTAAAATAAAAAAATTCTGTTGTTAAACATTTTGCACACATTTTTAAAAATTTCAAACACTATCAGTAGCACAAAGTTAAATTTGCCTTTTATTATTATAGAACTCTTTAAACTACAAATCCATGCCAAAAATTGTTCTCCTATATCTAATAGTTTCAGAGAAAAAGTACCAAAATATTAAAAAATACAAGTTACGGGAAAATGCAAAAAAAAAAAAAAAACAAGAAATCCGCACATTAGCAGAACACAGAGACGCCAATTTAAAAAATGAATTTTTTGGGTTTAAATGTCCAAAATAGACAAAATCATATTACACTTTTTGAAGCAAAAAGAAAATAATCGATTTTTTAACCAAATAAGTATTGGGTGCTCTTAAGGAAAGAAAACAAGCTAAAGTTTTTGTTCATCACCAACATCGGCATCCAGGGTTAGACCTTCTGGCCTGTTCCGTCTAAAGTAATTATACGCGTCATCTCTTCAATGATCGGCCTAGTTTAGAGCAGCTTTTGACTTTGTCTAGTCTGGCATTCGTTAAATGTGATTTGTCCAGTTTATTCTGTATTTTTTAACTATAGATCATATGGTGAATGATCGATTCCGTAAGTAATCGGAATGTAGAATAGAGGAAGCTTTATCATGAGGCGATCGTCCTAATTGTATTATTAAGGTTATAAAGCTTAGAAGATTGGGTTGGGCAGGTCATGTAGCTTCAGTAGGTGAGAGTAGAAATGCTTTCAAAATGTTTATTGGTGAAACACATTAGGAAGAAAAAGGAGTAGGCGGAACGTTATTTTTCGATTGAATTGAACATTGGAGATATGAACTGAGTCCTGTTGGCAACGGATGTAACTGTGTATCTTGAATTTCTGGGTTCCATAAGTCACAAAGTTAGTTACTAAATATAGGGGATCCCTTTCAAACCTCCGCTATTTTAATAATAATCCTTGGTAAAATATATGCCCTCTCAGAGTACGGGGAGCGGCACCCTGAGGTATCTGAGCTACTCAGTACCTGAGGGTATAGCTGGGCCACCCTGTCTCCAGGGGTAATAAATATGAAGACCTGGCCCTCCAGGTTGGGGGTTGGGCGTAGGACTAACAACCCTACCCCATAAAAAAACTACCACATTGAGAAGCCCAAAAGTAATAGCCGGACTGATCTAATGAAACAACTTGGCAATTAGAAAAGAACTATGAGACGGAAACAAGACTTGTTCCTAGCAATTTGGAATGTGAGACCTTTATTTAGAATAGGAGCACTAAGAATTTGAGAAGAGAATTAGATCGATATAGTGTCATGATTGCAGCTATTCAAGAAATTAGATGGAAGAGATCTGAGATATTTGACTATGGAAATTATACAATATGCCATAGTGCCAGCAATGATAAAAATAATTTTAGCACAGGATTCTTCATTCATAAAAAGTTAAAAAAACACATTTTAAATTTTAAATCAATCAATGAACGAATGTATCATTTAACTCAAAGCAAAATTCTACAACACATCCATTATTTGTACACATGCACCTACTGAGGAGAAAGAAGAAGAAATAAAAAAAATCCTTTGATTATCGTTTGGATAGAACATTTCAACAAATTCCAAAACATGATGCTGTAATAATTATGGGTGACTTCAATGCCAAAGTTGGCCAAAAACATATAACGCCAGATCTCGGAAAAATCAACTTACATGAAATTTCAAACGAGAATGGTGAAAGACTTTGTGATTTTGCAGTAGCCCATAATCTTGTAGTTAGTAGTAGTACCACTTTTGCGCATAAAAATATTCACCTAATGACTTGGAATTCTCCAGATGGACGCACATACAATAAGATAGATTATATATTAATAAGTGCTAGACATGCATCTACCATTATCAATGTTAGATCCCAAAGTGTTGCTGATTGTGACTCTGACCATTTAATGGTCAGAGTTAAATATAAAACAGGATTTATAGTCGGGGATAGTTTTAATTATGTCCAAGGATGGGGTTCATGGACGATTATTGCGCCGGACTAGTTGGGTTCAGGTTTTCGGTACAACAATGGACTTATATCTCGGGATTCCGTGAGAAAGGATATTCACTGGGGTTATATATTAGACTCGGTGTGCTCAATTAAATTGGTCGATGCACTTTTATTGTCACTAAGGCTTACACTTGTCATATTAGACGACAACTTAACATGAAGGCTGTTGGTGGCTGGGAACTTACACTTGTTATACATGGCACGTGTTTAAATAATTATATATAACACTGAAAAAGTGCGCTCTGAGTGATAGCGCCGAAACTTATGCGAAGCGATGTGCCGCCTCTACTGGCACTCACGTTAGTAACTCTAATTTTCGCTTATGCAAAGCGATGTGCCCTGTACTGGCATACTCGCTACTCACAACTCGCAACTGATTTTCGCTTATGCAAAGCGATGTGCCCTGTTACTGGCACTATCGCTACGCACAACTCACAACTCGCAACTCTGAACTAACTTAATTTTTGCTAAGTAAGAATATTTATTATTTCTGAGTGGGCCGGCATCCGTCCCTTCCACCAAAAGTCTTAGCATCTCACAAACAGTTCATGTGTTACAACAATTTTGATTTGTAGACCATATCTTGAGGGCGTTGTCGGGGGTGTTAAACTTAAGTGTTTATGGTCTTGTCCCCTCCCTTTAAATTAGTTGCATCCTAATATCAAATTTCCAGGGTTGACCATATTTACTAGGGCGGTTTTCGTTTGTCGGCATCTACCTTATGCCGCCAAAGAAGGCACCTGCTGTTAGCGACATGTTCTAGTTAAAATTGGTTTGGAGACAACCCTTTCCATAGCTTACGCTAGGAAAACCCGGTTGCTTGTTCGCAACTGCCCAGCCTTTTGTATGATGTTTTGGATTTAGCTGTTGTTATAAAAATTAAATAATAGCACAGTCTTGTAAATCCCTTCTATAGAGGAAACTGCAGACTTTTTCCTCATTGTATAAGGGCTTACGGTTCCATTGTATGATGTTTACCAGTGTGGTTCACCCCAATGGCAAAGGTTCAGGTCTATGACCGAGTGCTAATCACTTGGTACTAGTGTTTTATTTATTGCATACGAAATTGTTTTAAGGTAGGTTAGGCCTATATCATTTTAATTTTGTTACCAATGAATTCCTATTTTAATTCCAATTCATTTGAATATAAATATGCCCTACTTCTGATAATAATTACAAGTTAATAAATTATTCATCCTTAATGAAAATACTTATTTCTCTGTGTAAATAAGAGGCTGAGTGAATGACTGGGTGCAGTACTCTTTCCCAGGAAATCTAGTGACCATAATAATCTTTGTATAAAATACAATACCTTTTGATCAATTTAAAGATCCTAATAAAAGTAATGAATATCGTCTAACTGTCCAAATTAATGTTACCGAACTTAGTGCTGGCACTGATGATGATATTGATGTTGGACAAAAATGGCCATTAATAAAATGTAGTATACAAAATGCAGCTGAAAATGTAGTTGGCACAATTAAAACTAAACTACGAAATCAATTGATTGACTCTGAATGTAATGACGCTATTCAAGACAGAAACAAACTTAGGGAAATAATGTTACAAAATACAACTAGGTCTACAATAGAAGAATATAAAATTGCCAGAAAAAAACTAAACAAATATGTAGGGTTAAGAAGACATCTTTTGAAGAAAGCATATTATTTGATTTAGAAGATAAATTTGCAAGAAATGAAAGCAAAAAATTCTTTGAAGGCATTCGGAAAATTCAACGTGGTTTTATTTCAAGAACAAAATGGAGTAGAGATATTTCTGGTAATTTAGTTAGGGATGAAAAATAAATTTTTAAATTTATGGTATGATTATTTTAAAAATATTTTAAATAAAAATAATGGAAGGGTGCATCAAACAGTGATCTACTCTGGACCAGATTTGTATACACCTGCCCCAAACTTCTCAGAAGTTTCTGACATAATAAATAAATTGAAAAGTTATAGAGCCCCTGGCGATGTGTTATTAATCCAGAATTGATCAAATACGCAAGTAAAGACCTATGAAATTCTATTTATAAATTAATAGTCAAAATTTGAAACACTGAAACTATGCCCAAGGATTGGAATGTAGCAATTGTATGTCCTAGACACAAAAAAGGAAGCAATATAGAATGTAGGAACTATCGAGATATATCTTTACTGAGTGTGATTTACAGAATGTTTACTAATATTTTAGCTAAATATATTATATAGAATTTTTTGGGGGTTATCAGGGCAGTTTCCGTAAAGGGAAATCCACTACTGATCATATATTCTCTTTACGACAGATGTTAGAGAAACATTTCAAGAACATAATACAAAATTAAATTTTATATTTGTCGATTTTCGACCGGCTTTTGATAGTCTTGATAGATCTTATATTTTTCAAGCTATGAAAGAATTTGGTGTCCCTAAAAACTTATAAATCTCACAAAAATGACACATTTTGATAAAATTAATAAAGTACGAATACCAAACAAATTCACTGGAAATTTTATTATTTTTTCTGGGATTAGAGAAGTTGACTCACGTTCAACAACACGTTTTAATATTGGCTTGGAAAAGGTAATTAATTAGGAATATTACTATTAATCCTGGTGACCCAATATTTAACAGATCTGGACAATACTTTGCATATGCTGATGATATTATTCTTTTGTCAAGAGATTTAAACACTTTAAATTATATTTTAACTCATATGGAAAATCAGGCAATACTAGCAGGACTAGAAATCAATACTGAAAAAACAAAATATTTGACAAAGTTAAACTCTGATGTTGGAGGAACTAACGGATTATTAATTGGAGCGACATATAAAGAAGTACAGAATTTTAAGTACCTAGGATCCATGGTGTCCAGGAATAATGAATGATATATTAATTGAAATAAAAGAAAAACTAGCAGCAGGTAACCGATTTTAAGATCTCTGAACAAAATTATACAATCTATATATATATATATATATATATATATATATAAGAAAATTAAAATAAGAATATATAAAACAATCATTAAACCTGTTGTAGTGTATGGCAGTGAATCCTGGACCATATCAGAAAGAACTGCTACAAGACTTGCCACCTGGGAGAGAAAGATCTTAAGGAAAAAATATGGTCGAATGAAGGATAAGGGTACCTGGGGAATAATAACTAACCAGGAAATATATGACCTATATAAAGATAGCGATATAGTTATCGATATTAAAGTTAGACGTAACGAATGGTTGGGCCATATTTGCAGAATGAACGAGACAAGTTTGCCCAGGATATCAAACGCTAAGCTGGATGGAATGAGAAACATTGGAAGGCCTAGGTTGCGATGGATGGATTGAAGATTGACACAACAAATTGGAGAAATAAGGCAATTGACCAAAGAGAATGGATGGTTGTATGAGGGAGACTAAGGTCAAACTAAAAGGGCCGTCACGCCAATGATGATGATGATGTTGAAAATGTATGCAGAATTATGATATGAGACTAACACACCTCTAAATGTGCACCATTGGTAGAAGAACAGTATAAAGTCTGTATTCAATTTCTTGCCACGTTCTTTCCAACACGTCCATTGATACAGTTGCAAATATGTAACGGATACGGGTTCGTAAATATTGAATATCTTGTACTGATTCGTAAACTCAGTTACTTCATTTTATTTTTGGACTTATTTCAATATCTTGATTTATATTAAATTATGTTATGATAGGTCTACAGCTTAAATATTTGAAAGTATTTTTTTACCAATACTGCTGTGTTGACATTTCTGGCATTTTCTTCTAGTATTGGCGAAAATAAAGCCAGTTTTGATTTTGGAGCAGCGCCTGAAAGCGGAGTTGCATTACTCCGATGATATGATGATGGTGATGTTTGATAACTAAAGCACCAGGAGAGCACCTAAACCTGAACATTAATCCAAATTCCCATATCATAGGACGACCACAAGAACTTTCTCCTTTAAGGAAAAAAATTCTGTGGAAATGACTGGCGATCGAACTCGGAATATAATCATCTATACTCAGAAACTCTGATCATCAGGATTCGAAAAACTTGTATTATTTTATCTGCAAGTTAACCCGTAACTTCAAAGGATGTTGGAACTTGTTCGAACAGGACATTACATAATAAAAAGCAATTATGATCTTAGATGTTCAATGGTCTGAAAATATGCAAGAGAAAAAAAACAATAGCTGTGATGTTATGAAAAGAAACAGCCGGGAAATAGAGCAAACATAGAAACAATAAAGAGGAACATTTAATTGCACAAATTAGTATGCAAAACAAAACAAAGAGAACAAGGGAATTTAACAATGAGAAAACAGATTCGATAATGAAACTAATTACGTGGTTGCTTAGCAACGAGATTCATCCGCTAATTGTGATGCTATTTGGTTGCAAGCTCTGTAGATTTTTGCGCTGCCTGTTATCGGTTACTAGATAATGAACTGAATTAAAGCACAGCAGTTAAATCAAATATGGATTTATTACATTCATCATTTAAATCTCATAATTAGGTTAGGATTTTTAAGTGCTCACCTTTTCTTTGTAAGACAAATTAGAGCTCTCTGAAAGAAATCAATGAATGAGATGTTGCCTGAAGTTGACAATAGGAGCAATTCAGGTCTTTGTCCCAAATTTCCCGAATGTATATTCTAAGGCTGTAGGCACAGTGTTTTTACTAAAAATGTCAACATTTTCATAATATTGAAAACTGTAAAAAATATGTTTCTGAAATTTATAATGTTTTACAATAACTTTTCCCACTTTAGTTTTGGCTTAATCCCTTTTTTGTCCCTTTTTATATATTATCCACTATCCCCTTATTTTTGTTTTTTTTTTGCGTTACTTTTTAAAAATATATTTTTATACGCCAAAATCTCCTATATAATATTCTTCTCAATATCCAATATACGTATATTGAATTAGTATTTATCATAAGCAATGTCATGTGATTTCCAGATCATCGATAAATTCACGAGTCACAAATTGACGAGTGAATTTATCTAGAGGATTTGGAAATCAAGAATGGCATTCGTTAGGACTATTTAACGAATAAAATAAAGCTGTTTACTCAAAAATCATTTTTTAAATACAGTTACCGGTATTTTGAAACATTTATATGTTTAATATAAATGACGATGTTTGAAAACAAATCAGAAATGTGAGGATATATTTCATTTGTTTATCCACTGCAACTTGATCATATTATTTATTATCAAATAAGATCGCGATATTTTAAGAATGTATCCTAATGGAGGAAAAATGAAACATATCAAACTGTTTATTATAACCAACTTTATAGTTATTAATTATTTTTTTAGTAAACAACTCAGTAAATGATTAATGAAAACACAGTATTATTGAATACACAATTATCAAATGTGTAGTTAGAAGGAATCCGTTCATTATTTTCTATATTCAATATATATGCCGGAAAGTCAGTCACTGCAAAAATAATGCTCTGACTTGTTCAGAACATTAAAAAAGAAGGAGCTTTATTTATCACAAACGCAGGAGCTGGTAAAGAAAATTCGATAAAGAGCAAGGTTAAATATGACTATCATTGGTTGTAAAACAAAATTAATTGAAACGTGATAGGTCATTGACTCTCATTTGGGGCAAGAGTTAAATAGTCAATATTAAATTAACTTCTCGTCAGCTTGTCATGAACATGGCGAGTAATGGATCTGTCTGATTTCAGTTAACACAGGACTCTCATAAAACGTTACATTGAACACACATAAAACTGTTATACTCCAGTTATACTATATGGATGCGAAACATGGATTCTTACTTTAAGGAAGAAGAAAATATTACGAGTATTTGAGAATAAGATTCTTTCGGTCCTTGCAGATAATTTTTTAAATCTCTATCATATACATTTGGATGCACACTAATAAAAACCTGAGAAATACCATTGATATCTGCCCAGCCCAATGTACCACTTCCTCGTCGTGGCTCCTGGTTAATACTAACAAGTTTAGGGGCGAGTTCCTGACGGTTCAAAGTGGGACATACCAGCAAAGGGTGAAAACCCCACAACAGACAATCATCGACCCAGAATTGCTGGAGGTTGAGCGTGAGGCTGACATCTCCACTCCAAAAAAAAAGTTCAGAAACCCAACACGATGGACTACAACAACGATGACTAAAGCAATGGAAAATTGACTTTCGAATTGGCACATGAAATGTTATAACATAACCCTTTATAAAACTGGAAGCCTACAATCTCTCCTACTAGCACCAATAAAAAAGCATACAGCAAGCTTTATTAGGAATAGGTGAGTTTGAAGACCGAAGAAAAGATGGAAGGATGGTATCACGGAAAATGCTGCAAACCTATTTAAGTATCGCAAGTCGCGCAAAATAGAAACGATTGAACGCAGAAGTGAAGGAAGTTAAGGGAGGCCAAAACTTGAATTTGAGTCAATTAGCCATTGGATGGATAAATGGATGGATGGATGGACCACATACCTCCCCAACATTATTTGTGTCCATATAAAAGCCGATGAATGCCTCCAAGAATGAGTGATCAGCTGAATGCTGCCTGTGCTGGACATTTAAAAACTGCTACATCAATGAAATTAAAGTTTAAGCATCGTTGATAAAATAATACTATTACCACTATTAGCACTTGTATTACGCAGAAGTGCCACAAAGTCAAAATTAGAACATGTCACAAGTAATGAAATTAGAAATAACATGGAAGCAGAAGAAAGCATAATTGAAAGAATTGAGGAGAAGGAATTCAAGTGGTTAGGAGATGTTCTAAGAATGGAAGATTAGCGATGGACAAAGAAACTATATCAATGGCGTCCGACCAGAAGGAGGAAGAGAGGGAGACCGAAGTTAACATGGAAGGAAAACATGAAGATATTAACGCAAGCAAGAGGGCTAAGCATTGAAGATGCCCAAGATCGGAGGATTTGGGGGTTTGGCACGTGAAGACGGCAGCAGCTTTAAAAACCCGAATATAGATAGATAGATAGATAGCACTTTGTTACTATTACTACTCGATTTATAATATATCATATTGTGACAGAGACCAGCCTCATGGACTAGTGGTCAGCGTTTCTGACTACAGTTCATGAGGTCCCGGGTTCGATTCCCGGTCACACCATAGGAATTTTTCTTAAAGGGAATTATTCCTGTGGTTGCATGTGGTCTGGAATTTAGGTTAAGTTTAGGTTAAGAACTCTGCTGGCGTTTCATTAACATTTATCACCCATCATATCATCGGGATAACGTAACTCCGCCTTCAAGGTGCCCCGACCTAAGAAATGGATTTGAATTCTCCCAAAGTCAGGGTAGAAAGCCAGAAATGTCATAAGAGAGAATCTGGTGGCATTAGACAAAAAATATATATATCGTGACGGAACGTGGTTGCGCCAGTGGGCGAAGTTTCCAGATGTTTCTGAGTGATGTTTCAAAAGTTTGGATTGTCGTGTTGTCCATGGCTAGTCTGGATGCATATGGGGCGGAGCGACTCGAGACGTGTGGCACCTGGCGGCGCACAACGAACATACCGGAGACGTATGCGTGGAGCTTCCTGAGAGTTCAAGCACGCGCTTCTCGGTTCCTCTAGAATCTTATGGGGTGCCATCACTGTCTTATTTAAGATGCAATCGGAGACCACACGGGCAGTTTTAGTAGCAGTTGCAGTTGTGAGTTGTGGATCAGCGTATAAGGTCAGCAGTGGAACGGAAATCAATGCGGGAAGTCTGCATTGATTTCAGAGACAACTATGAGAGCGCCAATGAGATTGAAGAAAAAAAAGTAAATTTCATACTATCTAACTCAAGTTATCGATTAATAACCAGAGTAAAAGTTTTAAGTGGACGATACCGGTGGGAAGAGGCATGAGTGAAGTATGAAGCACCAAGATCTGATAGAAAAATATTTTAAAGAAAACAAATTGCAGTTCTAACAGAAGAATATTAAAATGCTCAGTAAAATTTGTGGTCGTTATTCAAAGAACTTCTATCTGCTATTAGATCGGGCCAAAAAGTTACAATATGATGAAATATCATTATAGGAGCGATACAACTCATGTCTAATCGTTATAATAATAATAATAATAATAATAATAATAATAATAATAATAATAATAATAATAATAATAATAATAATAATAATAATAATAATAATAATAATAATAATAATAATAATAATACTAATAATAATAACAATATTAATACTAATAATAATAATAATTTTCATTATTTTCAGAATTTTTCTCATCATTGAGGGTTTTCTCCAACCAATCTTAGTAATTAACATGAATTAAAAATAAATAAATAAATATAAATGACTATCAGTTTGCAACATTCACTAATTTCCCTTAATTAAAGTTCTCCATCGTAATAATATAATAATAATAATAATAATAATAATAATGATATTAATACTAACAATAATTTTAAGCACACTTACATGATGCAGAATGCGTAAAAAACGTTAGTACGATTTCCTTCGAGAGGAGAATAAAGTTGTAGGACTGATGTAGTAGATTTATGACACGTAACATAGTCTCAAATCTGTAAATAAAAGGCATAATCCATGACAAGGCATGCTTAAACATTCTTGACCTACCAGTCGGTTGCTGGCTTCATATTCACTTGTGATAATCATAGAGGTGGAAGATACTCTAGACAGTATAGGGCTGACATGTAATCAGCATGTCGTGACTTCAGTGGTTATTGGTGGTTTTCTCAACTTGGAGACCCTATATAAATTCCTCACAATTCTTGTTCAGCACAAAAAGTCTGGCCAAAATTATATGATAAGTTATCGAACTAGCTGATTTTCCGTCACTCTGCAACAAGGCATGATGCCACAGATTGCTCGGCTATAGCGCGGGACAACGTAAAGTGATCCTGCCACAGACTTAGGAGGCACTTGGGATAGTAAGAGGTTGAAGCATCCATATTTCTAGATAACCGGCAAGAAATGTCGCCGAGTCACTGCGTGACGACCACCTTTACCCCTAGAACATTTCCATTAGAGGCTGACTAGACTCCAAGGCCGTAGTATCACCGCACGACCTTCTGAATTGTAGTCTATTGCCACGGCATTACTCCACGTTATTCACAACTACAGATGGAACATTTCCTTCGTAAACACGATATCAGCGTATGGTTGATGCAACCATGACGTCAGAGGGAACGGGATTAGAATAGTTTTCTGTACCGTCTGGTTACAGTAACATTGCTGAATTGTGTTGCTTAGTATCGAGTGTAGTACTTATATACATCCATCCATCGTAATTCTGCCCGAGGACAGGTCTTTCACTGCAGTCATAGCATCTTCATGCTATGCTTTGCAGCTTTACTAGGGAATTATCATAGGTGTAGTAGCTTCCCATTGCTTTCCACACCGATGAAGGATGATGGTAAGAATGATGGTGAGGGCCGGATGATTTTTGGTACCGTTGGGGGTTAAGCTTCCTGACATATGTCTTACAGGTGAGGAAAAACACAAAAAAAAAACTCACCCAGGAGCCTGTCCCGACCGGAAATCGAATCACATCGGTGGTCTAGTGCTTATATATATATTTCCAAATGTCAAACAGTCAGTGCGCAACTTTTATATTTCACCGAAGTATACTTTCTAAGTCTGAAACCCTTATCTTGTTTACATGTGATCGCTGTTCAGAGTACAGAGTGACCTCTACTGTGTGTTGAAGCTTAGTCAAGGTCGCGTTATTGGAAGGAGATTTCATCATTAATCGTAACTAATTCATTCCCTGTTTTATTTACATACATACAATTATGGTTAACTTTATTTTCCACTTCATTCTTGGTCTCCCTATTGGACGCTTCCCTCTGAATTTCTTATGTGATCCTCTTTCTTTTCCTACCTGTGCCACAAGTCTTACTATTCTAGCTCATGTTACTTAAATGTTCTTATTATATCTAATTTTCCATAAAGATAATATAAATCACTTCTTTTTTAGTTTCCTCAATTCCCTATCTGCTCGTCTCCCTTTGGTCCACGTTATTCGTAAAAAGTATAATACAGTGTTGAGAGGTATGTGGGAAGCACAACACAACTTTGCCAATAAATAGCAGCGAGAACTATAAGCGGTGAACTGTATGTAATTTATGTCGCGGAATTTGGGAACACTGCCAGAGCAAAGCCACAGGTGCCTTGTCCTGGGGGTACGCCGCAAGGCCTGTGAACTATCCCTTTCTCTGATATACTATATCCATTATTACACACAGCAATGTAAATATATCACTCCTACAAAACAACATTAACTCGTCCCAAACATTTGTTACTCATAAAAATAATTCACAATGTTGTAGGCCTACCTATTCAAATATTTTTTGATAAACAAAATACAAATTTCGTAGACCCTAATTATCAGACAGCGAAAATGACGATTATATATATATATATATATATATATATATATATAGTGGTAGAAATGAAGCCTTTGGTAATTTAGGAATATTTATATTATAATTGGCTTAAATGATTTGTTTATTCTACCAGTTATATTATATGGGTGTGAAACATGGACTCTTACTTTAAGGGAGGAAAGGAGATTACAAGTATTTGAGAATAAAGTACTTAGGAAAATTTTTGGACCAAAGAGAGATGAACAGACAGATGAATGGAGAAGACTACATAACAGTGAACTACATGGTCTTTATAGGAAGCCAGATATAATAAGAACAGTTAAGTCTCGTAGACTGCGATGGGCAGGACATGTTGCACGTATGGGGAATGAAGGACTTGCATGGAAGCTTCTTGTAGGAAAGCCAGAGGGAAAACGCCCAGTTGGTAGACCAAGAATAACATTAACTATGATTTGAGGGAAGTAGATTATACAGGGAATGATTGGAAAGCATTAGCTCAGGATAGGGATGTATGAATAGCTTATGTCCGTGCGGCCATGAACCCACGGGTTCGATAGTGCCAGTGAGTAAGTAAGTAAGTTAAAGGATTTGTTAACATTAATTTATGATTAATTATTTTTATTAAAATACTACAGTACCTTAGGGATACATGTTAACGCTTTAGTGGCACTTTTTTTTTCGGAACCAAACTCGCCCTATAGCAATCAATTAAGAAAAGTAACATGGAGTTCAACCAGCAATATAGGATCAATAGAAGTGAGGATCAACCGAAAAAAAAACAATTTAAAGAAATTTACCGGACCAATTTTAGATATATATATAGTCCACCGCTATGGTCTCGAGGTAGCGTGCTGCCTTGTCACGCAGCGGGCCCGGGTTCGATCCCCGGTCGGGGCAGTTTTTCTGGGTGAGGATTTTATCGGGGGTTTTCCTCACCTGTAAGACAAATGTCAGGAAAACTTTAAGGCCCAAACGGTTCCCGAAATCATATGACCATCATCTACATCATCATCATCCTTATCATTATCATCATCATCATCATCCTTCACCGGTGTGGAAAGCAACGGGAAGCTACCACACCTACATAATTCCCTAGTAAAGCTGCAAGCATAACATGAAAATGCTATGATTGCAGTGAAGGACCTGTCTTCGGGCAGAATTACTATGGGTGGATATATATGTATACTAATGAGACCTAGAAGACGTTGGGCTGATGCATTATGGAGTCGGAACGGGCAATAGCCTAATCCCTGGAGTGATGATGATGATGATGATATACTAATAATAAAGTTGCACTCAAATGAGCATTTACAGTTGAACATCAAACGGCTAAGCGTAATTAAAAATGAGATTTTGATGCTATCTGGCTCATGAAGTAAGTGTCCGCACACTTTTAGCGCCAAATCTTTAAATAGGGGAGACACGGGTAATTTGGCAGTATGGGTAATTTGGCACTATTTTGTTGTGAAATTATTTCCAACATATCCTAACTTATTTTACGTACTTTTAGTGATTGCCACTAGATGTCAAGAACGCTTGGATCTGTGTGATTTTTTTTGGAACTATTTGAGAACTCTCTACCGGGATAGAGACAATCTACATTAGAGTTTGAGGTGTCTAGAGAGTTGTAGCAAGACTGTTTGTCGTTGGTAGCAAAGTTTTCTTTTTCGCTGTACTGGAAGGTGTTATTTCAGTGTGCAATATTTCAAGTTGTACAGGAAACTCCACTGAATCAGGTAAGTTAAAACAAGTTTCATTGTTGTCAATTGTTGGAGAGTAAAATCTTAGATTCTGAGGTGGTTTTCTTAGCATTTCTTGGTTGATTATTGTACTTTGAGGAACCAATGGAAAGCAAATACCGCCACTTCCTGCTACCTGACGTTAGAAACAGACATTATTTCCATATTTTTACACTCGGATATTATGCTACAGAGTTTACTTTCAATTGTTGTACTTGGTATGTTGCAGATATGCCAGGGTAAAGGGGTAAATATGCCAAGTACTCCAGGATTGATTTAAACAAAATCAGTAGAAAAAATATTGAAGGAAGGCTGGCCCGTTTACAAAGCTTCCAAAGAGTTTAATGTCCCTTTCAGTACTCTGAAGAGGTATTTGAGTATTTCGTCAGGACCCAATGACATTCCGGATGTGAAAATGGGACGACCTATTGATCTGAGTGTCGACGAAGAGTAGAATCTAGTGGGTTATATTTGCAAAATGCAGGGACTAGGATTTGGGTTGAAAGCTACTGAAGTACGAAAGCAAGCTTTCAACATCGTGTCCACTAGTGGACGAAATAATCTGTTCAACCTTGAGTAAGGCTTAGCTGGATAGGACTGGTGGTACTCATTTCGTAATCGTTACGGATTTGCAATGAGGTTTCCCGAAAATCTATCCTTAACAGAGCTGCAGCAACAAATAGAATCTTTATCGATGAGTTTTACGACAAGCTCTACTTCTCAATGGGGGAAACACAATCTGTTGGATAAGCCGAATCGTATTTGGAACCTGGACGAAGCTGGCTTCTCTTATGTGACGAAGCCTGGAAAAATTGTGTGCCCGAAATATCTGAAACGTGTGTATCAGCAGGCTCCGGCAGAACGATATGAAACTACCACGCTTCTGCTAACTGCCAATGCTAGTGGCCAAGCAGGGCCTTATATGAGAATTTTGAAGGACCAGAGACTGAGCAACGAATTGAAAGCCAATGCTCCAGCCAATTCAATGGTCTGTGTCAAAAAATGACTGGATTAATTCAGAACTTTACCTTCAGTTCCTGAAATATTTTGTAGAATCTATTCTCGCTGCCAGACCTGTAATCCTCATTACGGACTCCCATGCAAGCCACGTATCCATGGAAGTCCCGAAATTCAGGGAGAAGAATGACCTGATTTTTGTAACTTATCCTGCACACGACTCACTTGCAGCAGCCTCTTGACATCTGTGAATTCGGCCCCATGAAAGCAGCATGGAGGAAGCAGGTGAAGGTGTTCATGAAGAAACATGGATGAAAGCCCATGAGAAATGATTTTTTATGAACTATTTCTAGCTGCGTTTGATGATGCAATCTCAGTAAAGACATCAAAAGTGAGTTTCGTACCACAGGAATTTATCCATTCAACAAAAATGCTTTGCCAGATCAAACATACGAAGCAGGGTTGCTCCACAATGATACAAGGGATCTCCAAGATGAGGTTTTCCCCATGCTTCAACCCTTTCAATGTGTTGGACAGAGGCAGTCAGCTGCAGAAAATTGTCGTGTATTTGATTCTGCAACACCTGGGCCATCCACCAGTAATTCTGAACAAATTGCGATGGCCGAACCTCATGATCCATCACCTGAACCTCAAGATCCAGTACCTAAACTCAAGGTCCGATTCCCGTACCTCAGGATCCGGTACCTGAACCTGAGCAAACAGTGCCTAATCCTAAGCGAAAAAGACGACTGCATTTCACTGAGAAAAAGTCCATCGAAAACAGCAACTCAGACTCTTACGGAACATGTGGCGGCTTTTTCTCAAATGAAAAGAGCGGGAAAACCTAGATTCAGTGCCTAAACTGTCAGAAATGTTACCATGAACAGTGCGAAGGCATGAGACGGTACAGAAAAAATTTCAAGTGCAATGAGTGTAAATTACAAAATTAATTAGAACAAACAAACCTTTTAACACAATATTGCCAAATTAAACTTATAGTATTGCCAAATTATACTTAACTATTGCCAAATTATACTTATATTCAGTGATGGGATAAAATGCATTTTATAATTTTTATAAAAAAGATGATGCGGTCAAATTTGCACATTTTTATTGATTAGATACTGACATATATTTTACAGTAATTGCGATCGAATTTCGATAATAATAAGTTACCTAAAATCAACAAAATGTGAAAATTATTGCCAAATTACCCTTGTCTCCCCTATAGCCATATTTTTAAAGAAAAATGTAAACGTCATCAATCCTATAAGAGAGTCTATGTTTTGCAACAAACGGCTATGAAACCAGATCTTCATAAATGCTAATATACATTTGGCATCATGCAGCTAAGCGCCAAATGTACCCTCTGTTAGATTATTGATGCATAACTATCAAATAAGGAAAATAACTTGCAAAATCCAATATTATTAGTTTGGCGCTACAATAAATAGTGAAGACTGTCTTAAATTTTAACGCATTTTTTCGAAACTTACATAATGGCGCATAGCCGGTTGATGCATAACGCCGTTCAATTGTATTTTACTCTTGGGAACACCACGTGCTGTTGGAAAAGAACATCGCATCGTTAAAACTAGAAACAGCGGTGAAGCTATTTGAAAAGTCACGTACGGGATTTAAATCATTTGGGACAAACTTAAGATCAGTGACATGGAAAAATTGGAGATACATAAAAAGAGCCATAGGGGCAAGCAAATATACGCCGAGGAGACTGTCGTATTTAGTTACGAGAGAAACCTTCTTTTTGGATGATGTAAGGATAAAGACGCCACTACCAAGCACGGATAACAATAATAACAAGAAAGAAACAAAAAGTGCATGAAATACACGATGAACATCTTCGGTGCGGACGCCATGATAAGTTGTGAACAGGAAGCAGAGATGTGCAATCATAGGACTCGCGATTCATGGATACCGTCATAAGATGTATAAAAACGAGAAATACCATCAAGTAAATGATGCGTGTGCAAAATATGTGAACAAAAGTGAGAGCAATATCATTTCATCCAGTGTAAGAGAAGGAAATTGGGGCTGGAAGTAAATAATATTATAACTAAATATATGATCCACATAGATATACATTATACGTTTAAAGGAAATGGATAGCTAATGACAAGTCCGTCGCCATGGCGTAATCGGTAGAGTCCCTACCTTCCACGCCGGCGACCCGGGTTCGATTCCCGGCGGGGTAGGGGATTTTAAAATCTCCACCTTGGGTCTGGGTGTGTGTTCATTATTGCTCAACCTGAGTGCACATTTCATATAAAACAAAAAAAAATAGCTAATGACAAATGAGGGAAATTTTGAGGAAGTGGCTGAATTCAAATACCTAGCAACAATATGAACGAGATTCACAAAGAAATTAAACATAGGTTAATTTCTGAAATACGTGCTATTATGCATTGCAGGGACTCTTGACGTCCCAACTCCTTTCAAAAAAGTTAAACTGAAAATATATAATACTGTTATTCTACCAGTTATATTATTTGGATGCGAAACATGGACTCTTACTTTAAGGGAGGAAAGGAGATTACGAGTATTTGAGAATTAAGTTCTAGGAATTTTTTTGGATCAAAGAGAGAAGAACAGACAGGTGAATGGAGAGGATTACATAACAGTGAATTGCATGGTCTTTATTAGAATCCAGATATAATAAGAACAGTCTCGTAGATTGCGATGGGCAGGATATGGCACGATTGGGGAATGAAAGACGTGCATGGAAGCTTCTTGTAGGAGAACCAAAGGGAAAACGCCCAGTTGGCAGACCAAGAATGAGGTGGGAGAATAACATTAACTATGAGATTATACAGGGAATGATTGGAAAGCATTTAGCTCAGGATAGGGGTTTATGGAGAGTTTATGTCCGCGTGGCTATGGACCTACGGATTTGATAGTACCAGCCAGTAAGTAAGTAAGTAAGAAAAGGACAGTCACTGAACGAAATTTGGTAATATAACGACGAAATAAAACGAGGAAGGTATTTTAGTCTTCAAAATCAGAAACATTTGAATATTAAGGAGTGGGGATTTACCTGCAAATCGTAATTCTGAAATTTCTCTACCAAAGTGTCGTGTTTATTTTCTCGCAACGTAACTGAATATATATATGATTTAATTAACAAAATATGAATATATTTCTGTAAACCAGAAAAAATCGGAACATAAATTGGACTTGCTAAGAAATTCACTTAGTTTACGCAGTTATTACCAGGAGGACTTTTACATTTATTAATATCCAGACTTGGGCGTTCGTTTTTGTTTAAATACTGGGTTAGATATTTGATGTTTGATGCGGCTAGACGTAAAAATATGTACTTACAAGTTTTTTTTTCGAAAAATCTATTTTGGTCATATTCCATTCTTGAAGTATAATTTTATTTAGTGGCAAACGGATATAATAACAATAAGAAGAAAGGTTCGCCCTAATGGACATTGATTGATATAGGTGTACGCGTTAGGAGTATATAGAGAATGGTTGTTATAGTTTTCCATTTACCTATAATTTTCTTATACAAATTAAATTTAAACCTGTTTTCTCTATGCTGCAATAGGTCTACTTGCACGTACACCCTTTTTCTTACAACCGTCTCATTTAACATCTTTGTAAACATATTTAACATCTTTGTAAACATCTGTTAACAATCTCCTGGAGTAAATATGCTTACTTATAAATGTTATATTGAATTAATGCACTCGGGGCTGCCATTGGCCTACTTATATTGTAACACTCTATACAATCGCAAAACCATACTAATTTCATATTTGAATTCAATTTTCGATTTTTTGTTTTACACATTTTTATTTTCCAAGCAGTATACAATTCTGTGAATGACACATTTGTTTTTTTTTAACTTTACTGGACGTCTTCTAATGCACCTCCATGTTTTTTACTTTTCCTCGAGATGGCATGCATAATTATGTGTATACGGGCACACGTCTAATTATGTCAAAAACATTAATGTTCTAGTATTCGATACATCATCATATCATGATCCACTTGAAACATTGCATCTAATGATCCGTGAAATATCAGTTTCTTGCCATAATTCAATTTTTTTTAAAATTATATTTTCCATTTACTTTTTCCCCTTAACAACTGACATTCCTTCGGTATAGATGTATCCTCTCATTTCTCTGGGAAGCATAGGGCTCCAATAAGTGTCCAGCAGAGTATTTTTTTTCTAGCGAATAAGGAATGAAGCTGTTAAGGTTGTTCTCATAAAAATATTTCCATCCATTATATCTAGTAGACACAAAGAAAAAAAGTCTAGGCATTTTGTTTATATATATATATATATATATATATATATATATATATATATATATTTATATACGCTCTAGCAAGCATAATTTTTGTTTTTATTCGGAACCAAGTTCCCATATAGCAATCGCTTAGAAAAAGTAAGGTTGAGTTCGTTACTCAACAAAATCGGACAATTAAGAATAACATTTGATATCAACGAAAATTTAAAAACCTTTCTAGCGATGGAAATTTTCAATTTTTGTGTCAAAACTCTGTATTTATTATTGAAATAAAACGAGGAAGATGATCTCCTAACGTCAGCGAAATCCAACAATTATACTGGTTTCTGCCTTAGTTTATATTGTAATGTATATTGTAATGGTTAAGTGTGATTTCATTGGCCACATTAACCTAATGACATCGTTGTCCAGCGGAGTAGATGAAAACATAGTTCCCTGATCACTCTACATTTTACACGCTTTATATCAGCTTGACCTGTATCTATCTATCGATCTATCTATCTATCTATCTATCTATCTATCTATCTATCTATCTATCTATCTATCTATCTATCTATCTATCTATCTATCTATCTATCTATCTATCTATCTATCTATCTATCTATCTATCTATCTATCTATCTATCTATCTATCTATCTATCTATCTATCTATCTATCTATCTATCTATCTATCTATCTATCTATCTATCTATCTATCTATCTATCTATCTATCTATCTATGTGACGAAACTTTTCAACGCGATTTTCACCCACTTAAAATTATTGGATCGACTTGAAACTTTGTATATTTGTAAAGGACCCATGATAATATAATAATTTCATTTTTTTCTAAACAACTGGTCAGAATCATCAGAAAATCAAAATAAATAATAGTTTTAAAAAACTAAAACAACACGCTTTATTAGAAAACCGAACTAAAAAAAGAAAAAAATAATTTTATTTTCGAACACGCTTGGGATAAAATTAAAGTTGTCAACAAAAAAATCATCTCCAACACATATAGAATAAAACTAGAGTTATCAACAAAAAGAAAATAATTTTGCCATCAAAAGCGTGGGGTGCTTTTTATGATTTTTACATTTTCTTCTTAGAAACTTTAATTTTACCGATATCTGTTTATTATCAAATATATTAATTGATATAGAGCACCTCACGCTTTTGATGGTAAAATTATTTTCTTTTTGTTGATAATTAGGCTATAGTTTTATTCTATATGTGTTGGAGATGATTTTTTTGTTGACCACTTTAATGTTATCCCAAGCGTGTTGGAAATTAAAATTCTGTTTCATTTTTTTAGTTCGGTTTTCTAATAAAGCGTGTTGTTTTAGTTTTTAAAACTATTATTTATGTTTTATTTTTTAGTTTTAATATTTTACAGAATAAGATAAAAATGTAAATATCTTTAAATTCGATACTGTTGTAGTATGAGCTAAAAGTAATAATCTTCTAAAAAGAATCCTCCCAGCCGGATTTGAACCGGCGACCTATGGATTACTAAAATTATATGCCACTAGAGTTCCCCGTTCTACCAGCTGAGCTCTTAAAACGATTGACTAAAAAGTCGACAAGTCCTAAAATCCTGGCCAGAATCATCAGAAAATTAAAAAAATGAAAACTGGTATAATAGATTGCGGACTTGTCGACGTCTTAGTCAATCGTTGTACAGATGTTTAGTTGGTAGAGCCCCCGGGTGAACTGTATTGATATATCTTATCAAGTAATCGATAGGTCGCTGGTTCAAATCCGGCTGGGAGGATTGTTTTAGAGATTATTACTTTTAGCTCATACTACAACAGTATCGAATTTAAAGATATTTACATTTTTATCTTATTCTGTAAAATATTAAAACTAAAAACTAAAAAATAAATAATAGTTTTAAAAAACTAAAACATTACGCTTTATTAGAAAACCGAACTAAAAAAGAAGAATAATTTTTATTTCCAACACGCTGGAGATAAAATTAAAGTGGTCAACAAAAATATCATCTCCAACCCAGATAGTAGAAAACTAGAGTTATCAACAAAAATAACATAATTTAACCATAAAAAAGGTGGAGTGCTCTATATCCATAAGTATATCTGATAATAAACATATCTTGTAAAAAGTAAAGTCTCTAAGAAGAAAATGTAAAAATCATAAAAAGCACCTCACGCTTTTGATGGTCAAATTATTTTTCTTCTGATGATAACTCTAGTTTTAGTCTCTATTGTTTGGAGATGGTTTTTTTTTGTTGACCACTTTAATTTTATCCCAAACGTGTTGGAAATTAAAATTATTTTTTTCATTTTTTAGTTCGGTTTTCTAATAAAGCGTGTTGTTTAATTTTTTAAAACTATTATCTATTATATAATGTAACTAGTGTGTATGAACAAAATTATCGCAGAAATAATAATAATAACGTAATAAAACACAATATAACATATGAAAAACTGACAATGGTGAACAGTAAGTAAACATTTATAAAAATTTAAATGTAACACCACTTCTCGTATGTCAGTTGACGAAGAGGGATATTCAGTTATTTCAACATGGCCGCTCGTGTTGAATACAATGTGTTATAAACATCAGATGTCGCGTAAAATAGTAGCATCGCTCCCCCAAACACAGGTGTCTGCGCAAGGATACCTTTTGTGACTTTTTTACAGAACAACATAAACTAAGGCCGAATACGGTATAGAAGTGGGGGTTTACTCGAAACACTAATTTAAAATATGGATCTAGGAACTGCCTTATTCGCTTTGTCGCAAAGTATTTGTATGTCATGTAATTTAATTAACCCTTAAATTGGCATTATATTCTATAAAGTAGACTGAATTTCATTTTTATTTAATATATTTAATAAAGTACAACCGTATTCACACGCATGAACTCGCTCTCCAGAATCACCAAGAAACTAATGCTCAACTACATCCCTCGAGGAAGACGATCCGTGGGTAGACAAGATACTGATGATGATGAATAAAGCAAAAGAAATGAGTAGAATTTATTTATATTTTGTCAAATTATACAACAATATAATAGGTAATAACGTGCGGTTGTGCATGATTTGTTTTGACTACAGTCAACGAAAACGAATGAGTTATTATAGGATGATCCAAAGACTGTTATTTATTACAGCTTTTTTTTTTTTTTGTCCTTCCTCTCGCAACATAGATCTAAAATTTTCAGTTGGGTAACATGAGACTCTGAGACGCATCGATACTCTTCTGCTTCGCTCCTACTAAATACCCCGATAGTAATGTCATAATCTTCTCCATAATGCATTCCTTAAAGCGTCCTCCAACAAATTTTTTTTCCTACCGCTCTTAAAAGAATTTTAATCCAAACCTTTATTTGATGCCGCAATTTTGAATATTGGGACGGTTCTACTAACTGACATAAGTGACGGATTTTCGGACAAACTGCAGCGTGTCCATAATATGTTGTATCAGATTCATATTTAATGTTCGAAAATACTATCACATTTCTCCCCATTATTCCACGAATTGTCATGGCTACATCTCAAAGATAGAAGAAGATCGCACTGTCTAATTCTCTTATTTAAGATCCTACATACCTCGATTCCCAATTATTTATCATCCCGTTTCCAGTATCTCTCCTCAACCATAACTTGAACACAAGATCACAATATAGTCTCTTGCTAAATATAAACGCGCAACCTAGGACAATCACATCACTCCATTTCATCTACTATACGAGTATCTACACTTCTCGCAACTGGAATTCCTTTCCACAAGAAATAAGGGGCTGCCGGACATTGGCATATTTTAAAAATAAAATCGAAATTTACATTTGCTCTCTAACTCTCGACTTCATATTATTAACCCAGTGCAGCGCTATAGATATCTATATATATATATATATATATTATAGAAAATATATATTTAATGGTGTTTCTCGTATAATTTATCATATTTATATTATTATATTATTATAATTATTTTTATTATTATCATTAGTATTATATTATTATAATTATTTTTATTTTTATTATTATTATTGTTCTCGTTATTAGTATTATTATCTTATCGTAAGTATTATTATCGTTATTATCGTATAAAATTTTATCGGGGTTTTTCCTCACCTGTAAGACAAATGTCAGTAAAACTTTAAGTCCCCAAACGGTCCCCGAAATCATATGGCCATCATCTTTATCATGATCACCCTTATCATTATCATCATCATCATCATCCTTCACCGGTGTGGAAAGCAACGGGAAGCTACCACACCTACACAATTCCCTAGTAAAGCTGCAAGCATAGCATGAAAATGCTATGATTGCAGTGAAGGACCTGCCTTCGGGCAGAATTACTGGATGGATGGATGGATGGATGGATCGTATAAAATGTTGTTTGTACATGAAATTTACATTGCTATATTTAATGTATCTTTAACTGTTTATAATTAGTATAGTGTATATCTATATTTGTCAAATATTTATCTGTATTATTTGTGCTGGTTGAGTGGAAGAGAAGGCCTTATGACCTTAACTCTGCCAGAATAAATAAAAAAAATATTATTATTATTATTATTATTATTATTATTATTATTATTATTATTATTATTATTATTATGTCAGTAAGTAAAATACGAGTTATAGCCTAATTTATTTCTTTGAAGAAATAAACAGAAAAAAACAAATGTTAGTTCTTTTCATAATATCAGCATTTTGTTTCCAAATTGTGCATTCTGCTGCTTTTCTCATGACTTTAATGTCATTGGTATTTAAACTCTTTATTTCTCGAAGCTTCGTAGCCTGTATTAAAGTGGGTCATGCAGATATACATCACAATATAAACTATTCAATAGGAAGCGTAGACCGTCCATCCATCATATGCCGAAACATCAGAGATGTAATGTAGAGTTTCGCACATTTTATCGAGAACTTGACATTCTAAAAGGAAATAGAGGAGACCATGGTTGAAGTAATCACTAGGGAGCGGATTTTTATGTTCTAAAACTTAAGATTGCAACATAGTATAGTGATAAAAATTAATTTAACGAGTCTTTATATCCAATCAAAAGATTTTTTTTTAAAATGTAACGTAAACAAAAGTTTCTCTATACGTTTTGTGTGGGATCCTAGCAATATTACAATTTATAGTACCACGAAAATTAGTCTCCCACGCCGTAGCTGAGTGGTTACTAGGTCAGGAAGGCTTGGCACAGAGCTACGCGACTTGCGGTGGTTCGAGTCTCCATTAAGGAAGAAATTTTCTCGTGGTATTTAGGCCAGTATGGACTATACTGTGTTGAAATCTTAGCTTTTAGAACATAAAAATCCTCTCCCGAGTAATCACTAATGATCAAACGTATTTTGCAATGGATCCAAGTCCCGTGACGCAGAATCTGCAGTAAATTAAGCCGAATACTTTAGTAAGAAATTTATGGTTCGTTTTGCTATTTTATATGGATATATCTTGATATAAAACCGTTATATTGGAGAATCTTCATTTCTTATGCAAGGATACTCATTATATGACCTAGCGGAACGTTTACCTCCAGTCATAGCACGCACTGTTTATGCGGTTTTGCACGGAACTTAGATACTATGTACAGTCCCCCCCCATGACAAATACGTAATCATATGAAGCTCTTACATTGTTCATCATTGCTAGTGTTCCCGCATACAAACATTAATTCAAACTCACAGACTGACGTGAAGCGAGTCTACGAGGGATGACACAGCATTAGTTCGCAAATTATCCACAAACGAAGCAGGTTAGAGATTTCCGTGTGTTTGATAATATATGTGTCGGATTGCAGTGGAAACCTTACATAAATAAATAAATAACTGTATATATATATATATATTCATTATGACGTAGCCCTATGTTGAGCCGTAGCCTCTCTTTTGTTTGAAGTTACTAGACTAAGTTAATTTTTTTAGTTACCTTATTTGTCCATGGATATCATGAATGGTATACGGTCAACACACAGACTCAATGAGGCATCTAGCTGACAACTAGGACATTGAAGTAGGTACATTTTGCTTAGAGGCTATTTAGGCTTAAGGATCTTTTATGAGCTTGAAAATATTCAGACTCGAAACCCACGGCTTAAAGTACCTCCCGGAGGACTTGCTCATTGGATTTTTCTGTCCTAAAATATCCATCGACCACGGCCGGGTTTGAACCCGCGAACCTTGGGACCAGATGCAAGGAGCATCATCATCATCATCCTTCACGGATTAGGTCTTTGCCTGTTCCGATCTCACATCTGTTCTGCCCAACGCTTTCTTGGTCTTCCCACCAATCTTCGTCCTACAGGATTATACATACTATCCTCTGTCATTCTTTGTAGATGCTCATTCCAATTGTTCCTGTGTTCATCTGTTTGTTGAAGAAGTGGTTGTACTTTTAGTTCCTGTCTAATATTCTCATTTCTAATATGTTCTTCTCTTGTACAACCCATAGGAATCTAATTTCCGCTGCCTGTATTTTACTTTTTTCTTTTGCCTTCAGGTTCCAGGCCTCACTTCTATGCAACGTCACTGGTAGTGTAAATATCAATCGGTAACAAGCAAAAACTCCGGCAATTAAAATAAAAAAAAAACTTTGATAAATTTAGCACTGACAGGATATTTAGATGATGTGTTAACCGTGAGAATTTTAGTAATACATTATACGAAATGAATCATGCGCAAATGAGTTTGGAAACCTGCAATATAGGATAGACATGTGGTTAGCATGTTGGGCGTGTTGTGATTAGGTGAAAAAAAGTCTGAGTCTGATACGATTTCTATACTGAATATGTGGTGGTTTACCTCTGTGATTGACAACACAAAGATCAATAGTCGCCTAGTAGGGCAAGGGCCTTCTAGTCCTGTCACACCACAGAATTTAAATTTTTACACATAAGAAATTTCAGGAAAAAATGCCGTAACAAAAAAAAAACTCTGCTTTTATTCATCAATAATTACAACATACTAAATGCAGAAACTTGTTTTTATGCATTGAAATTAACTCGAAACGTTTCTTAATTAGTGAATACTTCAACTGGTCTACTCTAGTAGCTGATAGAAAGTCAAATTCTATCCATGAAATAAAATTGTGTTTCCTCTAACAGCCTTACAACAGCCATTATCTATCCCATTTTGCTTCGTTATTATATATACAATAAACGGTAAAAGAGTCAGTAATCAATCAAGGATGCAAATATGTCAATTCAAAACTATGGACCCAGCAAAAGTGATCAAACAAGACAGGAAACTTGCCCAAATTGATTCCGACACATGTTTCGCCCTTGAACTGTGCATCATCAGAGTGATCACATCAAAGTAAAAACTTCCTCTTCTACTTCTTCAATCAGGAATTACGCTTTTAAGTCTATTTCGGCTTCACATATTCTCCAACCAACGTTTTCCGTGGCTTCCAAAATATCTCCTTCCTTCAGATTTATTATCAAGAATTCCTGTAGGAATACGACTATACCTCATTCTTTCTAGATATTAAATCCATTGATCTCTATAATAGTAAATCCTCTCCTCTAGTGATATTACATTTAAATTTTGTCCTCCCGGTCTATTCCTGTGAATATTCTGAATAGTATAAACTGTCCTCCATATATATATATATATATATATATATATATATATATATATATATATATATACACATATTGTTACATGTCGCATAGCGACGTTTGAATTGCGCGGGCGAGTCGCCCATGGCGAGTTTTTATGACCCGCACAGCCGGCAGAATTGTATAGAGTGTGTTGTCAGATGATTCTACCGGTGTGTCTCTCTTCTTTGGAGAAATATCCATGCTATATAATTCTAGACATCGAACTGCCTAGAAGCTGTTTCTGGAGATTTCCTCGCGTCTTATAAAAGGGCTGAGGCAGGAGACCGCAGTCAGTATGCGATAGCTAGTCGTGTGGTGAACAGTGGACGATAAGTTGTGGGGAATTTATTTATCAGTGAATGGAAAATTGTTCTAACCGAGATAACAATTAAAATAAGATTATTTTGGGAATTGTAATTGTGAATAGAAGTTTGTTGATAATTGAAGAATCTAATAAAGTGTTTAGTGAATTTTTAATAAATTCATTATGCTTATTTACGGCCAAGTAACCTAGAAGGAAAATCGAGGCTATCACGGCACAAAATATATATATAGACTATCTAAAGGTGGCGTCATGTGACATCTTCCACATATAAACCCTAGCAAAATACATAATAAGGGCGAAAATTTAAAATTTGTCTCTTCAATCAACAATGTAGGCTACAACTTTTATGAGTATTTTGTTTTAAAATTTCAAATTGTTCTAAAACATATCCGGGAACTCTTATCTGTACATACAAACCATTATATGTATTGTGGCGCGTAAAGAATGGCTTGAATTAACCAAATGTTATTATGTGTAAGCTGGTGAGAAGTTCGCTAATTTTGAACCCGTTCGAAATCAGAATATTTAGGTCGGCGAAGTAAATTAAATGTATGGTGAAAGGCCTCGATGTGTCACAGGAATATTTATCTCTTCCATTTATCGTTCATTGTACCATTAGCGTAGTTATATTTTTCAAGACATAAATCGATTTTTGTCCAATAGGTTGGCAACTTGGTTTATAGGGAAGTCGTGATAGGCTTATATTCACATCTACAGGTTGTAAATTAATTCAGCTGAAGGGATTTACCCGGATATAGATGAGTAGTGGTCTAGTTTGTGGTCTAGGTGTTGAGTACCTTGCTCTGGTCCCAAGGGTTCAATACGATCAGGTCATGGATTTATAGGAATGAAAAATCAAAGGAACAAGTTTGGGAGAGACTTTAAGCTACAAGGTCAGAAGCATTTCGGTCGTAAAACAACTTCAAGCCTAAATTGAAGCTTCTAAGCAAAATTCGTCGACATTTCTTATGCACATAATACCTTAATTCCGTATTATGTAATTATTTGTGGCGATGAGCCAATCATATGCCACTCGCTGATATCTATAGGGAAATATGCGTAACTAATTTACCTTGGTTAACAATATAAAAAATAATATAATGTTATAAAATTAAATACACTGAACTTTATAAATATTAACTTAGTTAAGTAACTCCCGAATGGGAGCACTTAGGGATGTACGGTTAAGTCAGAGTTGCAGACACAGAATTTTAGATTTTGATTTCATGATCACATAGCCTACATAATATATCTCTGTTACCAATTGTTTATACATGAAACTCATACTCCAGCAAATTAAATGCCGTTAGCTTAAAGAATAGTATGAGGTCTACTGAATTGAACAGAATTGGAAAAGGAAAATTGATAGCCCTTAAATTGGCAAAAGTCTAATTTCTCGTGCCATTTGTTTAAATGTGTCGGACTGCAGTGAAAACAAAAAGTGTATAATTGTAAATTATTACTAAAACACGGACTTCGACTTCGTTTTTCATTGTTGAGGTACCTGAAATAAGGCATGTGTATATGGAATTAGGCACATGTTATGACGTCTGTTGTCAGTAAAAAAGTCATACTGCTCCAGGTATCTACTTTTAACATTACTGTTATCGGAATTAAATCCATGCTTTAATTATTACCGTATATTGTGAAACTCGACACAAATAAGTAACTTTTATTGTCTTATTCTTTCTTTAATTTTGTTTAACATCTCCCTTTGTAGGTACTTTACATCTCCCACGCTACCCAGGCTTTATAGGGACAAGTCGGGAGAAGAAATGAATGACAAACATATTTTCTTGACCAGCAGGTGTTGTGTTTGAGGAAGAGTATCCAGGCAAATTACAGTGGAACGGATTAAGAGTAGTTAAGTGGTTTTATGGAGAGTCACGTGCATAAAGCTGACCACTCTTGTTAGGGAATAGAGTTGTTTAATTAATTTTACGTTATAATGTGGTACGATATGTATAGTTGTATAACAGATGGTTTATCTCTCCTCTTGTAGATTTCCATTTCTTCAGACGTATTCATTATTCAGTTATCACAGAAGTACTAGTGGTGCTAGTATGTGATGGTCAGAGATCGGAAACTGTTCCACAATATCTAAGGATCACTTGTACTGGTATAGACTATATGAGAACGCAAGCGAGGGGGCGGAATAGGGTGTGTCACATAGCTGCATACCTATCGGACTATAAAGAGAGCTCTGTCATGTAGAAATACAGACAAGGTAAACAACGTTTCATTTAGTAAAGCAATGGAGTTATTGTAGAATACACCAGTTGATATTGCGCGTACCTGATCTTACGTATAATGAAATGCCATCCAAAACGAAAACAAATATGCATGCAATAGGTCAATCTTTGTCTTAAAACGTTTCAATACCTTGTAAGCAATGCATAACCTAAGTATATTTTATTGTATTACGCACCATATATAGCTTCTTAATGTTTATAATATAGAGGAGTCGCCCGATATGTATGCAAACATGTGATGCACCCCCCCCCGTTAGCTCCAGTACAGTCATTACCAGTAAAAGTAAGTCTGGGCATTGTGGAACAAATTCCTCTCTCTAGTGATGATAATTACAGTTTCACGGTGCTGCTCCTGCAACCAAGTACGGCTGCTTGGCAACTAATACCTTAGTATCTATGAATAGGTCTATGAGATTTGATCATCATTTAACCAAAGTCCGTTTTTGCGGCATTGCATTCTGCCTTCTGATGTTATTGACTTGTTGACATATGAGGCGAAACCATCCTTGAAGAGGGCTTCTTAAACTGCTCTGCGAACAAGCTAGCATATGAGACAAAGCATCAAGTGTGCCACGCTGTCCCAGTTATGGGCAGAGCACTCAGGGTCCATCAATGGGGGAGTAACTCAGTGAATATATTTAAGGTAGACAGTAGGCCGCTGCGGTACATGTCCTATATTGCATATAGCGTGATTTGAAAGATCAGAGATATCTTGGATCATTTAAATTACATATTCATTGATGCTAGAAGCAATATAGATCATTAATTTGTAGTATAGCGTAATGTTCTGTCTAGTTCTCTAAACCTTAGTAGGCGTCTAGGTTTTATAGATAACCTTCCATTCGTTTTCCATTTAATGATATCTTCTTGGTCTTTTACCATGTAGCTTATATGGAAGTTTCTATGTACTATCAATCCATGTTTCTTCTGGTCTTTCTCTGGATTTCCTTTTACCTTGTCCACGTATATATGGTTCTCATACTTGTTCAGCTACTATGATATCATCAACTCTGTTTATATAATAATGTTAACAATCTCAGTTAATAATCTTCTAGTAGGCCCAGATAAGCATTATTTTTTAACACATATTTTACTTATAATGTCATAGAGTCCACCGCTGTGGTCTCAAGGTAGCGTGCTGCCTTGTCACGCAGCGGGCCCGGGTTCGATCCCCGGTCGGGTCAGTTTTTCTGGGTGAGGTTTTTATCGGGGGTTTTCCTCACCTGTAAGACAAATGTCAGGAAAACTTTAAGGCCCAAACAGTCCCCGAAATCATATGGCCATCATCTTCATCATCATCACCCTCATCATTATCATCACCATCATCCTTCACCGGTGTGGAAAGCAACGGGAAGCTACCACACCTACACAATTCCCTAGTAAAGCTGGAAGCATAGCATGAAAATGCTATGATTGCAGTGAAGGACCTGCCTTCGGGCAGAATTACTATGGATGGAATGTCATAGATTAGGACTGATAAATTTAACTTTCTCCCTTTTCCTTCGTTTAACTTTTGCCTTCGTAGGTACTTTTACATGCCTCACGCCACATGGGCTTTTCGGAAACACGACATGTCGGGAGAAACATTTAAACTGTGGATCACATACGTACTCTTTTGGCCTACCAAGAACATGTTGTATCTCCCTGAATGAGTGATCAACACAATGCCAGTGCCATCTCCGAAGCTGCACTAATATTTAAGACAAGACATAAGATTCAATCGTACTAACTAACTAACTCACTGCTACTATGGAATCCATAGGTTCATGGCCGCATGGACATAAGCCTCCATATATCCCTATCCTGAGCTAATGTTTTCCAATCATCCCCTGTATGATCTACTTCCCTCAAATCATAGTTTATGTTATTATCCCGGCTCATTCTTGGTCTACCAACTGGGCGTTTTCCCTCTGGCTTTCCTACAAGAAGCTTCCATGCACGTATTTCATTCCCCATTCGTGCCACATGTCCTGCCCATCGCAGTCTACGAGACTTAACTGTTCTCATTATAACTGACTTGCTATAAATAGCATGTAATTCACTGTTATGCAGTCTTCTCCATTCACCTGTCTGTTCATCTCTCTTTAGTCCAAACATTTTCCTAAGAACTTTATTCTCAAATACTTGTAATCTCCTTTTCTCCCTTAAAGTAAGAGTCCACGTTTCGCATTCATATAATATAACTGGTAGAATAATAGTTTTATATATTTTCAGTTTAACGTTTTTTGAAAGGAGTTGGGACGTCAAGAGTCTCTGTAATGCATAATGAAACGAATTTCCAGAATGAGCCTATGTTTAATTTCTTTGTGCATCTCATTCCTGTTTGTGATTATTATTCAAATTCATTCATACATTAACATTAATTAAGGCAGATATAGTGATGAGACCTCCTAAGACGGTGAGGTTCCAGACCAAAAGAGACACATCGGTCCTCCAAGATAGCTGCGGGTTGGTCGTAGAGCTAACAATGCAACACCGTAAAATCTCTATTGTTACGAAACTCAAAACACGGCATTCACTAGACAGTGTCTAGAAACAGAGAAGAATGGAGGAAAAATTAGGGGAGGCCAGGGCTCGACTTGACTCTTGAGCCATAGGATGGATAGCTGAAGAAAAATGTGAATGATAGTGTCCCGGAGTATTTCGGCTTTGACATTTTGTGGCATTTGTCTTACAAGCGAGAAAATACCCCAAAAATTCTCACCCAGGATACTTATCCCGACCAGGGATCGAATACGGGCTCACTGTGTCTGACGAAACGACATTACTCAATGATAACAATGAACCAGAAATGTGATTTAATGGATTAAAATTAAAGTAAGGTTAATATTGAATTTTTAACATATTATCGTCAAATATTTTGAATACAACTGCATTTAGTAATTCATATATAAATATAAAACAAACTAATGTTTATTTTGTATCAGTTGTTGAATACATAACCAGCTATAACGGCTGGGGACCCGACAGGCTGACCACAAGTCACCCTACACGGGTGGATCATCGTCTATCTCTGTGATTAGCACATGTGAATGTAAGGCCAGCAACCGGCTGGTAGACCAAGGGCCTTCTAGGCCTGTCACGCCATGGAGTTTGTTACGTTAATTTATTGTTTTAAAATTATTAATAAAAGTTTGTTGGTGGTGAAATATTAGATGATATTCCTTATTAAAATTAGTGAAATTCGAAATAATAAGAGATGAAATAAGAATTAAAAAGTGTTTTACAAATTAGTTAAAAATTCTCAACTCATCCGTAAAAATTCACTCCGGATTATTCTAACAAGAAAACTGTGAACCTACCTTCAAAATTTCTTCCAGAGAAGCGTTGTGATGTACTTAGGCCGTGTCCAAAAAAATTAGCTGCCATTTTAACTCCAAGGCACAGCCATCGAAGCCAGAATCCAGCAATGTCAACCCACAGTTCGGAGCAGATGGATTCCCTGCATGAGTAAGAGCGGTATGAAATGAGGCGGGACTCGGCGAGAACGGCTGGTAGTGAGGGTAATCAAATCTACCAATTCAGGTGTTGTATTACTTCCCTATAGTTTAAATGAGAGATTTGGAGCTGGAGTTTAGTGCATTGCAGTTAAAAAAGCAGTTATTTTATTGGAAATGGCCTTTATACATCACAACGCTTCTCTGGAAGAAATGTCAAGGTAGGTTCGGCATGTAATGGTTGACAGTTCCCTTGTAAA